>CM053593.1:361372623-361389406 GCA_028646575.1 Pseudocheirus occidentalis
AAGGAAGGAAGGAAGGAAGGAAGGAAGGAAGGAAGGAAGGAAGGAAGGAAGGAAGGAAGGAAAGAAGGAAGGAAGGAAGGAAAGAAGGAATGGAGGGAGGGAGGCAGCTGACCTCAACAAGCTTACATTCTATTGGAGGGAGCACTGGGTTTGTCTTCGTTGTCTGGCCTCATTTGACACAGAATCCTGCTTCTTGCTGCTACTGCTTGTTTCTCTCCTGGAGCACAAGCTTCACAATTACAGGAACTGTGCCATCCCTAACCTTTCTATCTTCCCCAGCACAGTAGGCTCTGCACACAGTAGGCACTTAGTAATGCCTGCTGCTGCATTGGAATGTTTTAGACTGCTTTGCATCCCTTATTATACTTGGCACATAATAAATATTGATTGATTGAAGCCCCTGAGTCATTGAAACTTTCTCTTCACTAACAGGATCACTAACAGTTGAAAGAGGACTTAGGGACCATGTTATCCATTTTACAGATGAGAAAACTGAGATCCAGACACATTAAGTGGCCTGACCCATGGACACACAGGTGTTTCGGACCCCAAATCCAGAGCTGCCCTCTCCCGCTGCCATGGGAAGGCCCCCTGACACCTCCTGCCTAATCTTTGTTGGTTGGTTGCCGTCCTTCGTTCCCAAAAAGGACCAAAATGATATCACTGTGCTAGAGTCAAATTTCAGTGTGTCTGACTGTGACTGATCAGACCAAACAGGCTCAGAACGCTCTACCACAGGTGGGGCACAAATATTCTGTGTAAACATTTGGGGTGGATTTTCTAAATTTCTGCGTCCTGCATTTCCTTTGAGGTGTTTTATTCCTGCTTTGCTCATAGAGCATAGCACCTTCTCTGATGCGGCACGCCATGCTGAGTGATCCTGTGCCAGTGTCTCCCATGTCACAATCAATTCAAAGTTCTTAAGAGAGACCCTGAGAGAGTCCTTGTACCCCTTCTCCTGACCACCGGGTGAACATTTGCTCTGTGTGAGTTCTCCATAAACATTCTTTTTGGCAAGTGTACATTTTGCATTCGAACAACAGGGTTAAGCGACTTGCCCATTAAGTGGCCAGTACGTTGGAGCTGCACTCTCTGTCGCAGAGCTTGAATGCTGGATAGTTTAGTTCAAGAACGAACCTCAGTGTCTGCTACCTTATCCTGCTAAGTGATCTTCAGAGTCTCCCTAAAACAATTCAAATAGAAGCGATTCAGTTTCCTGGCAGGGGGCTGATAGACTGTCCAGGTTTCACAGGCAGACAACAGTGAGGTCAGCACCATGGTTCTGTAGACCTTCAGGTTGGTAATCAGTCTAATACCTCTTCTCTCCCATCCTTTCCTGCAGAGCCTCTCAAACACTGAACTAGCTCTGGCAATGCATGCAATCTACATTGGCAGAGAAGGGAAACTCGGGGAGGGAGGGATTCTGGAGGATGGCAAATGTTTGCTGGGAGTTCAGGAGAAAGATTAGTCTCCAGGAGTTGGGGAGGAATGAATACCACAATGTGTGTTATACTGTACGAACCAGTCACTTAAGACTGTGACTTAAGACTCACAGAACATGGGGTGGCTAGATGGTACAGTGAATAGAGCACCGGCCCTGAAGTCAGGAGGACCTGAGTTCAAATCCGACCTCAGACACTTGGCATACTTACTAGCCATGTGACTTTGGGCAAGTCACTTAACCCCAATTGCCCTCCAAAAAGAAAAAAAAAGGACTCATAGAACATTACAACGGAAATGACCCCAAGAACATAAGAGAATTAGCCTGAGGTAGAGTGGAAAGAGGGCTGGACCTGTGGTTGGGACAGATCTGGGTTCAAATCCTGCCTGACACTTATTGGTTGTGTGACCTTGGTCAAATTATTTGATTTCTCTGAGCCTTCCTCTGGTTTATCTATAAAATGCAGTTAATAATTCTGTAGTGATGACCTTCATGTGTTGTTGTGAGGATCAACCAACCAACAAGCATTTACCTGCTGTGTGCCAAGCATTGTGCTGGCCCCTCTCCTGGACATCAAAACTAGATGGACTCTGGGCTCACCTCTTCTAGGCAGGTCTCAGTGGTAAAGACAGTCTCCCCACCAGACATGGACACAGGCCCAGCAGGACCTGGGAATGCAAATACAAAACAACAATAAAAAGAAACAATCCCAAGTCTCGAGGAGTTTACATGCTAAAATGTAAGATTGTTGTTGCTCAGTTCCATCCAATCCTTTGAGACACCATTTGGGCTTTCCTTTGCAGAGATACTGGAGGGGTTTGCCATTTCCTTCTTTGGCTCATTTTATAAATGAGGAAACTGAGGCTAACAAGGTTAACTGACTTACCCAAGGTCACACAGCCAGGAAGTGTCTGAGGCTGGATTTGAACTCAGCAAGATGAGTTCCAGCTGCCCAGTAAGCAAGATGAAAACATAAATAAGTATAGAAGGTCCTAACTCGACATCCAGGTAAAGAAACTCCCTTTACCAATGCAGATAGCACCTTCTCCACAATTTAGTCCTCAAGAAATGCTTACAGCATTGAAATTAGCCTAATTAATTAAATAATTAACTTAATCAGGATCTCGCAGTCAGTATGCATCAGAAGTGGGGCTCAAATCCAGTCCTCCTGCATTTGAGGACAGCTCTCTAACCACACACACACACACACACACACACACACACGCACACACACACGCACACACACACACACACACATACACGCTGCCTCTGTGTACATATATAAAGAGTAAAAAGAATCAACGCAAAGTAGTTAAATATGAGGTTTGGGGAGAGAAAGAGGACTAATAGGCTGAGGTGAAGCCGACTTCATTGAGAAGGTGGTGTTTGAGCGCTGTCCTGAAACCGGGGTCAGCAAACTGTTGGAAGAGCCAAATCCACAGCCTCCTGGTGTTGTCTGGCCAGAACTAAGGATTTTTTTACATTTTAAAATAAAATTTTATTGTATTTAAACATAAAAAAGCATTCTAAGCTCTGACTGTAGAAAAAGAGAGGGCCTGGATTTGTGGACCCCTGTTCTGGAGGAGGAGAGGGATTTTAAGAGGCATGGGGGACAGCAAGTCCAAAGCCCTCAAGATGCTGTGCCATAGGGGAGGACGAAGGAAAAGGGCAGTTTGGCTGGCTTATAGAGAGAAGGAAGGGAAGAGATGGCCAACAAGGCTGGGAAAGATAGGAAGGGAAGAGTTCATATGCTATAAAAACTATTTTTATTATCTTTCTGGTCCAGCCCCTTCTCCACTCCCAGCTCAGCATCTGAGGGGCTCCAGAGTTGCCTCCAGGCTCCCTTTCAGAAAGGCATTGAATTCCAAGGAAAGCCTTTGGTTTCTTCTCCCTGTAGGAGAAGGACAGCTGAAGTTTGAAGCCAAGTTCCCCTGGCCAGGAGCCGTGTTGACTGAAGGGTAGGTTTGGCTTCTCAGCAAGGGGCCCACCCTGCACTGTGGGTGAGATGAGAGCCAAGTTCAAATTTCCTGAGGCTTCCTTGGGCTCACTTGCTTCAGAGGCAAGAGCCCAACAAGCACCTGCCAGGAGAGTGGGAGAGCCAGGCCTAGGGCCTGAGCATGACCAGGGGTCACCCTACTCGCCCCTTCTCCAGTGGTGGAGTACAGTCCTTCCTAATCTCTCTATACCAAGCCCAGCTAGCCAAGTAGAAAGGGGAACAGCAGAATCCATCAGAATGCCTGGATCAGAAGCTGCCTCTCTCACTCCCACCTCTTTCTCCTGGATCCCTTCTTTCTCATTTGGATTTCACCTCCCATTGCCTCATCTGGTTTTGCTTAGCTCAGAGAGATGGGAGAGCCAGGCCAGCTCACCTCAGCTGGCCAGCCTCCACCGGGAGGCCAACACCAAACTCTGGCTTCCTCACTGCAGCCTCCGGAGAGTTCCAGCTTGGGGAGCCCAACATGGCTTGAACAACATGGGTGGGCAGCCAAACAACCCTGGCTTATGGGGCTCTGGGATGCTTGGTGCAGCCCCTCCCCCAGGGATGCTTGTGATCCCTGAGAAGAGCCTAGGTACCCCCTGTGATGTCTCTCCTCCCCTATCAGCCTACAACTCTCAGCAAATGAAAAAGAACAGATATGAGACATCAGTCTGGTTCTAACATTGCCCTTTTCAGAGTTGTGGATGAAGCATTATTTTAAAAACCATTAAGGGCCAGGAAATGCATTGTAAACTGAGTCTGATCTGTAAGATTTCTCTTCCAGACACATAAGGTAGAACACTTCTACCTCCCTTCCCCAGACCTAAGCTGAAAATGACCTGTTTTACTGGAATATAAGGTGGACCCCTTCCCCCCCACATACACTGCCCGGAGCATGCTGGGCACATACCCCCAGGATGCCAGGATCCTGGGCAGCTTCCAGGATTCTAACCCTCACTAATCCCTTCCTCAATCCAATTTGATCCCATCCAACAAAAATTTATTAAAAGCTTCCTCCTACTATAATGTTCAACAAACTCCACACAACGGCAGCCCCTCCCCTCAAAGGGTTTATATTCTAGTTGGGGGAGAGAGGAAAGACATAACAATGAAAGTAGGAGCTCTCCCCTTGGTGGTGTCACAGACCCCTTGGACAGGGTGGTGAAGCCTACGGACCCCTGCTCAGAATAAGGTTTTTAAATGCACAAAATAAAATACATAGAATTAGGAAGAGAATGAATGATATTGAATTGCAATTATCAAAAATATGTTTTAAAAAGTTTGTAGACCACGGTTTAGACTCCAAAAACATTAGAACTACAGAATCACTCCATGGTGACGTTTGTCCATACAAGCCCTCCAGATGGGTGAGAGTCTGGCTGTAGATTCCCCAGGCTGATGGGGGAGGAGTGGGGGTGGTGAGTCAGAGTCCCTCTGGCTTTGTTTAAAGGTTGTGCTCAGATAAAAATTGATCCCTGTAGATGTGATGCAGAGAACTAACCAGTCTTGTTCTGCCAAGTCTCTCAGATCCCCAGGGTAGAAACTGAGGGTCGGAAACAGGAGGCATTTAAGCGGTATTGGAAAGGGACTCAGAACCTTCAGGAGGACAAAATCAGACACAAAGGTATTCATCCTGGTGGACGCTGGGTAGTATGGATTCTGCCCCCTCTTTACTAGAGGATTCCTGGGTGGTCAGCTGACCACTGGTCCCTAGCAGGGGAACACTCAGCCAAAAGAGGCTGTGTGTGACCTCTTGGTGTAATGGATAGGACACCGCACTGGTGATCAAGAAAAACTGAGTTCAGATCTCACTTCAGACACTACCTAGCCATGGCTAGGTAGGCAAGTGACTGTGCCTCAGTTTCCTCATCTGTAAAATGAGGTGGGGGTTGAACTCCATGACTTCTGGGGCCCCTTCCAGTTCAAAATCTAAGTTCCTATGAATCAGTATATTAGGAGGTTAGACCTTTTTGGCCCCCAACTTATGGTGTGACCTTGACTGAATCACTGAATTTCTCAGGAAGGTAGCTTGGTCATGTATTAGAGAGAATATGGGACAGCAAGTCTGGAAGACCCAAGTTAGAATCCTGCCTTGGATGCTTACTTAGTTTATATGACTCTGGACAAGTTGCCTCCCCTCTTTCAGTCTCAGTTTCCTCATCTGTGAAATGGGAACAAAAATAGTGTCTACTTCATTGTGTGGATAAAATGCAATAATATCTGAAAAGCCTTTTGTAAAACCTTAAGGCACCAAATAAATGTTGGTTATTGTTTTTAATATTATTCAATCATGGAAGATAAAACCTATACATATAAATATATAAAAAATATATTCTAATGAATAAAAGGATATTTGGTGAGGTTAAGGACAAGCACCTGGGGTAGATGAAAGAACATTGGTGCTTCTAGTCAGTGGACCTGAATTCAAATCCTTCCCCCTGATATTTACAAATTATGTGTCCTTGGTCAAGTCACTTAACCTCATTCTGGGCTTTAGTCTCCTTTTTGGTAAAATAAGATGATTAGACTAGATGGTCTCTCAGGTCATTTTGATTTCTAGATTCTCTGATCCAGTGATTTCTAAGGCAGCCTCAAGCTGGGAAATTATGCCATCTTATGATTCTCTGACAGTTTACTCAGCAATGGGCAGCTTGTTGACAGTGTCTGAATGTTAGGGTACACCCATCTCAAGGACTGGTAGTTGCAGGGGAGGGGAAAGGCAGAGAGGGGAGAGAGAGAGAGACAGAGAGAGAGACAGGGACAGAGAGAGAGAGAGAGAGAGACAAAGAGAGAGAGACAGAGAGAGGCAGAGAGAGATAGAGACAGAGAGACAGAGACAGAGAGATAGAGACAGAGAATAAATACACTGTACTCTGGCTTGGAAGGCAAATTGTTGCTCTGATCATTTACAGAGACATGAACCTAACCCGTGGTATCATCTTTCCATCCCCTCTATTTCCTGGAAGGAATCTGAAGAAGAGAGGCCAGGCTCTGGTATCCTTTCTGAGGGTTGGACCCTCAGAGAGGTCTCAAACACACTCTTTTCCCAGACTTTGCATCACTTGAGAATCCACAAGAAAATGGCAGGACAAAGAAGAATTCAGAGCCTCGTTACATTACCTTATTTCCTCTCCACTCAGGGAAACTAGCTTTTATCCTTCGTTCTTCATTCAAGCAGATTCCATCCCTATATAATTCCACTGAACTCCAGTAACTCTGTAGGAGAGAGTGAGGCTGATAACCTTGCTAAGCTCTGCCTCACTTGAACCCAATTCACTTGCAAGTCAATACATCGTCCTCCAGATGTCATTGGTCCTCTTGGAGAACAAAAGATGAACAACACCTTGGTAGACACAGTTTAAGAAGACAAACAAGGATCAGTTGAAGGAACTGGGAGTGTTTAGCTTGAAGAAGAGAAGACTCAGAAGGGACAAGGTAGCTGTTTTTATATATCTGAAGGGATGAATTGTGGAGAATGAATAAGACTTCCTCTGTTTGGTTCTAGAGGGAAGAACAAATAGCAATGGGTAGATGTCCCTAAGAGACCAATTTAAGCTTGAGGACAGGAACAATTTCCTATAGTCAGAGCTGATCCAACGTAGGAGGACCTGCCTTGAGAGGTGGTAAGGTTTCCCTTCCTTGAGGGTCTTCCAGCAAGTATGTTATAATGGGGATTCCTTTCATGTATAGATTGTACTTGATGACCACTGAGGTCCTCTCCAATTCTAAAATTCAGGGATTCTGTAACAGAAGTGGAGCCTGTCTGTTGGAAATGTTCTGCAGAGGAAAGAGAACAGACGTGAACACACAGTGATCAGAAACTCATCGAGGATCAAGTCAAAGAGCCTTTAATTGCTTGAATCTTTGATGCGTCAATTTCCATAACAAGACTTCAGTTTCATCTATAAAATGAGTGGGATAATAATATTCACCTCAGTTCTTCTGGTGATAGCAGAGAACTGGAAATAAAATAAGCGTCTATCAGTTTAGGAATGTCCAGATGAACCAGTATTGAATGGAATAGAATGGAATGATTATGTGCAGCTTTAGGAATTTGACAAATTCAAAGACACAAAGAAGAAGATATAATGAATTGATGTAGAGTGAAATGAACAGAATTATATCTACCATGACTACAAGAGTGTAAATTTAAAAAAAACTAGCAGGAATCCAAAATAATGGAAAAACCAATAATAGTCCCAGAAGACAGTTAATGAAATAGATTTCCCTTCTCTCTGCAGAGAGTCAGAGCATCAGTGGAGCAAATATTGCATATGTGGTCATAAAATCACTAAAGCAATCAATCAATAATCATTTATTAAGTATTTACTATGTCTCAGACACTGAGGATACAAAGACAAAAAAATTGAAACCATTCCTCCTCCCAAGAATATTATTATGAGGAAGATAGTAACATAATTAAATATATAGAGAATAAACACAAAATAACTCAAAGTAGTTCAATATAGGGACAGCTAGGTGGCCCAGTAGATAGAGAGATCGAGTTCCACGCCTGGAGTCATCTTCCTGAGTTCAAATCTGACCTCATACACTAGCTGTGTGACCCTGGGCAAGTCACTTAACCCTGTCTGCCTAATCTGTAAAATGAGCTGAAACAGAAAATGGTCAAATGGGGTCATTAAAAGTTGGACATGACTGCAACTATTGAACAACAACAAGAAAACTTCAATAAAAGATAATTGGAGAGGGGGAGTATTAGCAAGTAAGGGGGCTGGGAGCAGGAAAGGCTTTGTGTAGTTGGTGCTTGAGCTATATCTGGAAGAAACTAAGGGATTTGGGGAGACAGAGACGAAGATGGACTACATTACAGGCAAAGGGGACTTGCAAAGGCAACAAGATGGGAGACAGAGTGCTACATACAAGGAACAGAGAGAGGGTTAGTCTGACTAAGCTCTGTGGTTCAGTCATTTTAATTGCGTCCAACTCTTCATCACACCATCTGGGATTTTCTTGTCAAAAATACTACAGTGGTTTGTCATTTCCTTCTCCAGAGCATTTTACAGATGAGGAAACTGAGGCAAATACAATTAAGTGACTTGCCCAGGGTCACCCAGGTACTAAGTAGGTGAGGCTGGATTTGAACTCATGAAGATGAGTCTTCCTGACTACAGACCTAGTACCCTATGAATGCACTATGGTGCCACCTAGCTGCACCCTTCCTGAATTATAGAATGAGGGCAAGAGAGTAAGGTCCAATGAGGCTGGAAAGACAGGTTGGATCCATGTACTGAAGGACTTGAAAAAGTCCAAAAGAGTTTATTATTTATTCTAGTGGCATTAAGAAACCATTAAAGTTTATTAAATAGGGAAGTGATGTGATCAGACCTGACCTTAAGGCAAATCACTTTGGCAACTGAGTAGAGGTTTCATTAGAGTAGGGAGATGCTTGAAGCATTGGGATAACCCTGGACAAGAAGCAATGGGGCTCTGGCCTGAGATGGTGGCTATATGAGTAAAGATTTGGCAATTGATTGGATACGTGGGGTAAAGAAGAGTGTGGAGTTTGGGATGCTACCTTGGTTATGAACCTGGGAGACTAGAAGGATGGACGTGCCTTGAGAGAAAGGGGGAAATTTGTTGGCAAGGAGAGTTTCAGGAGAAACATAATGAATTCTGTTTTCAACTTGTTGAGTTTGAAATGTTTAAGCAACGTCCAGTGTGAAATTTCCAGTAGACAGTTGGTGATGATGGTGTGGAACTCATGAGACAGATTCAGGTCAGATTTATAGATTTGGAAATCATTTTGGTTGGTAGACATGATCATTCAACTCATGTGAGTTGGTGAGGTCACCAAGACAGAAAATGTATAGAGAAATGAGAGTCCAGGAAAGAGACTCGGGGTACAGGCACAGATAAGGATTGTTATATGGAAGATGAGTTAGTTAAGGAGACTAAAAGTCAGGTAAGAAAAAGAACCAAGATAAAGGAATATCACAAAGACCCAGAGAGAAGCAAATATCCAGGAAGAGAGAATGGTCAATAGTGTAAATTGACTACCCAGGGTTCAAGATGGATCGGGTCTTCGAAAAGGCCATAAGATTTGACCATCAAGAGATTATTAGTGACTTTGGAGAGAGCAGTTTCAGTTGAGTAAGGAGCTCAGAAAACAGATTGCAAGGAGTTGAGAAATGAGTTAGAGGAGGAAAAAAAATGAGGCGATGAGTGTTGACAGTTTTTTCTGGGAGTTTGGCTGAGAAAAGAAGGAATAATATAGGACAATAGCTGGAGGGGTTGGTAGGGTCTAGTGAAGGCTTTTTAAGGATGAGGGTCATAGGGATGTTTGAAGGCAATAGGGAAGTAGCCAGTAATTAGGGAGAGATTGAAGATTAGACCAGGGAGTATTGAGGGGACAATCTTATGGAGAAAATGTTTTTGTTTAACAGTTTTTTCTTTATTAAAAGGGAAGGTTCAGTGAGGGGCAGAGAGGGAAGAGGGAATGTATTTCCAGAAATGAGCATGAAGTAAGACCAAAAAGTGTCAATAAAATTTATCTTTAAAATAAATAAAATAAAGTAAGTGGGTTCAATTTGAATCTGATGATTTCTAAGGGCTCTTTCAGCTCTAAATTACAGAATTGCTTTTGTTCCCTTTAAAACAGGAATTCTTCACCTTTTTGTATCATGGAAACCCTTGACAATCTGATAAAAACTACAGAGCCTTTCTCAAAAGAAATGCTTTTAAATAATTGAAGGAAACACTCCATTTCAGTTAAACGTTAGTGAAAATAAAGATGTCATTTTTCCCCATCCCAAGTTTACAAATTCACTGAAATGAATCCATAGACTCCTTAGGGATCTGTGAACCCTAGATTAAGAAACACAACTTTAAAGACTTTTTGTGGTTGTCCCAGAAAGAGAGTACATGGGGAGTTAGAGTCCCTTGACCATCGATGATTCTGGATTACCTGGGGTTCTGGAACACCTGTAAAACCAGCCTCTCAATGCCCCCAGGGTCAGTGGAAACCCAGTGGAAATAAGAATTCCACAAATAGTTTTCTTCTTCTTAAAAATGAGCTTGGGGGGCAGGGAAGGGAAGAGAAGAGAAACCACCCACCGGGACAAGCCCAGTGTCCTAGATGTAGGGATGACTTGCTTTTTTCATCCACAGCTCATTGCAGAACCAACTCCAGCTTGGCCTTACTGCAACTGTTTACCATCTATTGCTTTAAAGCATCATCCATTACATGGAGAGCCCTGGCAGCTGGGGCCCCCAAAGAATAAAAAGGACTGTGAACTGAATCGATCTAGCCCGCCCTGATAGAGTGCATTATGCCATGTACATATTTTTTTTCAAGCAATGCAGGAAAAACAGAGCCCTCAGATGCTGGTGAATAATTATTCCCATTAAAAGGGGCTGCTTCTATTAGAGGGGTCTGCCTGCACTAATGATAATTTTCCTGAGAGGACAGCTGCATTAAAGAGATATTTCACAGCAGCCCGGGCAGTCTAGTGTCACGATATAAAGATTCCAGCCTGACAGCACTTTATCTGGCCCAATTATAGCCATCCTGGGGTGTCTGCTGGCTGAATTCCAAGTACATTCTGTTCCAGAATGACCCATATCAGAGGAAAATGACACTTTACACCTTAAGAGAAGAACCAGCTCTCAGACTATGCTTGGATCTGGAAGTACTAGCAATGGTTGTGCCCACAACTCCCGGAGGGCAGGGACCGGGTCTTCATGGCACAGTTCCCAGCACAGGACTGGTCAGAGGGTCTTGGGTCTGAATCTGGAAGAGAGCTTGGGGGCCATTTAGTATAATTTCCTATTTTACATATGGAGAAACTGAGGCCCAGGGAAATTAAGTAATTTACCCAAGACTGCTCAGGTAATACCCTTCAGAAGAGATATCCGAACCCTGATCTGCTAACGCTAGAGAGCCATTGTTTTTCCCTCTGCACACACTACACTATAATAAATTTTTGTTGAATATGCAGAAGAATGAAAGGACAAGTATGTTGAATCCTGTCTGACACTTGCCAGTTATGTGATTCTAAGAAAGTCCCTTGATCTTCCTCAGTCTCCCTTTTCTCCTCTGTAAAATGGGTAGGAGAATAGACCCCTCACAGGGTCATTGTGAAGATCCAAACATCAAGTAACATCCTATATGAAAATCCCTTTGCAAACTTTAAATGGTTATAAATGTGAGTTCTAATTGTTGTTATTTTTCCATTTTGTTTAACGAAGTTCAGATAAAACCAGTCCTAGGACAAGTCACTATCCTACCATTATTCTTTTATATTCAATATTCAGCGGGATATTGTACCAGTAAATAGAAATCTGTGTTTTTGTAATTGAATAAAAGTATTGGGACGTAAGCTTATTCTCTGTAGGCTCCCTGAGAGCATCCTTGGTACAAATCCAGGAGCAGAGCGGGCAGGCTGATGGGGATGACATGTACCACACACATCCTGCTCCCACATGGCATTGATTTCTTCTCTTGAGTCTCTATATTTTGAAAGCTTTTCATTCCACATAATTGGAAGTTATGCATATTTAGCATAACTAAACATCCCTTTTAAATGTTATTAATTTGTATATTTTAGATAATCTTATATTGATTTTAATTAATTAAATGTTGATTTCATTAATTATCATTATTATTATGTTGAAAGGCTCAGCTCTTAATTTGTTATGTGACTGTAGGCAACAGAACAGAGGTTCCAAAAGACAGAATGAAAGGGGAGGGAAGAGCAGGCTACAGACTCTGCAGGAGCAGGGTTAAGAGGATGGGTCAGAATGAGTAGCAAGCAATTCCAAAACACAAGAGTAAGGAGAAGCTGCTGTTGTTAAGTTGTTTCATTCATGTCCAACTCTTCATGACCTGACTTGGAGTTTTCTTGGCAAAGATACTGGAGTGATTAGCCTTTTTTTTTCTCCAGTTCATTTTACAGATAAATAAACTGAGGGTTAAGTGACTTGCCCAGGATCACACAGCTAGTAAGTGTCTGAGGCTGGATTTGAACTCAAGTCCTCCTGGCTCCAGGCCCAGAGCTTTGTGCATCATGGCACCATATAACAGCTGCCAGATAGATGCACAGCATCCACGGAGAGCACAAGAGTGTCTTAGATGCCAAAAGTTCAGGACAATCCATCAGAAGAGATAAGGCAAACACATACAAGAGAAATAGAATTTTTATTGAGCACATTTATCATGTGTGATAAATGTAAAGAAATACAGCATTGTCCATCCTGGGTTCAAAGTCTTGCCTTTGACCAGATGCTCATCAATGTCATTCTTGACTCCTTACTCTCAACCCACATGGCCAGTCAGTTGTCAGATCCTGCCATTTCTACCTGCACAGAATTTCTTGTATGTTCTCCCTATCTCCATGTTCACATAACCCCCAACCCAGTCCATGCTCTCATCACCTCTGGACTGTTGTAACAGCTTCTGAATTCCTCTCCCCACCTCCCTCTCTCCCCTCTCCAATTCATCCCCCACATAGGTGCCTAAGTGACTTCTCTAAAGCACAGGTCTGACCATATCAGCCCCCATCCTTATCAATTCCCCTAGTGGTTCCAGGATCTAATAGGGGACTGATCTCTAATCGTCCTGATCTATATTTTGTCACTGGGCCCAGATGGCTCAGGAGGAGAAAGCAAGGCTGGTGACTTTGCATAGCCCTGACTCACTTAAATCCAATTCATTTGTAAGTCATGGCATTACCTCCCCAATGTCTTGGACAACAACAAGATTTAATAGAAACTCCTCTGTTTGGCTCTCAAAACCATCACAATCTGGCCCCAAATTACCTTTCTGGGCTAATTATACATTGTGCTCCTGTAAGAAAAATTAGTATTAGCAACCATTGATTTGGGGAGATCCAGAGTTTCCCATTTTTCTAAAGTCCTCATTTCAAAGCTCAGTCTCTGACAGTTGAATTAACTTTCTCTTCAATTGTGGTCAGACCCCACCTAACCTTACAAGGAATTTAATCTAAAGGGGGGAAGTCCATTATGATCTGTGCTGGTTTGGGTGGGGATAAATTCTATGATTAGATTGCCCAAGGTTGGGGGTGATTTGGAAGTAAATGACTGACCAAAGCTACATTCCCCTAACCATTCATTCTCTCATTTAACTGACAATAGTTGATTAGGAACACTCACTCTTCCAAGGGCATATAAACTGTGAGCCCACCGCCATGACTGATTTTTAGCATTCAGGAGTATCACTGACCCTTTTATTACTAAAATACTGCTATTATTAATAAAATGATTAATTATCCAGAAATTACATCTCTCAAAGTTTTTAAACATTGCACCTCCATGTCTACTGTGTTCAGCCAAATTGGACTTCTTACTGGTTCTCCCATGTAAGACGCCCCTCTGAATCTTTGCATTTTCTGTTCCGCATGGCCTACTCATCTTGGTCTTTCAGAATCCCTGGCTTCCCTCAAAGGCTCAGGTAAGATTAACACTTAAGAAATGTATGTTTCAGAGCTCAGGATGCTTCCCATGAGAAGCTGCAAGTAGAAAAGTTGCTATTTAGCAGCAATGAAGGACCCCACACATTTTCTAGGACACATTGACTTGTTGCCCCAGTTCACCCCCTTCATCAGCATCTTTTGTTACTGGACTCTAAGAATGTTAACATGCAAGCTACCTAAGGGCAGGATGCCCTGCTCCATTTTGTTTTCCTATCCTCAGCACTTTGTACAGTGCCTAGCACATAGTAGGTGTTTACTAAGCACCTGTTGGTTCATTTTGGTCTTCCTCTGCTTCCTTGAATTCTCCATACCCATTATTTCTTAATGGCACCATGGCATTCATGTACCACAGTTGGCTTTACCATTCCACTGTTTGATCCGCTCTAATTGTTGGGATTTTTTTTTCCTGAAATCAAACCTAAATTGTCCACCTTACAACTTCTGCTCATTGCTCTGAATTTGTTTTTCTTTGACCTAGAGAAAGTCATTTCTCTCTTCCACATGTTTTTTGTTGTTGTTCGGTCCTTTCAGTCATGAATGACTCTTCATGAGCCCATTTGGGATCTTTTTTTGGCAGAGATACTAGAGTAGTTTGCCATTTCCTTCCCCAACTCATCTTACAGATAAGGAAACTGAGGTAAACAGGGTTAAGTGACTTGGCCAGGGTCACACACTTAATAAGTGTCTGAAGCCTGATTTGAACTCAGGTCTCCCTGATTCCAGGCTGGGTACTCTAGCTACCATACCATCTCATTGCCTCTTCCATGGGACAGCATTCCAACAATAATGGTGACAATAACAGTGATCAGCATTTATATAACTCTTTATGGCTTGCAAAGCTCTTTACAAATATTACCTTATTTTACCTTCTTGACAATCCTGGGAGGTAGGTGCTATTATTATTCCCATTGTACAAGTAAGGGAATTGAGGTGGGGATTAAGTGACTTGCCCAGGGTCACAGGAGGCCAGATTTGAACCCCTGATTCCATTTCTAAGGCTCTATCCTCTGTGCTCCACCCCGATTGCCTTGAGATAAGGCTAAGAAAGACAGAACCAGGAACTGCAGGGCAGGGGTCATCCACTGTACCCCTCCCCGCTTGTAGTGTTGCTAAGCGACTTCACTAACTCTTCTCCAATATAGACATCCCTAGATCCTTCTCCCAAGCTTCAGACGGAGGGAAACCATGGCTCTTTGCCGTCCTCCTCCCTGCATATACTCCAGTTTGTCAATGGTGCTTTTGAAATGGAGGACCCAGAAATAAACAGGAGATTCACAGAATCCAGTGAACCGCCACCTCCCAATGGAAGGACCATCTAAGTGCTACACTGAGACCCCCACCCCAGAATATTCAGAAACCTGAAGGAAATGTTTCTCCTCCTCACCTCCCAATACATTGGGTAGGTTCTCTATGATGGATAACTGGGAAGGCATGAACAATGAATCATATAGACATATGAAAAAGCCACCATAGGTCACAGTCTACACCAGTGGAAGAAATATCCATATAGGTGAGAGCTAGAGCTTCAAGAAAGGATTAAAATGAGAAAGACTGAGCATGCCAGGTATACTCCAACAAAGGAAAGATCTTTTCAACTGGAAATTGGAAGCAGCACAGTATGAATATTGGTTTTAGAGTCAGGACAACTGGATTCACACCCCAGGTTTGACATTTACTAGTCCTGTGACCCTGGGCAAGTCATTTTGTTCCTATAAGTCTCAGTTTCCTTATTTGTAAGATGGGGATAAGACACACTACCTACATTACAGGACTATTGTGAAAAAAGTTCTTTGTAAACCTTAAAAAAAAACACCGCAGTCATGGGAGTTATTATTATCTTTGGCCCAGTTTGTACCCCTAGCAGCCTGGACGGGGTTCCAGGCCAAAAGCCCCAAATTTACAGGGTATCTATCTAGCATGTAAAATTCTATCTTCCCAAATACCTTTCCTTTCTTGGCCATTTGGGTTAGCAGACAATGAACTCATCCAAGCTAACTATAGCAACACCCCCCTAACCCAGGAAGCAGATGGCCAGAAGCCTGAGCGGGCAGCATACCCAAAAGGAACCCAAAGAGCCTCCAAGTGGGAGAACTGATGAAAATAGCCCTCAGAGAGAGACAGGAGACTCTCCCAAAAGGAGGGTACTATTATTGGCTGTCAACATTCTTAAAAGACATGGCCCACCATATACCCTCAAGCACCAAAGTTACAGATCATCACCAAGTGGCAGGCGATGGAGATATCGAGACGGGAACAGAATGGAGAAATAAAGGAAAAAGAAACAGATTATTTTTAAAAAGAGATGAGAGAGTAGTGAACACATACGTGATGTGCAATAAAAACAATAGAAAATACTAGAATCAGAATCAGAGACCTTGGGTCAGGCATTTTATGGGGATCTCAGAGTTGGAAGAGAAATCAAGGACCATCTAATTCGAACCGTGCAGAATGAGAATACACTGGACCTCATCATATATTGGGACAAGTATAATATCCAGGAAGTGTTTTCCTTATATCAAGCCAAAATCTGCCTCTGTGTAATTTTTGCCCACTGCCTCCATGTCTTGGCCCCTCTAGGACCAAAGAAAACAAGTCTAAAGACTTTTACATAGCTCTTCAAGTATCCTAAGACAGCTTTCACCATCCCTCTCTCCCCAAAGTCTTCTCTTCATTTCTTCATTTTTTAAAGTCAGTTTCTAAAAAGTATTCATTTATTTATTAAGCAAAGAAACATTTTAATTCTTTTTTTCCAGTTCCAAAATCTCTCCCTCCCCTTTCACCACTCAATGAGAAGGCAAGAAAAACAAAACCTATTACAAAGATGCATAGTCATGTAAAACAAATGTCCCCATCAGCCATGTTCCAGTAAGAAAGAAAGAGAGAGAGAAATAAAGAGGGAGGGAGGGAGGGAGA
>CM053593.1:361389906-361422506 GCA_028646575.1 Pseudocheirus occidentalis
GGGCATAAAAGGGAATAGATTGTGGGAGGGGTCTTACAGTGGGATCAATGTTCTGGACTGGGGGGTAGGGGTAAAAAGGGGAGAAAATTTGTAACTCAAAACCTTGTGGAAATGAATGATGTAACCAAGAAAATAAATTAAAATTTTAAAAAAAAAGAAATTACGAGTGAGATGGTTTCAGAAAAACCTGGGAAAATTCATATGAACTGATGCAAAGTGAAGTGAGCAGAACTAAAAAAAAATCATCATACACAGTAATAGCAATATTGTGCAATGATCAATGTGAATGACTTAGTTATTCCGATCAACATAATGATCCAAGGAAATTCCAAAGGACTTATGATGAAAAATGTTATCCACCTCTAAAGGAGAAAAAAAACCTAATGAAGTCTAAATTTAAATCAAAGCATACTTTTTTTTACTTTATTTTTCTTGGGTTGGTTTTTTTTGTCTATGTTTTGCAACATGGCTAATATGAAAATATGTTTTACATTATATAATCTATATCCAATTGCTTGCCTTCTCAAGGAGTGGGGAGAGGTGGGAGGGAGAGAATTTTGGACTCAAATTTTAAAAAAATGAATGTTAAAAAACTTACATGTAATTCAGAAAACAAAATAAGAAAGATTTTTTTTTAAATAGCTAGCTAGTAGACACAATTATCCTGACACAAAGGCATTTACTAGGACAAACTAATAAGAATAGTAGCTATAAAACATCCTCCTTCTCCCACCCCTGGAATCCTGTGAAGCATCTTCATATAAATACACAGCCCCTGTTTGATGAGTTGGTGCATACTTAGGCTACAATAGTATTGAAGCGTATAGGTAGGAGACACATATGGCCAAGGGAAATCCTCTCTTCCCTACCTACTTCTTCCTACTGGTAGAGGTACCATACAGTGATCATACTCTACAAAGATGCTCCCAGCACAGGTTCTCTCAAACTTTACTAACTCCAAAGACATTTTGTTGTTGTTCAGTCATGCACAACTCTACATGACCCCACATGGGGTTTTCTTGGCAAGGATACTGGAGTGGTTTGCCATTTCCTTCTCCAGTTCATTTTACAAATGAGGAAACTGAGGCAAACAGGGTGAAGTGACTTGCTCAGGGTCACACAGCTACTAAGTGTCTGAAGTTTGATTTGAATTCATATCTCCCTGATTCCAAGTCTAGTGTCCTATCCCCTGCATCATTTAACTGCCCCCTCCAAAGATATGGGCTTAACTATTTAAATATCTGTAGGGGTGTGGCAAGTTTTCAACCACCCAATCCCCAGTTTCCCTTCTAATTCAATTAGAAAAGTATTTTCATATCCCTAAGAGGACACAGGGTTGCATCTTTACAATTGGTCTAGTAACTTGTTAATACATTAATACCTCATTTCCTTCATTATTTGTCTTATGCTTTCTGTGTCTACATCAACCAAGGTGGGGTAAACAATTGATCAAAGACTAATTAGTCCCCCTCATTTGATTCTGTAGTGTCTGGTATATAATAGGCACCTAATAAACACTTGTTGATTGATTGATTAAACCCACAAATCCAGCTGACAAGTCTTGTTGATTCTATTTCCATTCACACAATCTCTAGTTTAGTTCAGGCCCTTTTGTGTTTTGTCTGATTATTTCAATGGCCTCTTGATTGACCATGTTTCTAGTCTGTCTCCTATCCAATTCATCCTCCACAGAGCTGCCAAAATAAACTTCCTAAATTACAGTTTTGAACATCACACCCCTACTCAAAAGTTTTCAATAACTCATCATTTCAGTAGTAATAAGAGCTGAGTTTTCCCATATCTTTTGTATCTTCCTCCCTTCTGATAACTTAAGAAATGATTCCTCAATGCCTCAAAACAATGCTTCCAGCACAAACCTAATATGTGTAAACATAGCCTACGCTGACCAATTTTCCAGTTTTTAATTTTATTTTCTTCAATGTCATTTTCACTTTCCATGGGAACATACCTATGACTGTGATGCGAGTCCAGATGTTTGACTCCACTGTCCTTGAGAGTAAGGTTTTGTTGGGGGTTTTTAAAGTAAAAATATTTGTAGATCTTTTCCATCTTTTTGCCTGTTGTTTTCTTTCCAGTTTCGTTCCTGAATATCTTTGGAATGACTTTGTTTAAATGTGTTTCTCACCAAGCTTTACTCAAACTGCCCCCTTCCCACTATTTCTTGCCACAGCAATGCAACTCATAATTTTCCACTATCCTTCTCCATATGACTTTACAAATAAACTGGTCACATGTGAAGAGAGAGGAACAAAAAATATGCCTTACCAGATCCTTCATGGATATCAAGAGAAATCTGGATTGATCCTACTTTCAGTGTCTCTCCTACAATGTACATATGGAAAGACATGAACAAATGTCACAGCGGACCAGAGATACATATAAGCTGCAGTCTCTACCATTGGAGGGAACACTCACACTGATGGTATTACAAATTCCTTTGGGTTTTGAATATGTTATTTTATTCTAATTTGTTCTATGTTTATTGGACTAATTAGAGTACAAGTTCCTTGAGTGTCTTATTCATCTGTATACCCACTACTCAAAAGCACTAACAATTCAGCTAGGGAGCCTCATGAGCGGCCTGGTGAATGGTTCCTATGCCTAACTCATCAGCTCTACATCTGAGATCTGTGATCCTAAAAGGCATCATTAAACTGTGACAAGGGGGAAAAAAACAAAGGAACTGATGGATGTGTTGCCTGTGTGTGTGCTCCAATAGTGCATCGACATCGTAAAGAGAACTCGAGAAAAGTCAACAGCTAGAAGGTTACTCAGTGGTCATCCACCTGACCCTACCCTTTTTACAGGTAAGGAAACTGAGGCCCCAGAAGGTGATTTGCCCATGGTCCTACAGGTAGTAAGTAGCAGGGTTGGGATTTGAACCAAGCATACATACATACATATACACATAAATACATATATACATACATATATGTGTATATATGTGTGTGTGTGTATATATATATAATATATGTTGATCCAGTCAATGAGTGACACATACATTTAGGAAAGGGGGAGATCTATACAGCAAGGAGTCATCAGAGAAGTTAGCCTTATATATCATGGTATCAAACTCCAAGTGCCCTTAGACTTCATCAGTTTTTTAATTCCCTCATTTCACAGAAGAGGAAACTGAGGCATAGAGAAGGAGGGTGACTTGTCCAAGGTCATACAGTGGATAGCAGAGCTGGGACTCTCAAATCCAACATTGTAGGCAAGGTTAAGACTTGAGCAAAGGTCACAGGAAATAATAAAGAAATTAGCCTGACAGAATTGGGGGGCGAGGGTCAGGAAGTTTCCCATGAGAGACTGGTAGGAAATCAGGTCTCATATCTGAGACCTGATAGGGGAGGTAGGACCAGAGTGTGGAGCGTCATTGCTATGAGGGTGAAGAGTGGATTTGCTCAGATTTCAGAATAAACCATTTCATTTCCTTTTTCTCTCCAAATGAAATGATCCCTAAACCAGTTTCTTTCCTCGTCCCTTACTTTGAGCCCTGCTAACAAGTACTATGGGCCCATAAAAACTTCTGCAGGCCCAGTGATTTTTTTTCCCTACTTTTTCCGTTCATTTTATAGTAAGTGCCTTTGGCTGTGAGAGACAAAGAAGGTGTTTCATTGGGTGAGAAGCATCATCGTGGGTCCATTAAAAAGCAGTCAAAGAGGAACCAGCCCCACGCCCAGATGCCTGGTGTTGGAGGGCTGGCACTTCAGAAGAACTGTGTTCCCATGGGGATGGAAGTTGAATTGTGCCTGCTGGCAGCTTGTCATCTCCCCAAAGAGGAGGAGGAGGAGGAGAGCAGGCTGGATTGCCTTTGGGAAACTGGGAAGTTGTTTTAATGACACCAACTTCTCCCCTGAAACAATGGCCCATGTTCTTTACACCAAAACCCTTCCTGCCATGTTGTATGACTGGGAGTCTCAGAACAATGCAGTCTCCAAAGAATTGAAGTGGAGGATCACTCAGAGGGCAGTACAGAGGCACATGGTGGGTGTGAGTTGCCTGTAATTTCACTAGGAAAAACAATGCGGAAGTCTGGTACAGGGGAAAGAATGCTGGCTCTGGGACCAGAGGCTGTGGGTTCAAACACCACGTCTGAGGTCTAGTACCTGTTAAACTGTTAAGTTAAAGGTTCAGCCCCTCTTAAAATGAGGCCTGGGCCTCAATGTCCCCATCTTTAAGAAGAGGGGTTGGACTAGATGACCTTGGAGGTCTCTTCTCAACAAACTATAAATCTGTGTCCTATGAGCTGAAAGAACCTTTTCAACAAGGTGTATGATGACCATGGGGGAAAGATGGACTAGTTCCATAACAAGACAGGCCAACATGAATGGGCTATGATCTGTGTTACAGAAAGGGATGCCTATAACAATGAGAACACACATCTCCTGGACTGCTGAAGTATTGGACACATCTCTGTACCCCAGATAATCTCACTAGAGATGGGCCACTGTGTTACAGACAAAGGACCAGGGAACAGGTTGGCATGCTCATGAACTTTGGAAAACAAGGGACCAAAAGCCTTATGCCTTCCTACTCCTTCTCCTCCTCCTTGGCACTCTGTGTGGGAAGTGGAACCACCTCCCCCTGAATGTTGACACTCCATGTGCTCTTTCTTCATGCCAACATCTAAGAATCAAGGTTGGGAAAGGGAGGGGGACGTGACTGGGTTTTGTTGTTGTTTTTACTCTTGCTTTTCTCCCAAGACAGCAGATAAATGAAATTTAAAGGCATACATAAACCTTCAGTTGGGGGTAGGGTGTTGGGCAAGATCAGTGCTCATTTGGAAAGTGACAAAATTCATTAAGCAATTCAAGTGTAGGCCCATATTTATATCATTCTCTCCTCTCTCTCTCTCTCTCTCTCTCTCTCTCTCTCTCTCTCCCTCCTCCCTCTCTCTCCCCTTTCTCTTTCTCTCCCCCCTCCTCCTCCTTCTCCTCTTCCTCCTTTTCTCTTTCTCTCCTCTTTCCTTTCTCTGCCTCTTTCCTGCTCTCTTCTCTCCTTTTCTCTCTCCTATCTTATTTCTCTCCCCCCTTTTTCCTCTCTCTTCTCTCCTCTATCCTTTCTCTTTCTCCCTCTCTTTTCTCCCTTCTTTCTTCCTCTCTCCCTCTCATCTCTGCCTCTGTCTCTATGTATGATAGAGAGACAGACAGAGACAGATGAGAGAGGAAAAAAGGGAGAAAAGAGAGAAAGGATAGATGAAAGAAGAGAGAAAAGAAAGAGAGAGAAGAGAGAAGAGGAAGGAGAGAAGAGAGCAGGAAAGAATCAGAAAAAGGGAGGAAGAGGGAAAAAGAGAAAGAGAGAGAGAAAGAGACAGCGAAGGAGGAGAAGGAGGAGAGAGAGAGAGAGAGAGAGAGAGAGAGAGAGAGAGAGAGAGAGGCAGAAAGAATGTGAAGCAATAAAGAGATTGGAAACAGATGGACTGGCAGTCAGATCAGGGTTGCTGAGCAATGTTGAAATTCCAGGACCCATCACTGCTGGCTGGGAGTCAGGGTGGGTTATTACATTCTGGGCAATGAGGTGGGAAAGAAGGCCAAGCAACTCAGGCAAACTAAGAGGCCTGCATGGAGCATGTGAACCTTTGAGGATTTTAAAAGAGTGGGGAAGAAAGAATGTTGACTTTGTCAAAAAATAATCTGGGATGAAGCTTGTTGGGCCAAATACAGCACAGCCATCTTGACCAAAGGATACTGGCATTCCAAATGCAACCATACTAACATTTTACTCCTTCAGAACAAGAACTATTTCATTTTTTAACTTAAAATCCTAACAAGTGGCATGGTTCCTGGACCATAGTAGGTGCTTAACAAATACTTGCAGATCGATTGATTTTAGATAGTGATTTGGGTACTGAGTTGCAAGAAACCCTAGATCTCTAAATTCTCAAGGATATAAAATTATTCTTTTCTTGCCTTCTAACATCTTCCTGTCTTTCCCCCTTTTTGCAGAATCATAGACTCTCCAATTTAGAAGAGATTCCAGAGGTGACATTCTCCCTGACAGGTAGTCACCCAGTGTCTGCTTAAAGCGTTCCATTGACGGAGAACTCATCACCTTCCAAGGGACAATTCGACTGCTGGACAGCTCCAACTGGAAGAGAGTCAGTAAGCATTCATTAAATGTCAACTATATACCATGTACTGTGCTAAGCACTAAAGATACAAAGAAAGGTAAAAAAAAAAAAAAAAGGCTCTGTTCTTTACAATTTAAATGTTACATTATGTAACCTTGAGTTCAAGCCTGTATCCTTGGCATAGGATTGAGATATCTCCACTCAACCAAGAAAAATCCCTGATCTCACCTCAGGGGAAATTTCCCACATCTCTAGAGAGTCAAGCTGGAAATCAGAAATGTATTAAGGAACCAACTTTCCCCTACATGTCTACCTTCCAAAGCTTACTCCCTTTCTTTGCAGGTTTTTCTCAGATGAGGGTCTGGAACTACATGGGTTCTCTCAGAAAGAAGAAAGAAGGTCTCTCCCAAGTTCTCAAGTCAACTTCACCCCTGATGCAGGGCTCTGCACCAGTAAGGAGAGTCTTATGCAAGGAATGCAGGCTTAAACCCAGGATTATTAGAGACACAGCAGGATATGGCGGGGGAGGGGGGGACATTAGATGCAGTGCCAGACCTGGATTCTGATGCAGGTTCTGCTATACTTAATTTCTCTGGGTCTCAAATTCATCAGCCATAAAATGAGTATTGGACCAAGAGACTCATAATGGCCCTTCCCAGAGCTGGAAAGAGCGTCAGAAGCTGTGTGAGAAGCAATTTCTACTAGGATCCATGCCTCCCTCCTAGGCTGGGCAAGTTCTTCCCCCCCACCCCCAAAGATCAGGAGAGCTGTGATTGGTCCAAGGAATTAGTACTAGAGACATTGACAAGGCTTTCTGGTTGCCTGTGGTATCAAAAGGCCAGTCTGTGAGGAGTCTATTAACCTCATGCTCAATGGTTGCCGCTCTGCTATGAAAATAAACACACCCTTATGACCAGAAATGTCTTTTTATACGAAGATGGGGGCAAAGGGTATGTCCACCTGAACCCAGGCTGTATCCTTGCTGAGTCTCCTTTCCATGCTATTGTTAAGAACACTTCTTTAAGTGTTGGATGGTCTACAAGTAACTTATTTTGTTCCATTTTTGAATCACCAGACTAGCCTGAGTCAGGGCTGACCCAGAGCAGGGATCATCAGTCCAACTCCTTCATTTTCCTGATGAAGGAACTGAGACTCTCAGAGGTGAATGGCCTGTTGAGATCCTATGGGTGGTGACAGAGGTGGAATTGAAAAACTCCTGAATGAAGAAAGTTCTCTCCAGGACTGTCCTGTCAAATAGGGGATGACATCATTTGTTTAATTCAGCAAACAGTTATTAAGGGCCCTATGTGCTAGGTCATATTAAGTGCTAAGAATATGAAGACAGAAAAAAAACCAATCCCAGGCTTCAAGGAAATTACATTCTATGAGTGTCAAATTGCATTCTATAATGTGATTATACATAAGTACATTCAAAACAAAGACAGATGACAGAAGATAGATAGAGGATTGATAAATGATAGACAGATGAAGGCAATAAATAGATTGATAGGTGATCGATAATAGAGACAGAATATAAGTGATAGGTAGACAGACAGACATGATAAAATAGATGATATATTGGTTAACAGATGATAGATGAAGATAGATAAATAGATTGGTAGTTGATAGAGGATTGATTGATAAGTGATAGAGTATTAATGATTGGTAGATAGATGAGAGAGGAATAGTTAGATGATAGATCAGTGGAAAAATAGATGATGCATGAATAGTTCTATGAAAGATAGATGATTGATTGATAGATTCTTGACAATTGATAAACAAATATAGATTGAATGATTGATTATTATAGACAGGTAGATGATAGACAGGTGATAGATAAATCGACTGATATGATAGAATATAGATAATAGGTAGGTAGATGATTGATAAATAGATGATTAATTGATGATAGAGATAGATGATAAAGAAATGGATTAATCTATGACTGCTAGATAATAGAGAGACAAAATACAGATGATCCATAGATAGAGGATGGATAAATGGATAGATGAATGGATGGATAGATAGGTAGGGAGATATAGATAGATAGACAGATACATGGATGGTAGATAGATAGATAAATAGATAGATGATAGATAGATAGATAGATAGATAGATAGATAGATGGATGGTAGATAGATAGATAAACAGATAGATGGTAGATAGATAGATAGATAGTAGATAGATAAATAGATAGATGGTAGATAGATAGATAGATAGATAGATAGGTAGATAAGTAGATAGATAGACAGGCGCATGGGTGGACAGATAGATGAACAGACAGATAAATAAATGATGGATAGATAGATAGACACATGGATAGATACATATATAGTACTTTGTAGGGAAGCACCAACAGAAACTTTAGAAAAAACTTCCTTCAGGAGTTGACACGTCTCCTGGCATTTGAGAAGTATGAAGAGACAGAAGTGAAGAGGAACAGCCTTCCAGGGATAGAAAACGGCTTTTGTAAAGGCATGGAGAAAGGAGCTACAATGGTGCATATGGGAAGCCTTATAGACCCAGTGACTGTAATTTAGAATGTGTGACAAGGCACAATGTGCAATCAGTCTGGAAAAGATAGGTTGGAGCCTAGGGGAACTAGGAAGCTACATAAGCTTCTTGAAGAGGAGAGTCACATAGTCAGACCTTGCTTTAGGCATATCTCTGGCAGTTGGATGGAAAGTGTGGATTTGTTGTTCAGTTATTTCAGTTGTGTCTGACTGTGTCCCCATTTGGGGTTTTTTTTGGCAGAGATTCTGCAGTGGTTTGTAATTTCCTTCTTCAGCTCATTTTACAGGTAAAGAAACTGAGTCAAACAGGGTTAAATGACTTGCCCGGGGTTACACAACTAGTAAGTGTCTGAGGCTGGATTTGAACTCAGGAAGATGAGGATAGCCCCCTGCCTTATTTATCCTTGTATCCCCCACAGTATATAGTTAAAGTGCCTTGTGCATAAAGGACACCCAGTGAGTGGCTGATGAATGAATGGGTTTGAATGAATGAAGAGGAAATGAATGAATTTTGAAAAGGGAACTCAATGAACAAATGAAGGAAATGAATGTTGGACGAGTGAATAGTGAATGACAAATGAATGCTAGTACCCGTGGTCTCCAAAATTTGCCTTGCATTCCTTCTGAATATATTTTGTGTACGCTTACATGTACCTTGTCTCTTCTGATAGAATGTAAGTTCCTTGAGGGCAGAGACTGTTTAATTTTTTTTCTTTGTATCCTAAATGCCTAGGAAAGTGTCTGGCACATGATAGATACTTAATAAGCATTTGTCGATTGACAAATTGACTCTTATAGCCCTAAAGCTTAGGGAGCTGAGGGGTCATCTAGTCCAATGTCAGCTCTCAATCTATGATACTACTTTCATTTTACAGATGAGGAAACTGAGACCCAAGGAGCATGAATGACTTTGCCAACATCACATAGCTAGTAAGTGGCAAAACTGGGATCAGATTCAGGTCCTATGGTTCTAATTTCAACATTCTTTCTATATATTATGAATGAATGACTAAATGATAGAGAAGGTAGTTAGATGCTAGCTTGGGAAGAATGGGGAAAGCTATGGAATTTCCTCCATGATGGATTGTTAACCCTAAGGTTGCTAGACATCTCTTCTCTCAGGTGGCCCTGCTCAGAAGTGATTCTGAATCAAACATAAGCAATGGAAAGAGATGGGGAGAGAAAGGGGGTGGAGAGGGGTGAGACTAGAGGCTGCAGAAATGTTAGAAGTTTGGGGGGGGGCTCAGAGCATTCATCTCTGGGTACTCACTCCCCCTTTAGACTTCCTATGAAGGCTCATTCATGTGCAAACAATGAGAGCCAGCAGGAAAATTGTCTGGCAGAGAATTTCCCATTAGCAGGCAAGGAAGTCTCCGTCTCAAGGTTGTTGTCGGAGAGGGCTCTCTCTGCCAAGGCAGGACGTGGGAGCAATAGCAATGTTCTTGATAAACAGGAGAAAATGGAGACACAAGGATGGGGAGGAGCACTGGAGGGGGAGGTAGGAGGACAGGGGTCACCTTTGGATTTTGTTAAGTGGTTTGGTGACAGGGTCAAGAGGAGGTCAAGGATGAGCGATATTATGAAAATGAAACAGTGATAATTTACAGGCTAAAACTGTTTTAGATTTCAGAGAAGTTGGCACCGATGCCAAGATCTCACTGCAGGATTTTAGGTAAAGGCTGAGTCATCATTATAAATAAAGCAGTCATTTGAATGTCATCGGAAAGGACATGTTCCCATAACCACAAAGTTGGACTTGGCTGTATTAATTAAATTGGAGCTGTATTAATTAAAAGTTTATTTACAGGATGTGAGCTGAGGGAGCAAGCCCTGGATGCATGCACACACACACACACACACACACACACACACACACACACACGGCAGAGTGTGGGGTCAGAGATCCATCCTTTCATTAATAGCAATAGTAGGGCTCAGGGCAGTGTGGGTAAGAGATGCTTGGATATTATGGAGGAAGAGGAAGGGGTGGATCAGGAACAACCACATCTAACAAAGTCTAATGAAATGCAGAGATAAAGTCCAATCAAGAAAAAAAAAAGCCAAGGAGGATAGAAAGCACTAACCTACCCTTGGAATTTCATTTTTGAGAAATTCTTGTTCTGGGCAGGGCATCCCTCTCCCTTCTGCAATGAAAGTTATCCCTGTATCGAGGATGGAAAGTTAGACATGACGGACTCAGGTACCAAATAGGAAGCCATAGGAGAAGGGGTAAGTGAAATAGGCACTGATTCTTTCCTACAGCAGGAGGAAAATTGGGATAAAGGGAAGTAAGAGAAGGGTTTGTGGCCCCCAGATACTAAGAATTCCCCTTTTCTCTGGGAAATTCTTCTAGGGAGGGACTTAAATAGGACAGTAAGCAGAAAAGTATGTTTTCTACAAAGGTCCTTGTCCCCAGATATCTCTTGCACAGTCCCTGAAATCCCAACATGAAGAAATATATTTGTATTTTCAATAAAATGACCCTGTGATGGTTAATGATGGAAGGAGGGAAGAAGCAGTTAGTCATTTAGCTAGACTAGAAAAGAAAACTAATTAAACTTAACTCTCTCTGAGTTACAACCAAGGAATAGGAATTTCAATGTAAGTGTAACACTGGTCCCCTGAAAACTCAAAAAACTGATTCAGAATCCACTTACCACTTTTCCCAGGTTTAGTGCAGGCAATTGTCCCCACAAGTACAACATCCTGTTTTTATTAACCATAGAAGGGCTACAAAACAAATAGCAAAAGCATTTAATTAAGATATCAAAGACCAGAGAGGATGAGCACTTCTGGTGTTAGAGGTGCCAAGCCCTTTTCAGGTCTGCTTCCCACTTTTGGTGTCTACCTGATTCACCCAACTCTCACCTGTGGCTCCAAGAAACCATAGCATGCACTGCAGCCATAGCCTGGTAAAACCTTGGCAAAGAGTACAACCCAGGTTGAGAATAACTGATGAGCCTTAAACCTATTGGTGAGTTGGTGGGGGTGGTGTCTACCCCAAGCATGGAAAGACTTCCTCTGATGAAACGGGGGAATGAGAACAATTTGTTCCAAGGGCCATGAAAGGGCTGAAGCAGGTGCTGTGGAGTACTTAGAGTCTGGTAAGATACTGAAGATGCCAAGGTCTTCCACTGCATCCCAAGCCATTGCTGAACATCTTGACTCTTGTCCTGCCAATGGACTTTGAAGACTCTGGAAGACAGAGTGAAGCTGTTGACTGTGTAACTCTACCTCACTGAAATCCAATTCACACCCAAGTCAATGAATCACCCTGTGATGTCATCAGTCCTCTTCAAAATGAAGGACAAGCAACAACAATATAACAAGAAAGAATACAGCAACATGATCATTCTCCACCCATACACAAAGGGATGCAGCTCCTTACAAGTTCCAGGGGACTTATGACCTAATTCAATTCAATTCAATTCAGTCTACCAAGCATTTATTAAGGCACTGTACTAAATAGATACTGTGGAGACAAAGACAAAGACAAAACCAGTGCTTTCTCTCAGAGAGCTTACATTTTATTGCAAGGATACAGTCCCTATACAGATAAACAAAAACAGAAGGGTATAAGGAGAAAGGTAGTGCTGAAATATGGAGGGATCAGGAAAGGATACTCATAGGAGGTGGGACCTGGGGTAGGCTCTGAAAGAACTAGAGATGGGAAAGGAATCCATTCCAGCCACAGGACAAAAGATAAAATGCCAAGTTCAGAAAATAGCAATTAAGCAGGTTGGTTGGAACATAGAGTTTATGAGATAAGTAGAAAGGTAGTCTGGAGACCTATTCTAGAGACAATAGGGAGCCATTGCAGACTGCTGAACAAGGAATTAACACATTCAGTCCTGTATCTTAGGAAGATTGTTTTGGCAGCTGAATTAGCAACAATAGAGGATGGAAAGAGGAAGATTGCTTAGGTTATTGCACTAATGATAAGAGAAATTCAAATTAAAATAACCCCAAGGTTTCTTCATACTCTGAGAATTGGCAAAAATTACCCAGAAATGGCAACAGCTCATGTTGGAGAGGTTGTGGAAGGAGAGACCCGCTAATACATTGTCGGGGGAGCTGTGAGATGGTACTAGCATTTTAAAAGACAATTTGTAATTATGCAAAATGACAGAAATACCCATACCTGCTGAACCAGAGGTTCCATTACAGGGCTTATACCCCAAGGAAAATGTCAAGAAGTAAGTCCCCCCATATGCAACAAATAATACATATATATATATATATATCAGACTTTTTGTGATAGTTAAGAATTAGAAAGAAATAGATACCCATAAACTGAAGAATGGTTAAACAAATTGTGGTGCATGCACATAATGGAATATTACAGTGCTGTAAGAAGTGATGTGTGTGATGGAGAAACATGGAAAGATCTATATGAACTGATGCACAGTGAGGTCAGCAGAACCAAGGAAATACTATACACAGTAACTACAACAATGTAAATGAGGAGAACAACGATACACCAAAAAATCAAAGGCGAATGTAACAACGTTACAAAGGTCAGGCAGGACTCAATTAAAGAAATACAAGGACATTCTCCAGCCCCACCACTTTGGGAAGGTGAAAGGTCCGCATCATATATCACACTTTTTTCAGATTTTTTTTCAATGTTATTGATCAGTTGTGATGAATTTTTTTCCCCTCTCTAAAAAATACTCTTTGTCTTATGGGATGATGGCTCTCAGGGAAGAGGAGGGAGAGGGATACTTGGGATAACTAACTATGAAGATATAAGAAATAGAGGATATTAATAAACACTTTTTTTTAAATGTTATTGCGATAGTCCAGGTGACAGGTGATGAGAGACTGACTGAGAATGGCAGCTGTGTGAGTGGAATGAAGGGAATGGATATGACAGATATTGTGGCGGTAGAAACAGCAGGTTGTGGGGGCTAACTGGATGTGGGAGGTGAGAGAGAAGAAAGAGTCAAAGGATGAGGGTTGTTGTGAAGATGTTGATCATGAATCGTTTCATGGTAGGAATAAGATGTACTTTTTTGGTCAAGCAATTGGGGTTAAGTGACTTGCCCAGGCTCACACAGCTAGTAAATGTTAAGTTTCTGAGGCTAGATTTGAACTCAGATCCTCCTAACTCTGGAACCAGTGCTCTATCCACGGTGCCACCTATCTGCCCCCCATTGAGATGCACTCTTGAGCTAGGTCTCAGGATCCCAAACAGGGTATAAAAAGGTATTACCTCTCCTATTCCACACTCCTTTCTAGTTCAGAACTAGAGCCCCTTGGTGAATTCACCTTATTTTATGGCGACCGCTGTGTCCCAGATTCATGTTAGATCTTGCAAGTGAGTGGTTGGGGACAAAAGTAGTTAAGCATCCATTTGGAGTGAGGGTGGAATATCATTGTCTCTGGTGGTCTTTTAATATGTGACTGTGTTTTTTAAAACCTTAGACACCCAGTAAAGGGGAATGTTCATTTACACCCTTACAGAGACATTTCATTGTCTCTGTTCTTTAACTTTAGACTTTCAGCATTGACAGTGTATAAAAGTAACACAAGCTTACAAATAAATAAATCTTTCCAAACTTAGAAATGTATCTTAGGCACATGGAGGTAATATGATAGAGCATTAGCCCTGGAGTCAGAGGATCTGAGTTTGAATCCTAACTCTGTCACTTATTACCTACATGATCTTGGACAATTACTTAACTTGGGTCTCAGTCTCCTCATCCCTAAAAGGAGGGGGGTGGACTAGATAATTTTTAATACTCTTCCAGTTCTAGGTCTGATGATCCTGTGTTCTCTCTGCTGAGAAGCAAAAGGCATGTTTCATCATCAGTCTTTTGAGATCACAACTTGTTACTGAATTGACTAAAGTTCTAAAGTTTTTCAATGTGATCATACTTTATATTACTGTGGTTACTGGGTAAATTGTTGCCCTGCTGACATTGCCCAAGCCGTTCATATAAGTCTCACCAAATTTCTTTGATTATTTCATTGTATCTTAGGACATACGAGTATTCCATCCCATTCACATTTCCGAGTTTGTTCAGTCATTTCTAAATCAGTGAACACCCATTTTCCATATAATTGTCAATGTCTTCCTAGCTTCCAGCTCCTTCCTTTAGGTATCAACCCCATGTCCCATTCCCACTGAGTCTTTTCAGGAAGTGGTCTGAAATATTCTCAGGTGTTACTGAATAAGAGTGTGACCAAATCAATATGACTGGTTGGGCTGTGGAGACTTCTAAGGCTGTCTTGGCCAGCAAATTTATCTGGAAGGGCTGCGAAGGGGAATCTCCTTAAAAACTATAGCGGGACTGACCGGAAGGGCTCATCAAGTCCTAACTATAGTCATTAGACAAGACAAATTTGTAACAGCCAGGTAGGGAACACAGGTGAGAAAGGCCAAGAAAAAAAGAGCCATCAGTGATATATCTAATAAGCCAAGCAAAGAGGCAAGCCACATGAAATTTGAGCAGGTTCAGCAGAGTTATCGAGGGCTTCTGAGTTTGCACAGAGACTGGTGATTTCATGTTTGCTCTCCCGAGATGATGCTCAGAGGCCAATGAACATATTCTAACTTACCCCTTCCAATGAGGCCTCTAGGAGACAGAAACACTCCAGCCAAAATTGGATTGCTCATCCTTCCAGGAACAAATCAGCTTTACTCACACTGTGCCTTCCACTTGAAATGACCCCATTTCCACTGCCCACTGCCCCCCCATTCCTGGCTGTTGAAATGCAGTTATCTCTTCTACACTGTAGCTTTCTCTATTTCAGTTTCAATATTTTGCAGGTTGGCACAAGAAATTAAGTGGGAATTTGGGGGGAGTTTTTCAGAAACTGCAGACAACACATGAAGGCCAGCAGACAACACAAAAAAGTTTAGAAATTCAGAAATGCATAAAGTATATTATAATATGACATATTTTATCTTTTAATACCATAATAATTCAGACTTCTTCTCTGGTACAAAGGGAGAGCCAAAAACTGTTACACAGATTTTCCAGATCGTGGGGTCACCACACCCCTAACTGCCGGGATATGGAAGGGATAACTATAATATCAATATTTCAAAGCCTACCTCAAAAGCCAATATCATGAGAGAAGGGGAAAGAAATCTGTCCTAGAAGTCAGGAAGTTCTGAGTTAAAATCTTGCTTTTGACACATATACAATATGACCCTGGGCACTTAAAGGTCAACTAAGTGGCACAGTGTATAGTATGCCAACCCTGGAGTCAGGAAGACTTGAGTTCAAATCCAGCCTCAGACACTTAATAGCTATGTCACCCTGAGTAAGTCACTTAACCTTGTTTGTCTTGATTTCCTCATCTGTAAAATGAGCTGGAGAAGGAAATGGCAAACCACTCCACCATCTTTGCCAAGAAAACCCCAAATGAGGTGGACTGAGAGTTAGAAACAACTCAACAAGTCACTTAAACTCTGAATGCCTCAGGAAAACTTCCAAGATTAGAAGCTGCTAAGCAGGTGTTGATCTTCATTGGTAGAGGGACTTTAGTCATTGGGACTTCCCTCAACCAGTGAAATCACAACCACTTGACTTCCAGCAGAAGGATCCTGCATGCCTCTATCTTCCTGTAGTCCTGGGTTAGATAAGGGAGCTTAGATGTTTCCCTTTGGATTTTTTCATTATTATTCAATTTTTTGTTGAAGTAAGTGTGGGAGAGCTGGGCTCCTATTCCACCTTACATGAAGCCATCCTCCATAGAAGTTCAGGTCCTCTGACGTCAAATCCAATATTCTTTCCAAGGTCATGCACCTAGTGAATGGTAGGGCTTGGGACTCAGCTACCTACTGAGGTCCCTCTGTGATTTTGTGATTCCAATTCATGGTCACAGATTCATAGAGGGAATTCAGAGGTCTTTTTTAAACATTTTTATTTAAAGTTTGAATTCCATATTCTATCCCTTCCTCCCTCCACAAGACAGTAAGTAATCAGATATAGGTTATACATGTGCAGTTATATAAAACATTTCCATATTAGTCATTTTATATGACAACTCAAAAGAAACAATGAGTGAAAAAATAGTGTGTTTAAATCTATATCCAATCAATATCAGTTCTTTCTCTGGAGGAGGATAGCATGGTTCTTCATTAGTCCTTTGGGATTGCCTGCGATCATTGTATTGCTGAGAATGGCTAAGTCATTCACAGTTCTTCTTCAAGCGATATTGCTGCTACTGTGTAAAATGATCTCCTGGTTCTGTTCACATCACTCTGCATCAGTTCATGCAAATCTTTCCAGGTTTTTCTGAAATCATCCTGCTGGCCATTTATTATAGCCCAATAGTATTCCATTACAATCATATACCAAAACTTGTTTAGTTATTCCCCAACTGATTTCCAACTGTTAACTCTCACAAAAAGAACTGCTATGAATATTTTTGTATGAGCAGATCCTTTTCCCTTTTTCAGTATATTTTTTGGTATATAGACCTAGCAGTGGTATTACTGGATCAAAGGGTATGCAGTTTTATAGCCCTTTGGGTATAGTTCCAAATTGCTGTCCAGAATGGTTGAATCAGTTCACAACTCCACTAACAGTGCACTAGCATCCCAGTTTTCCAACATCCAGCATTTTCCTTTTCTGTCATATTAGCCACTCAGATAGGTAGGAGGTGGTACCTCACAGTTGTTTTAATTTGCATTTCTACACGTATTTTACGGAGGTAAAAACTGAAACCCAGAGGAAAAAAAAATACATTTCCTTTTTAAAAGATTAGCAAGGGGGTAGCTAGGTGGCGCAGTGAATAGAGCACTGGCCTTTGAGTTAGGAGTACCTGAGTTCAAATTCTGACTCAGACACGTAACACAAAACTAGCTTTGTGACCTTGGGCAAGTCACTTAACCCAAATTGCCCTACCTTCCCCTCTCCAAAAAGAAAAAAAAAATTGGCAAGAATCTCATGGGTTAGACAGTGGGATCCTGAGACTTCCTGGCTCCCAAGCCAATGCTTCTTCTATCATATCACCCCAATATCTCTCCAGGTACATAGATTTGCGCGGGTAGCTTATAGCCCCCATTAGTCTATAAATTTCTTGACATCAGGGCCCACATTCCTCAAGTTTCGTATCCCCTCTTCTTCATGCCTTGGGCCTTCAATCCAGCAAGTATTAAATGCCTGCTCTGTACTAGACACTATTAAGGATTAAAAAAAAAAAACTTTAGTACCTTCCCTTAAGAAGCTTGGGGGGAGGGGAGGGGAAGCAACTTATACCCCTAGAAATAAATTAAAAGATGCACTAAGTGATTTCCATAATGGTGAACATAAGTCTAATGTTAAGGGCAATTTGTTAACAATAGAAAGAGAGGGAAGAGAATAAGCCTTTATTAAGCACCTACTTTGTGCCAGTCACTGAGCTAAATGTCTTACAAATATTACCTCATTCAACCCTCACAATGACCCAGCAGGCAGGTGTTATTTATCCCCATTGTACAGTTGAAGAAACTGAGGCATACAGCCATTAAGTGACTTGCCCAGGTTCGTACAGCTAGTAAATGTCTATGGCTATATTTGAACTCAGGTCTTCTATCCTCTCCAACACCCAGCTGCACAATGGAAATGGGAGAGGCAGAATAAGGGAAAGGGATGTTATGCAGGGATAGTGAGGGAACAGGCAGTGGCAACCAGGAAAGGAAGCTTAGACATAGGGAGCCTATAACAGAATCAACAGGGTGCAGATTGTGGAGCAGTCGATGGTCACAGGCATTGGTAAGTTTGCTTTGATTATCAGTCCCTGAGAAAGGAGTGAATAGAGAGAGAGGAACTGGTATGTGAGTGACTTCAGGGCACAGATCTAGCCCTAGAGGACAAGACTGAGGGTCAGTGAAATCAGGGTTCGGGCTGATTAGAGAGGGGTGGCTCAAGAGGAGCCCTGTCTCCTCTTGTACAGAATGAGCACTGTATACACAGATAATGAAGGAAGAAATGAATGAAACAGCTCCCGTGTAGGTAAAGAAGATATTTGGGAGAGGGAGCTTTCTTCCTAGTATCCCCAAAATCCCATCACTAAAGGGTGCTCTATATAGCACTTGGGAAAAGCTCTGGAGAAAGCCAGCTTGTGCCTCTCTCCAGGGCTGGGCTTCTGCTCAGAAGAGCTGATTCTCTGTCCACGTTTGGTTTCACTTTTGGTGTGAGTAACTGAACCTTCAGAAATACCAGCACTTTCTCCACTGACCCCAGGCTACCCTTCCACCTTTTGTGTCCTCCCCAGGCAGGCTGCATGGTTCAAGGCCACCAGGAGACTGCTCTTTGACAGAATCACACCCTAGCCCACCTTTTGGAAGGGAATGTGTGTGTGTGTGTGTGTGTGTGTGTGTCTGTGTGTCTGTGTGTCTGTGTGTGTGTGTCTGTGTCTGTGTGTGTGTGCGTGTGTGAAGTCTAAGGAGCCTCAAAAGTCTAAGGAGCCATCATAGGCTCCTACAGTGGAGAGTGAGGGAGACATTCCAGGGCTTCCCCTGAGGAAGCAAAGGAAGTGAGCCACCTTCCCCCCAAATTTTGGAACAGACAAGTCCTTCCCAGAGGGCAAAGGCAAACAGGAAATAGCCCTGGATTTCACAGATGCTCCAAAGTGGAAATCCCCAGCTCCCTAGAAAAGCTAAGCGCTTTGAGAAAGGTAAGGAGAGAGGGAGAAAAATCAGAGTCACAGAGAAAAAGGGAGATAGAGAAGCAAAGAAGAATTACTGAAAGTGAAAGAGAGGGAAGGAAAAAAGGGGAAGGAGTGAGAGGAGAGAGAAAGAGAGAGAGATGAAGAGAGGGGAGAAAGGGGAAAGAGATGGAGAGAGAGAGAAAGGAGAGGAAGAGAGGGAGAGTGAAAAGAGAGAGGGAAAGAGAGGAAAGAGTGAGTAAGGGAAAGGAGAGAGAGGAGAGAAAGAGGGGAGTGGAGAGAAATGAAAAAAGGGGAGGGAAGGGAGATGGAGAAAGGAGAGAGGTGGAGATAGAGAAAGGAGAGGAGAAGGGAAAAGGAGGAGTTGGGGGAGGGAGGGAGAGACAGAGATAGAGAGAGAATCCTTGAGGACTTGGAGCCCCAGCCACAGAAATGATGACTAAGAGGCCCAGTGTGTTTGGATAAGATGTTTGCTGAAGCTGACAAGGCCAGCTTTCCCAGCCAGCTCCCCTTTACTCTGTACCTCCAGCAGTGACCCCTTTTGACTGGGCCCAACCCTTCACACACATGGGGCAGTGAAAGGGAAGTAGACAATCCCCGCTTCCCCAACCAGAGTCAGTGATGCAGGACTCTCTCCATCTCTTCTCTGCACTCTTTTGGGCAGAACTGGGAATGGCCCCCAGAATTCTGCAAGCAGCAAACATCTCCCCAAGTCATCTGAGGATCCTAAACTGATAAGACTGCTCAATAACCCAGAGAGTCCCTGGCTCTTGCATGAAATTATCTTGAGAGAGATAAAATCCACTGTGTGATACCTTGTCTTACAATACTGCAAAGCAACTATTAGGCACCCACTGCATGCAGAGCACTATAATGGTTTACAACATGAGATACAAATTTTAAGGGCCAGGTTAGTGCAGGGAATTACACATTGGATTTGGAGTCTGGAGCACATGGCTTCAATTCTTGGTTCTTCTTATGGGATTTTGGGCAAGTCATTTCATTTCCCTGGGGGATAGTTTCCTCCTCTAGAAAGCATTGGACAGGGTCCCCACCCTATGGCAGGCTCACTCCAAGGGAGCACAAGTAGCTTATCGAGGAGCCTTGGGAATGTTTGGTAAATCACTGTATTATCCTATTGAAATCTAACAAAAAGATTTCATTTTAACCACTTATAACAATACATTTTGCAAATCAGGCTCCTCAGGCAGATCAAGGCAATTAGGTAATGCTGTGATTATTAACAACAACAGTAAGTAGCATTTGTGTACAGCACGTTTTATGCTCCTAACAACCTCCCAGCTGGATGCTGTTATTATCCTCCCTTGACAGGTGACAAGCCCAAGACAGAAAGAGGCAAAGGGACTTGCCCAGGGTTAGACGGATAGTTAAGTGATAGGACAGAGCATGGGATTTTAAGTCAGAAAGACCTAAATTCAAATCCTGCCTCAGATACTCCCTTGCTATGTGACTCTGGGCAAGGAAGGCATTTAACTATCCTCCCCTCCCCCAAAGCACTGAGTTCACAAGGAAAGAGGCTAGCTCCTGGGAGCCTGACCCCCAGAAGGTCAGTTTTCCTCTTTGGCTCATAGCACCCACCCTGGGAAATATGAATAAGACTCAGGTGGCTTGATGCTAGGGCTCCCCAAGTGTGGACAACAGGGTCCTCGACTGCTACATTGGCGTTTAATGTACCATATGGGAATTGGGAGTGAGAGAGGCTTTATTTCAACTAATGCAGAAAATGCATTAACATGCAAAGACTCTGACTGATACAGAGATGTAGAACACTCAGTTCAATCCAGAAGACTCATTCAACCTCTTTCAAAAGATAAAGACCCTTTAGGGGACTACTAAACAAATATTTCCCATTCATTCCCCTTGGATCTGCACCATCTGCGCAACTTAAAACAATATTGGGGGACAGCTAGGTGACACAGTGAATAGAGCACCTGCCCTGGAGTCAGGAGGATCTGAATTCAAATCTATCCTCAGATACTTAACACTTACTAGCCATGTGACCTTGGATAAGTCACTTAACCTCAATTACCCTGCCTTCCCCCCTCCTAAAACAAACCAAAGTAACAATATGGAAACTTGACAAGAAGCAAATATCTGCCAGGTATGACTTAAGTCCTTCCAGTTCAGAGCAATGTCTATGGAGGATCCTCTTCTCTTCCAAGTTAAGGGAGTGTTTTCCCTTTAGGAGGTTAGCATCCAACTCTTAGTCTTAGGAACTCTCAATCTCTTAGGAATTCTATACAGCATCTGCTCTGTGGGCTACTCTGTAGAGGAAGACTACTACCTAGGGTTCAAAGGAAGCCCAGTCAGTATATACTCCTAAAAAGATACTTTGCAAACCACCAAAGAGTTTATCATTAATAGGCAGTAAACACAACTAGATTAAATTAAAAATATTTAGTAATGTAGCATAGTAAGAAAAGTAGCTAGAAAACACATGCCCCATAAACCTGGGGTACATACATCCAGTACCTGTGAGAAAAGTTGACACAAACTATAATGGTAGTGAAACCATGAACCTGTAGCCATTCTCCCTCATGGAGTCTTCATACTACTCCCCCTTGCACACAGTGTCTGATGGATAAGTTCAGAGATTTGCTCTTCCCCACAGCTGAATTCACAACTGCCAGAGCTCATTCTCTCTTGAATCTATCCTCAGCTCTCTTCTCTGCTTCCAGGGGTCTTGTTCCTTGAAAATGCTTCCTGCCTGGAAAATTGCTTCTCTCTGTGTCAATAGAAATTGTGTGTCTCTGCATCTCAACTGTGCCTCTAAGTTGACTTAAGAGGCTCTCCAGATGCTGCACAAGGTGAGTGTTTGGTTATGATGGCTGATGTCAATGGGAGTAGGAAATCACTTGAAGCTCATCCTCCACAAAGGTGCTACCCTCCTGGATTGATTGCAGAGCTTTCCTACCTAATTACATTACCTAATTCCATCAGGGAGTGCTTCAGACATCATAAAGCAATAACAGAGAGTTGACATATGTTAACACATTAACTTCTCATTATCTCTATTATTTGCTCTTTTGCTTTCGGTGATTACATTTGTCTTTACATTTAGTTTAATAAAATTATCTGGGATCACATTCTGTGCTAGGAGAAATCACTTGGCTGGGTACCGGCTTTTCTCCTAATATCTACAAGAATAGGAGCGGGGCAGAATATCTATCTTCAAGTATCTGAAAAGTTGTCACGTGGAATAATAAGAAAAACTAGAATTTACATTGTGCCTACTGTGTGCCAGGAACAGTATTAAGCACTTTGCAAATGTCATCTCATTTGAGCCTCATAACAGCCCTGGGTGGCAGGTGCCATCATTATTCCTGCTTTACAGTTGAGGAAATTGAGGCAGAGGTTAAGTGATTTGTTCAGGGTCACACAGCTAGTAAGTGACTGCTCAGATTTGTTTTGCTTGGCCCCAGAGAACAGGACAAAGGGAAATTCGTAGAATTAGAGGAAAGCAAGACATGGGCTGACAGCTACGCAGCACAGTGGATAGAGTGCCAGACATGGAGTCAGGAAGACCTGACTTCAAATACAGCCTCAGTCGCTTACTAGCTGTGTGACCTTGGGCAAGTCACTCTACCCTATTTGCCTCAGTTCCTTCATCTGTAAAATGCGTTGCAGAAGAAAATGGAAAACCATTCCAGTATCTCTGCCAAGAAACCCCCAAATGGGATCACAGAGTCAGACATAGGTGAAACAATCAAACAACAACAAAAAATTGGGGTTAACCGTAAAGAAAAACTTTTTAAAGAGAGAAAGAAGAGCATGGCGATAAAAGAAAGAGCACTGACTCTGGAGTTAGGACCTCCTCCATTAGAATCTTCCTTCTGAGTACCCTCTGAGCCTCTCCCCTCATCTGTAAAAGAATAATGTAAAATAGGGCTATTGTTAGCACTTCCCTCCTAGGGTTGTTGTAAAGATCGAATGAGAAAACAAGTGTAAAGTTCTTCGTAAACTTTGTAAACTTCCCGTTAACATAAGAACGGCAGCAATTGTCAATAACCCTGAACTCTCCCAAAGCCCTGGGAGCTGGTAGTGGGTTCCTTGGGACTTCGAGTCTTCAATTAGAGCCCTAGGCTCGGTCACTTGTAGGGGAATCTTGGTCAGATACAAATTGGTCTAGACAGCCTCTGAGGTCCCTTCCAGATCTGAGATTCTGTGATTCCCAGACTGTCTTCCTGGACATGTAAGACTGGTTCCATGTTAACAACGGCAACTCATAAGAGCTCCATAAGCTCCCATCCTGCTTTCCTCACAACAGCCTCGGGAAGTAGTTAACATAAGTACTATTATCCCCATTTTACAGATGGAAAAACTGAGGTCTAAGGAGGTTAAGGTGACTTGCCCAAGGCTACATAACCAATAAGATCTAGAAGGAAACTTAGAGGTTTCCTAGTCTAAGTCCCCATTTTATAGATGAGAAAAAGGGGGGAGGGGAACTGAGATAAGTTAAGTGACTGGGCCTAGCTCATAGGCCCAGTAGGGAGTATCAAGGGTAGGTTTGGAACCCAGGTCCTCTGATTCCAGAGCCAGTACACTAGCATTAGAATAGAAGCTTCTTGCAGGCAGATGCTGTGTTTTTGCCTTTCTTTGTAAACCAAATGCTCGGCACAGTGGCTTGCATATACTAAAAGCTTAATCAACACTTGTTGATCCAATAAACTCCCATGCCCTCCATGCTATCCCTGGTCCCTGGTTTTTGGGAGGAGGATCCCACTTTGGAGGAAGCCTTTGCATTTGGTCCTTGAAATACAGCAGTGTCCCTTGATTTGGGAAGCAAATTTCAGCTCCCAGTGTAAGGAGGGGAAAATCACCCTGCTACTGATTATATTTGGAGGCAGCTTAAATGGCTCAGGGTGGAGTGCTGGAGTTAGAGACTGGAAAATCTGAGTTCAAATCCTGCCTCAGATGCTAACTAACTGCGTGACCCTGAGGAAGTCCAAGCCTCCATTTCCTCTTCTGTAAAATGGGGATAATAGCACTTATCTTATAGAGCTGTGTGTAAAGACCAAACAAGATAATATTTATAACGTGCTTTGCAAGCCTTAAAGCATTATATGAGTGTTGCTTTGATTTCTTTTACATTTTTTCTCCATATGGAATCCTCTTATTTCTTCCCCTGCTTCCCCTACTTAACTCCACTGAGTCATCAGAGAAGAAAAAAAAAAGAATGAATGAATAAAATAAAACCTTCCCCCATAGAGAGGTAAGTAGGCCTCATAGAAGGCCCCACAGCCTGTGAATCATCTAAAACAGGTATAATGGGGGTAATTATAGGTTCCTGACAAATGAGACCCCAAATCCAATTCCAGAGATCAGTTTTGGAGTCCCCCAGATGAATCAGGATTGGCAGGAGACAGGCTAGAGGAGAGATGAGATCATTTCAAACTTATAATATTACAAAGACTTTGCTGAGTCTTTCCCTCATGCATTCATTCAACAAACATTCACTGGGTCATCTCCACCCACTGCTTCTCCGGATGTATCCGTGTTCCCTTGGGCTGCATCACTAACCAGCAGATGCAATCTTACATGACTAAAGTTTGGGTTTAGGTTATGACGACCAAGAAGGAACATGAACCCAGCCAGGAGAGAAATAGACAGGGTGCAATCCAGCTTGGGCACCACCCCAGTGGTGTTGGTATTTGTGAGTATTAGCATCAAAGGTAGATGGGCTCTTGAGGAAAGGGCTGGCGCTAACTCTGACCTCAGGGCTTGCTGGGGCAGCTGGTCCGCAGCTCTGTGCAGGCCTGTGATTGATGTTGTGAAGGAACCAATTTAACTTCCCTTTACTTCAAGGTTTTCTCTGTCATTTGAAAATGTCATTAATGAGAGGTTAGTCCCCTGAAGAAGTTAGGTGATGGAAAACAAGAGTTCATTCTTGTCAACGGATGAACCCTGAGCAAGTGAATCAGAGACAGTTCAAGGGAGGTAAGGCGTTGTTGCTGTTCAGTCATTTCAGTCATGTCTGACTCTTCCTGACCCCATTAGGGCTTTTCTTGGCAAAGATACTGGAGTGATTTGCCATTTCCTTCTCCATCTCATTTTATAGGTGAAGAAACTGAGGCAAATACGGTTAAGTGACTTGCCTAGGGTCACACAGCTAGTAAGCATTTGAGGTCAGATTTTACTTTAAGAACATGAGTCTTATTGACTCCAGGCTTAACACTCTGTGCATTATGGTGCCATTAGCAGCCCCAGATAAGTTTATGTTTTATATATTTTTACTGATGTTTTTTGTACTTACATTACCTTAAATTGCCAATGTGTTACCTCCCAGAGAGTTATCTTTTAGAACAAACAATGAAAGAGGAGAAGAAAATAGTTCAGCAAAACTAACCAACATTTAGAAAAAAATCTGACATTACAAGTAGTACTCATGATTTCCTATCCCCGCAGAGAAGTCAGGGGAGGTAACTTCTTATATTTGTTCTTTGAATAAAACTAATAACTTCACAGTATTATTCCATATTCTTGCTATTCTTCCCATCTACATTACTATGGTCATTGCACATATGGTTTCCCCAGTTCAGCTTACTTTTTTCCCATCAGTTCATATGAGTCTTCCTAAATATACTCATCATATTCTGTACTCTGTACTCATCATATTCATTCATTCATTCTCAATAATATTTCCTTACATTCATGTATCACAACTTGTTAAGCCATTTCTTTTTCAGGATGGTTTTCTTTTATTATTCTTGATTACATGCAAAAATAAACTTTAAAATTTTTAAAAGAATTTTTGAATTCCAAATTCCCTCTCTCCTCTTTTCTTCTCTTTGAGAAGGCAAGTAATTTTGTATTGATTATACAAGTGAAGTCATGCAAAACATATTTCCGTCTTAGCCATGTTGCAAAAGAGAATGCAGATCCTCCAAAAAAAGAAAAAAAGAAAAAATAAAGGGTTTTTTAAGTGTTCTTTGATCTGCATTCAGACTCTATCAGTTCTTTCTCTGGAGGTGGATAGCATTTTTCATCATTTGTCCTTTGGAATTGTCTCGAGTCATTGTATTTCTGAGAATAGCTAAGTCATTCACAGCTGACCATTGTACAATGTTGCTGTTACTGTGTAATGTTCTCCAGCTCTGCTCACTTCACTTTGCATCAGTTCATGTAAGTCTTCCCAGGTCTTTCTGAAAGCATCCTCTTTCTCATTTCATATAGCACAATGATATACCACAGTTTGTTCAGTCATTCCCCAGTTGATGGGCATTTCTCCAATTTCCAATTCTTTGCCACCACAAAAAGCTGTGTTTAGCTATTTTGAATAAATGGGTATCAATGTTGCTACTATCAAAAAATGCAGCAATAAATGTTTTAGCCCAGCAGTGGAATATCTGGGTCAAGGAGTATAGTCATTTCAATTACTCTCTTCAAATAATTCCAAATTACTTTCCAGAATGGCTGGGCCAATTCGTGGCTCCATCAATGGTGGATTCATGTGCCCCCTTGACACAACCTCACCAACGCTGATTATTCCAATCTTTTAGACAAAGTTGTGATAAGAGCATCACTTATTGGCTCCCAGTGTTGGATCACAGTCAATTATAGGAAAGAGAGGAGAAAGAAGAGATAGAGAATTGACCCCCAGGGGACAGGAAAAACACTAGGAAAGATGAAAAATTAAATGTGCTTAGTGCTCACCCAAGCAAAAATTAAGGAGATAATTAGTACCTGCCTTCTAAATGGCATCTGGATATTCCTGACTTAATTGGTAACTGGGACCTTTTCACTAAGGCATTTAGAATAATAACACCCTCTATTTGTATAATGCTTTATAGGTGGCATTATGCTTTCATGCCCATTATTCTATTTGATCTTTAGAAGAGCCCTCTGAGGCAGGTAAGATGTTATTATCCTCATTTTACAGCCAGGGAAACTGAGGCTTGGGGAGATAAAGTTGGATTATAGAGTCAAAAGCTAAAAGATCATTTGGTCCAGTTGACCACTCAACAAACATGACCATACATGCTCAGTACCATGTTAGAACTGGAGATATCAATACAAAAGTAAGACCATCCCTGACCTCAGGGAGCTTACATGACATGAGGGGGACTCCATGTTCACAGACACATAAAATATGTAAAGTGCTTGATAAATCTTAAAGCAATGGATAAATGTTATCTAGTTGTAGTAGTAGTAGTAGTAGTAGTAGTAGTAGTAGTAGTAGTAGTAGTAGCAGCAAGTAGCAGCAGCAGTAGTAGTAGTAGTAGTAGTAGTAGTGGTGGTGGTAGTAGTAGTAGTGGTGGTGGTGGTAGTAATGGTAGTAGTAGTGGTAGTAGTGGTGATAGTAGTAGTAGTAGTAGTAGTAGTAGTAGTAGCAGTGGTAGTGGTAGTGGTGGTGGTAGTAGTAGTAGTAATGGTCGTAACATTTCCAATAGGAAAGGGAGTACTAACTGTCAGAGGGACTCACGAAAGGTCTCTTGAAGGAGGGAACATTGAAATTGAACCTTGACAAGGATTAAAGGTGCCCAAGTTCAGAGGAGAGGAGGAGCAGCATCCCAGTGATCTGGCACAGCCTGGACAAAGGCACAGATGTGGGAAATGAGATGGATAATGATAATAACACCTAATATTTATATAGCAATGACTCTGTGCCAGACACTGTGCTAAGTACTTTATAATTATTATCTCGTTTGACCCTCACAAAAATCTTGGAAAGTGGTTGTTATTATTACTCCCATTTTAGAGATAAAGAAATGGAGGCAAATAGAGATTAACTGACTTTCTCAGTCCCCTGGCTAGTCTGAGGTCAAATTTGAACTCAGGTCTTCCTGACTCCAGGCCAGGAGTTCTTTCCGCCACACCTCCAAACCTTTAGCTTCACTAGAACATAAAATTCCTAACATGGAATAATATGTAAGCCTGGAAACACAGGCTGGAGCCAGATTGTAAATGACTTTAAATGCTAATAGAGTCATTTCTATTTTTTCCTAGAGGCAATGGGGAACCACTGAAATGCTTTTGTGCAATGGGCAACGTGGTCAGATTGTTCTTTAGGAAAATCAGTGTGGCCACTGAGCAAAGTCTAGTTAATGAGAGGAGAGACAGGATGCAGGAAGAGACTGTGCACTAGCAGGTTATTGCAATAGTCCAGATGAGGGAGGGTGAGGAATTGCATGGGATGAAGGTGTTGTGGGTAGAAAGAAAGGGATGGATAGAAGAGATGTTGAGGAGGTAGAATTTATAAGACTAGGAAGGAAGGAAGGAAGGAAGGAAGGAAGGAAGGAAGGAAAGAAGGAAGGAAGGAAGGAAAGAAGGAAGGAAGGAAGGAAGGAAGAAAGGAAGGAAGGAAGGAAGGAGGGAGGAAGAGAAAGAGGGAGGGAGGGAGAATGGAAAGGAGGGAGTGGGAGGGAGAGGAGGAAGATAGGAAGAAAGAAGAAGAAAGTAAGAAGGGAGGGAGGATGAGAGAGGGAAATAGGGAGGACAAAGAAGGAAGGACAAAGGAAAGAAGGAAGGAGGGAGGAAGGAAGGGAAAGAGGAAGTGGGAGGGAAAGGAGGAAGAAAGAAGAAAGGAAGAAGAGAAGGCAGGAAGAGGGAGGGAAATAGGGAGGAAGAAGAAAGGAAGGAATGGAAGGAAGGAGGAAGGAAGGAAGGAAGGAAGGAAGGGGAGGAAACAAAGAAAGAAATGAAGTAACAATGAAGAAAGTAAAAGAAAAACAACAAACTAATAAACACCAAATAAAAAAGGAAATAGAAATTCTTAACATCAAAAAAAGTTCAAAACAAAAGCTATTGAGATGTTAAATCAAGAAACATTATTTCTTATAAGACCAAGGAAATAGACAAAACATTAGCTAATATAATTTTTTTAAGAAAGAGGGCAGAAATAGGAAGCCTCAACAGATTTTCCCTGCAACCTCAATCTCTTTTCGGTGATGTAAAAGTTAATTCAATTCTTATTTGAAAAAAGATCCTTTCTACAACATACTGATGAATAGTCATGTAGCCTCTGCTCAAAGACCTCAAGTGGTGGTGGTGGTGGTGGTGGCAGCCCATTCCACTTCGGAATGGTTCTCATTATTGGGAAATGTTTCCTGACATCAAACCTCTATTCGGCTCTTTTTGTCTTCTCCCCATCACTCCTGGCCCTGCCCCCTGTGGTCAAGAGAATAAATCCAATCCTTCTCACATGTCAACCCTTCCAATACTTGAAGACAGTGAGGATTTATCTCAAAAATCTCTTCTCCAGACTAAACACAATCCTTTTCTTCAAATGATGCTTATGTTGCATGAAACTTGAAGTCCTTCACCATCCCTGTTGTCCTCTTTTGGACATTCCAGTCTCCTCAATATTCTTCCTAAAATGTGGTGTCCAGAACTGAACACAACCCTCCAGCCATGGTCTCCCAGGGGCAGAGGGCAGTGAGACCAGCACATCCTTATGCCTGGATATTGTACCTCTCTTGATAGAGCCTGAGCTTCTGCTAGCTTCTCTTCCATATGATGATGTTGACTCACATTTAAAATCAGCTCACTAAAAAAATACCCCAGCTCACTTTCAGATGAACTTACTGCTTTCCAGCTAAGCCTCCACCATTTTGTTCTTGGGAAGATGATTTTCTTGAACCCAAGAGTTTATGGTGCAGTGGATAGAGCACCAGACCTGGAATCAGGAATACCTAAATTCAAATACATTCTTACACACTTGCTAGCTGTGTCACCCTGGGTAAGTCACTTCACCCTGTTTGCTTCAGATTCCACATATGTAAAATGACCTGTAGAAAGAAATGACAAATCACTTTCGTATCTTCACCAAGAAAATCCCAAATAGAGTCACAAAGAGTCCAATATGACTGAAACAACTGAACAACAATAAGTAAGACTTGGCATTTATAATAATAACTAATATGAGTATCTATATAATATATATAACTAATATCTACATATATAGGTCATAACTAATATCTATGTAGTACTTTTAATTTTACAAGCACTTTACAAATATTACTACAGTTTATCCTCATAACAACCTTGGGCAGCAGGTGCTATGATTATCTCCATTTTACAAATGGGGAAACTGAGGCATGTCACATTTAAGTGGCTTACACACAGCTAGTAAGTGTCTGAAGCAGAGTTTGAACTCTGGTTTTCCCAACTCCACATCCATCAGTATTTACTCCTCCACTGAGCTGCCCCATTCTATACATAGATTCAAATTCTGCCTCTGTTGTTTATCAGCTGTATATTCTTTTGTAGGCCACTTAAGAGGGAGCTGGATAAGACATTCTCAAAGGTTCCTTCCAAGTCTAAATGCTATAAAATAATAATACTTTGGGGGGTTTATTCCTTTTTAATTTCTACACAAATGGAATGTGAAGCCTAGAGGTGAAAAGACATAGGAAAGATCGATTGATACTAAAGGAAAAAATTACCTCAGAAGGGAAAAGAAACAGTTATACATCTGGGCAGGCAATTCCCAACATCATAGAGCATTGTATAAGATGGTCTCTGAGGTCCATGCCTGCCCTAAATCTATGACCCGATGATTCTGCAATCTCACCCCTTTCAGAAAGAGAAACAGAAGCCACAAGAACGTACAGATGGAAGCTGGCAGTGTCTAGTAAAACCTAGTAAAACTAACACTGGCTTGGAGTCAAAAGACCCAGATTTTAATCCTGACTCTGCCATTTACCACCTGTCATCATGACTCCTCTAGCCCTCAGTTTCTCTCTTTAAAATGAAAGGTTTCAACCAGTTGAATCATAAGGACTCTTCCAACTTTAAAACATTATTATTCCTATGTCGGAAGAAGACCCTGCCAGGAGACGTGCTGAGCACGACAAACTGTTCAACAGTAAAAGCTCTTCTACAAGTACCCTTTGGGTTTATTTGGCTCTTTTACTGATGTTCTACTGTCTACCTGACTTTGACTCCTGTTCAACAATTCCTACTTAATATTTCCATATTGGACTCCTTAGCATTCTTAAAAAAGATAAAAATCCCCACTGAGGTGGCACATTTTCTCTCTTGACTTTTCCAGTTTCAAACCACCAAATTCAGACCTTTCCCACCTCCAGCCTGGTTCCTGATGTTCTGTTCAATGAACAGCTTTTGCTGACTGCTGGTGACTCAGCTGCTACCCTGAACTATGTCATTGTTGAAAAGCTGTGACGAATGAGGCTAAGAGACAACAACCTGTACTGCCATACAGGTATTTCTCAGCTCAGACACTAGAATTTGAATCCCATAAAATCATGCCTCTGGTCCCTTTCTTGGATATTAAAACCAGTTTCACTCTGTGATTACCTCTTCTAGGAAGACATAACCACAGATCTTGGTGGTAAAAATAATCCCCCTACCAGTGCAAGGCGTAACCCTAGAACATAAAGTCATGTCCTCTGATCTCTATATCTCCAGTGTTAAAGTGAACCAACTCTACTATAAGGAGCCTGGTGTGGGAGGGAGTGGGAAACATGTAGTATTTTCCCTAAAGGAGTAGGTCAAATAATGGAGTTGAAAAATATTCTTTTTGAAAGGGGAGAAGAGCTGCTCTGGCCAAGTTTCTGGGAATTGAAAAGCATTATACAATCAACTAATTTATTCCAGAATTCTTTAATTCAAGGCAAAAGGCCCAGTACTTGTTGTTAGCAGAGGCCCTGTTCTGGCCTTTCAATGCCAATTAAAAGAAAACAAAATGCCTAAAGACTGCTCAATCACTTTATCTCTGGAAAGGCACTTTTTGTCTCCAGCATGAATACCAATAACTATCCCAAGGTTTAGATGGCATTGAAAAAATAGATTAAATGTAATCTCCCCTTTTCAGCTTTTTTCTCCATCTTCTCTCTCCAGCCAGACTGTGCTATTCACTGCCTCCCAGGCCTTCTCCAGTCCTTATAAATTCCCACTTCTATGACTTTGCTTGTCACCTTTCCTTCCAAGGGAATGCCATCCCGGCTTCTCTCTAGCTAAGTGGCAAAATGGACAAAGTGCTGAGCCTAGAGCCAAGAAGAGCTGAATTCAAACCCAGCCTCAGGCACTTACTAGACGTGACTCAGGGCGAATCACTTAACTTCAATGTGCCTTAGTCTCCTCACCTATAAAATGGGTTGTTGTAAGAATCAAATGAGATTATATTTGTAAAGCATTTAGCACAAGTGTACAGGATATAGTAGGCACTTGATAAAGGGGTATTTCCTTTCTTCCTATCCATAGCCTACAGATCACTCAAGGCTCACCCCAAGCCCCACATATTTCATGTAGCCTCCCCTGGACATCCTGGGCCAGAGTAATCTTTCTATCAATCACCTGCTATGTGCTAAAACTGAATCTAGAATGAGAGAGAAAGAGAGAGAGACAGAGAGACAGAGAGACAGAGACAGAGACAGAGAGACAGAGACAGAGAGAGAGAGAGA
>CM053593.1:361423006-361449056 GCA_028646575.1 Pseudocheirus occidentalis
ATATATATATATATAAGTATGTGTATGCATGAATATGCAGATATGTGTGTATTATATAAAGACATAGATGTAGATATAGATATAGAGATTTTTTTTGGACAGTTTGGGAGTTTATTTGACTTGATTCTTCATATGTGTTTTGAGGGTTTTGTTGATTTTTTTCTTCATGGGAGGGGAGAAGGGAGAGGAAGAGGAAGTAGATTTTTAATTTAAAAATAAATTTAAAAATTAAATTAAAAAGACAAAAATAAAGATATAAAATAAAAGATTCTAGCATAAAGTTTATTTAAAAATTAAACTTAAAAGATAGAGTGCTACATAAAAGAATATCATTGTTTCACAGTTTCATCAAGAAAACTCATTAACCCTTGACTGAGAGAGTGTGGCCTAGTGGATTCAGAGTTGGACAGTAAGATCTGGGTTCAAGACGTACCTTTGAAATATGCTGGCTGTGTGACCCTGGGAAAGGGACTTTGGGCCTCGGGTTCCACAGCTGTACAATGAAAGAAATGGTCTCTAACTTACCTTCCAGACGTAAATAGAAGATTTTATGATTGCTTTTGCTTTTCTTTGCATCCCCACTGGTGCTTAGCACAAAGTGTTTAATAAACACTTATTAATTGATAATGTGCCATGCCCTGTCCTAGGTGCTAGAACTGCCTTGGCAAATACAACATAGGCTCCACCCTCAAAGAGCTTAAGGGAGAAATGCAGCCCGAACATTAGTCTGTGAATTCAAGGTAACATGATGAAAGAAAGTACTTACAACTAGGAAGATAAGGGAAGCTTGGGGAGAAGTGGATAGCAGACCTGAGTCTCACCAAGAAGGGGGATGGGGTGCTGCACATTTGGAGAACAGCTCTCTAGTTTGGTTGTTATTTAAAAACTAAATGGAGTGATGTGAAATGTCTAAAAAGGTACATTAGAGTCAGATTGTGGAAGACCTTGAAAACCAATCTGGGCTTATATTTTATCTTACAGACAAGAGAGAGAGCACCTTGATGTTCTTGAGTACAGGAGTGACCTGGTCTGATCTATGCCTTTGGCAGATTATATTGACTTGGGCTGTATATATGACTACAGTGTGGCAACAGCACCACTCAGTCAAAAACTCAGATTGGTGGGGGAGTACCCTATAAGATAGAAAGTTTACAAATCAGCAGAATAGACAAGAGTCAAAGGATGTAGATATGGAACTGAATTTGGGGGGCAGGAGGGAGAGAGAAACCAACTACATGGAGTGGTATAGCCTCTGACTCTGAATACTTTATTTGGATCACAATGACTTCAGGACCAAGAAGCCTTTCAGTCATTCTCCACTCTACCCATTAGGAATCCCAGGAAAGGCACTCCAAAAGGTAGTGCCATATTGTAAGCATCCCCCAATAAGATGATGAATTAAGTGACTGTGCCCGCCCACTCTTGGGGAGGTATAGGGATCAAAAGGGCAGTTACATTACTCCCCTGGAAGTATAAGAGATTGTAATCCTTTGTTTATGGGTTTAGAGAGCATTTAACCTCTTGATGCCTTTGTTTACAGTTTTGTGCCTTAATTAAATGCTTTTGCTATTGAACTTTCATTGAAATAGACTAGCAATAGAATAAAATATTGGATGGGGGCTTGGGTTCCAAATAGAAAAATAACACAAATAAACAGGCTGGACCTGGGAATAGCCAAAGGATGCTATATGATCACAGGTTAGAGCTGGAATGAACCTTTATAGACCAACTGCTCCAACCCCTTCATTTTGCTGTTGTTCAGTCAGGTCCAACTCTTCATGACCCCATTTGGGGTTTTCTTGGCAAAGATGCTGGGGTGGTTTGCCATGTCCTTCTCCAGCTTATTTTACAGAAAACTGAGGTAAACTGTGTTAAGTGACTTGCCCAGGGTCACACAGCTAGTGTCTGAGGCCAGATTTGAACTCAGGAAGCTAAGTTAGGAGGACTTCTATGCATTATGGTGCTATCTAGATGCTCTTCAATTTACAGAGGAGAAAACTGAAGGCCCAGGGGCTTCAGGTCACACAGGGACCACACAGATAGTAAGTAGCATTGCTAGTAGTGGAAATAAATTTAAATGAATTATTCAGTGGATTATATCATTGAATCAAGGCTGGTATTCCTTTCAATGTAAGCCTAGCACCCAGATCTTCCCAGTGGGCATCTTAAATGGGTCCCTGTCCTAAGTGGAACCAATGGGGAAAGAGAAAACTGGATGTAGATAGAAAAATACATATTTGAAACTCCACTCCTGAGGACAAATGTAAGGTTAAGCAAAAGTTTTAATAGATAATACCAATAATAAAACTCACCTTCCATTTCAAAGAATAAAACTCTTTTAGTCTTTTGTTTTAGGCCAGACCTGTGATTTCATCAGTATAGAATCCTCCCAAGGAAGAAGGTCCCTCTACCAATGTAGGTCAGAACCTTCTCTCCAGCTTATAGTCTTAGAGAGTGAGTAAAGACTCAGGCAGCAGGGATTTGTGGGGGATGAGGTGGGGGTGGGGCCACGTGGGCAATTGATATCAAGAGACACAACTAGAACCAAGGTCTTTCCTGACTCTGAGATGAGTTCTCACCGCATTCCCTAAGTTGCCTCTCACAATAAACATGTTTATTCAATCTAACTGTGGAGCTAAGACAGATTACCTGGTCCAAAAAAGGTGCTGTGCTATACTCAACTGGACAGTACCTTGATATAATAGAAAAGGCATACTGAGATTGTAAATTTAGAGCTAGAAAGGACCTTCAAGGCCTATCAAATCCAACTCCTTTTTACAAATGAAGAAACTGTTATTTACTCAAGGAAGTGGCTGACTCATGTCTTCCTGACTCCAAATCCATCTCTTTCCCTTATGGGCCACCAAACTGCCATAAGTCTAATCATTTACTACTAATTATTTACAAATACTAATTATTTGACCCTAGGCAAGTTCTGACAGCTCTCTGAAAGTGATTGTGTGTGATTAAGATGGATATTATAATGTGTGTAACTACCAAGCTCAGAGTTGTTGCAAGGGAAACATTTTGCAAAACCTTTTGTAAAAAACCTTAAAATAGCTGTAGAAACATATTACTATGATTATAAAACCTTAAATGATGGGTATGATTACCATGACCCTGGAAAGAATCTATACCCATCACCCTCAGTAGTCCCAACAGCACCCATGCTACCCAAAGGCATAAGACTGGTTGGGTAGAGCTCCCTCACCCGAAGGGGTGTGAAATTATCACTTCAACAATTGAAGTGGGAAAATGCTGTGCACATCCAGAAAAAGAACTATGGAGTCTCAATGCAGATGGAAGCAGACTATTTGCTCTTTTTGTTTTGGTTCTTTTTTCTCACGGTCCTTCCCATTGGTTCTAATTATTTACAGCATTACTAATATGACATAATATGAATGTATTTGTAGAATCTATATCAGATTGCACGCCATCTTTGGGTAGGGAGAGAGAGGGAGAGAAAATTTGGAACTCAAAATCTTGTAGAAGTGAATGTCGAAAACTAAAAATATCTTTTAAAAAAAAAGAACAGAAGTAGGAAGAACAGGTTGATTAATCCCCAATAAGCAATATGAAAAAACTCACACAACCCATCAGCATTGTACTGCAGATTCTTAGATTAAAATAAATCCCTATTTCAGCACATAAAATGTCCAAACATTGTCAACCCCTCTAAATCTCCATCAGAATTCTTTATTCTGGGGCCGCTAGGTGGTGCAGTGAATGATCAGGAGGACCTGAATTCAAATTTGATCACAGACAGTTAACACTACCCATGTAACCTTGGGCAAGTCACTTAACCCCAACTGCCCTGCCTTCCCCACTCCAAAAAGCAAAAAAAACCAAAAAAAACTTTTCTTCACCCATTAATTTTCATTTCTTTCCCACTCATAAAGGCTGTAGCGTATATACTCATCTTCAGCTTATTATTCCTTTGCACTTTTCATAATATAATCCTCATTCCTTATTATATTAATTGCATTATAGTACCAAAACATTTATGTACCACAAATAATTTAATAATTCTCCTACTGAAGGACATTTGGATTGTTTCTAGTTTTTGTTTTTAAGAATTCAGAATGATGCTTAAAAAAACAAACCCTTTGACCACCAACATGCCACAATTTACTTAATTATTTCTCTACTGAGGGACATTCAAACTGCTTCATTTGTTTATATATTTATTGTAGAATTAGGAGTGATGGATGATGTTATGAAAATCTTGGACCATGAATATACCACAACTTATCAGCCATTCTCTTTATTGTAGGATAATCAGATTGCTTCTAGGGTTTTTTCCTTTGTTATTGTTTTAGGAGGGGAGGGGACATAAACATCTTTGAACTGACAGCTTTTTTTGGCTTGTCTTCTATAGTCCCAACAAAGCAATCATTGGTTCGAAGACTGTAATCCTTTTCATAACTTTTACTGTGAACTGCTAGTCATCTAAAAATATTCCATGAGCAATGGAGGCCAGCAATCAGTTCTCCACCACTACTGAGTTCCCATGAATTTAATATTTTTTACCAATCTGAGAAGGTGGGCAGTACTTCAAATTTGTTTTTATTTGCAACTCTGGTTATTAATGAGTTTGAGTATTTTTTTCAGCTGTTTTCTCTTCTGAAAGTTAGTGGTTCACACTAGAAGTTTCCCTCTCCTCTTGCTGCAGAGTACACCCCCCCCCCATATTAAAGAGACACTCTGAGTCAGGCAAGAAAAGCAAATCATTTATTTACACCTTTGTCTATACATTACAGTTCCCTGGATGGGGCTCAGCCAACATCAGCAAGAGCCCTTTCCTTTCAGAGTAAAATCCAGCCAGAGGTTCTAGAGATTCTGGGACACAGAGAGAGGGAAGCACCATTCCTGCCCACCTCCCCCTCTGGGTTACATGATCTTGTCAGAGGAACCCAGGGATAGGAGGAGAGTGTATACCTGGCTCTCTGCCCCAGGGGTGTCTTGCTGTGAAGTCCCAGCATCATCCCTACCCCCAAATGGCTTGAGACAAATTTCCAGATTAAGGTCACTGCAGTGAACTCCATTTTGCTCAAGGTAGAATTTTAACTCTAAACTTTTTTAGATGACTACATATGTAAATTTTGCATTGCAACAAGTGGCCAAATCTCTTCCCTTTTCCTGGGCTCCAGGAGGAGGGAACAGGAAAAAACTGGGTGCAGAGGAAAGGTGGTTATTAGCTGCCCACATCTTAGAACAAGAGATCATCTGTTTGTCTGGGAGGGTCTCTTCATCAAATTACCTAAAAATCACATGGTTCGAACAATTACTTTATCAAAATTGACCAAAAGTTTGAAATTGCACTCGATAAATTCCTTCTGCGTGGAGCAGGATCTATTAAACTGTTTTACTTAGTGGCCCAAACCACCACCTTCACAGGAGCTAGACTCCTGCGTAGTAATACTCAGGCAGCTACCCTTGCTTTACCCCTAGTTTTCAAGGGTAATAACAAGACTGGAAGCTGTTCCTCTTCCAATAATCCTGTGCAGTTGTTTGAAGCTAACCCAATAAAACCAGTCAGGAATCTGTAATGTGACAGCAGTATTTGTAAACCCCGTTCCTTCCTCAAGTGTGTTACTGGGATTCCATGGGCAGTAGTTTTACAAGAGTAACTGTTTTCTCAGATACAATACTTCTAAAATAAAATGTGCAGGACATTGAAAGAAGGGCTAGATAGTTCTGTGTTCCCCTAATCTTTCCAAAATAACGACAATAATAATAATCTGTACAAAATGATTAAGTGTTCATTGCCAAGTGGAAAGTCATTTAAGGGCCTGAATCTTTTGGAGAAGTATGAGTGTGTAGACCTGTCCATGAATTTTTATTTTGTTTACATCTCCTCATAGTCCATGAAATTGAAATATAGTTAATTGTATTTATACATTTACAGGTCATGGGAAAGGGAAGCCAGGGCCAGGTTACATAGGACAAATGAGTTTTTAAAAAAAAGTACCCCAAATTACAGGTAAACATGAAAAATTCTGTACAGTCAAGACAGTGAAGGAAAGGCACACGTCCAGAAGACCCCTAACACATGCAAACAAGAGATCCATATGGCCTGGACAACACAACCAAAAAACAAAAAACGAACAAAAAAACCCCTAAATGGTCCCACAATGCAGTTTCTAGGAAAATTCATTCAAGTGCAAACAGTATTTCAAGCATACCGTGAGTACAACACGGATAGCTTCGGAATGTAACTTCCTGCTCCCTGGAAAATCAGAGCTGGAGAGAGATGGGAAGGCTTACAGCCATATCAGGAACATCTAAGTTTTGAAGGGAGAAAAACCACACAAGTTTAACGTAGGAGAGTGGCCTTGGTGTAGGAAACCAAGTTGTGTGTACAGTGTGGACACATTCCATTAAAGGTCTCAGCTTTGTAGAAACAAGCTTCTCTCAAAAATTGCTTTAAAATATTCCTCAGCTCCCTACCTTTCTCATTTAGGCAGCAGCCAGTCACCCATGTCTGAAAGATGGCAAAAGAAAAGTACAATGAGTGTTTGGTCCCTTTCCCCACCACACTGTCTTTATCGAAAGCCTGGATTTTCATCACTCAGCTAATCCGTGTGAATCACGTAACCACAGAAACATCAGAGCAGGAAGGTTCCTGTAATTCACTCTGTTCATTTTTCAGAAATGGCAGCTGAAGCCCAGAAAAGACAAGTGACTTGTCCGAGGTCACAGAGTGAGTTGTTAGTGTTTGATTTCAGGAAGTGGGTGTCCCAAAGCCAGTTAGTGCTGGGGAATAGGAGAATGGCTATCCATCCAGTAGTGTCCTCCTGTTCTATTTTCCTGCTCCCCTGGAGTCTGATGTGGTTCAGTCACAAGTCCATCAAGACAGGCTATTACTGGGCATCATGGTTAAGGACTCAGGCCAGTGGTGTACCCATCTACCAATGGAAGATCATGAATTACCTCCATTAGGACCTTTGTCCAGTTGGCCCCTGCAGCAAAGTCCTGCCCTACACCCATATTATTTCCAGTTTTCTCAAGCTTGGAAAAGGCAGGTACAACTCCAAAATAGGGATGTTCTCAGTGCTACTATCTACTACTCTGGACTCCCAGCTGGATACCAGAATCAAAACTCATGCAACCCAAAGTGAACTACCAACAGTAATTACCCAGAAGGCATCCTGATTCCCAAAGAGATGTCAAGGGTCAAGGAGAAAAGGCAGAGAAAGGAAGAGATACTTAGCACCAAAACCCAGCTGATGGGTATTCCTTGAATTGTTAACTCATTTACATGGTCTCCACTGCTCCAAAACAGGTAGCTATTGTAGACCTTAGATGTAACCAAACTCACCTTGACAATTATACTAGACAACCCTGATATAGAGTATTCTCTCAATCTTTCCTCTTTGAATCATGACCCACTTAGACCTTGTTATTTGATGAGTTTGCTGTACCTAAAAATAGCCCTCCAAAATCCAGTCCCACAACACCAAAATACTCTCTCCAAACTCAATCATCATTTGTATCTGTCCTCTTAACTACGTGTAGATTTACTGATGCCATCTTGGGGGGAAAACTCAGGAAAACTCACTACAACCTTGCCTCTTGCTGTTCCCACCACTGGTTTCAACCAATTTGCCTGACCATATGTTAGTGATGGCAATGAAAATGAGCTGATTTAGGGGGAAAATGGTAGCATACTTGTTGGTTTTTTGGTGATGCAGGAGGTATATAAGGAGATCTAAAGGGAATGGGAAAGGAGCGGAGTTGACTTTAAGGCAACTCTCATGAAAGTTTCCCTTGGTCTACCCTCCCTCCCGAAAATCTCAGTAGCAGAGAAAATAAAACCACCACTTTTCCACTCAGCAAGACAGAAGAAAGTACAATTCCCAAGTATGTTTTAAGGGAAAAAGCCTTCTCCTCCCCTCTGAATCCAAGCTAGCTTTGAGAACAAGCATTTATGTAAGCCAATGAAGAATTGAACTCAATTTAAAATCATAGGATTTGGAGGGGGAAGGGACCTTAGAAGTTGGCAAGTCCAAAGGACGAGAGAGAAGTAGTGATTAGTCCAATATTTACAAAGCCAGTGGAAAGAGTACTGAGATGGAGTCAGAGGACCTGAGTGCAAATCCTTGTCTTTGGAGCTTACTATGCATGTGACCTTGTGCAAAATGAGGGGTTTAAACTTAGCTGGCCCTTAAGGTCCCTTCTAGCTCTGAATATACAATCCTATAAACCCAGGTTTTTGTTGCTCATTTTTCAGTCATGTCTGACTCTTTATAACCTCATTTGGGGTTTTCTCGGAAAAGAGACTTAAGTGGTTTACCATCTCCTTCTCTGGCTCATATGACAGATGAGGAAACTGAGGCAAACAGGGTTAAGTGACTTGTCCAGGGTCACCCCATTAGTGTCTGAGATCACATTTGAACTCAGGAGCCTGACACTGTGCACTATGGCACCACCTAGCTGTCCCATATATAAACCCAAGTTCTCTGCCTTCCTATCTTCTCTTTGAATACTGACTCAGTTTTACCTTTGTTTCTTCTTTGACAAGCTCTTCAAAAGACCCTTCATGGGTACCAACTATTCGTCCTCAAGACTTCTGGGAGGAAGTCCTATCATTTTCCTAGGAGATTCCTGAATCATTGGGCCAATGAAACCACATGCCAGGGGAAAAGCCTCCAGGGTGTGAGGCAGTGTAGGAGACTTGACTAATTCTTGGTTAAGAGCTCATTTAATTTGTGTCATCGTTAAAAGGAGCAATGATCAATCTTCTGGAAATTCTTGAGGCTTAGCTTACCCCAGCACGGTGACTGCCAAAGTTAAAACACTGTCCATTAGCATACACAATATGCCACAACCCGAAACTCTCTAGAATTTCATTAATTCCTTAGAGAGCTGTGCCAATTTCTTCTAAAGCTATAAAAAAAGTCACACATGCACAATCTGTGAAAAAAAAAACACTTGCCTGTGATTCATATTGTTTCCAAGGTAACTGATATCAAAGGGATTTAAGTCTACCTTTGGCTGGGAGTAAAAAAGAAAAGGAAATTATAAAATCCCATAAAATTGTTAGAACTGGTTCAGATAAGGATAGGGGGCTGGACCTCTGATTTCAGCTGCATTGATATAAAGAACTTCCAGATAAGGAAATTCCCTCCACCAATGAAGGTTCAGCATCTTCTCAGAACAGTCTAAGATTGCTGCCTAGAGCAGAGGTGTCAATCACAAAGCCCATGGCCCACACGTGTGGCTCAAACCAGATTAAAATGTAACTGGAAAATATTTCACAAAATAAAATTATATACATATATACATATGCATAGACATGTTTATATGTATATATATATATTATGTATATATATATATTTAATATTTTAAAACTGCTGCCTGCAAGGGATCCTTATGTATGAATTGGTGGCTCCTATTTCCTATCCAAGTCTCACACCACAAGCCTACAGCACTGATAAGGTTAAATGACCCAGGACCACACAGTGTCAGAGGTAGGATCTGAACTCAAGTCTCCCTGGATTTGAGGCAGGCTCTCTATCCAGGTTCTTAACTTATTTTTCCTGGACCCCAGTGGCAGTCTGGTGAAGCCCACAGACCTCAGAATATCATCTGTTGCCCACATTCATAACTGAAGGAAACTTTGGTTAGAAGAAAAAAAATAGAACTATGTAAATTTTTTCCCATGCAAGTTCACAGACTTGACACCATTGGGGGGGTGGGGGGTGGGGCGAGCAGTCCTTAAACTCCAGATTATGAAGCCTTGCTCTATGCTACAGTGCCTCTGTTAGAATGGAACAGGACCCGAAGATCATCTGGGATTAGCACTGGAAGGGGAAGGAGGCCACACAGAGGACCCCCATCACTCATCTCCAACAGCCTGAAAGCCAGACTGGATACACATTTCCTTCAGTGAAGGTAAAAGCAACTATGGACTACTTTTCAAGGCTTCCTGCTGATCCCTCAGGGTTGGTGTCTACAGAAAAAAAAATGCTTTTACTTGTTCTATCAGGCTCAATTCCACCTCTGGCAAAAATCAGGGCCATCAGCCCATGTCTGGGCTCATTGATGGGGTTGTTGGCATCTGAAAGAGAGACTAGCCAACATGCCTATGAACAACTCACTCTATAACCTCCTGGGGGAGGTCCTAGTCAGGCAGAAGGACTTCAGGAGGACCATGTCTACCCTGAGCCCTAGTGGTGAAAGGGAACTCTCAGTAAGAAACTGACCTAAACCTCTCCCATGAGAATGTAAGCTCCTTAAGAGCAGAAATGGTTTGACTTTTGTCTTTGTATCCATTTCCAGCCTCTTACATGGTGCCTGGCACAAAGGCTTGTTGATTTTTTGATCTAGTCCAGCGGTTCTCAATCTGTGGGTTATGTTCAATTTAAATACAGCCTGCATATCAGACATTTACATTACTATTCATAACAGTAGCAAAATTATAGTTATGAAGTAGCAACAAAAATAATTTTATGGTTGGGGGGTCACCACAACATGAGGAACTATACTAAAGGGTCACAGCATTAGGAAGGTTGAGAACCACTGGTCTAGACTAGCCTTCCCCCCCCCCCCCAACTTTTTCCATGAGGAAGAAAGTCAGGCCCAGAGAAATGACTTTCCTGAATCACTCATCGAGATGAGTGGCTGAGCCGCTTGTGGCTGGAGTGCTGAACCTGGAATTAGGAAAACCTGGGTTCAAGTACTGTCTTGGATACTTAACTAGCTTTGTGACCTCTACAAAATGTCTTAACTTCTCCGGGCCTCAGCATCCTCATCTGTAAAATGGAACTGATAACAGCATCTACCCCACAGGGTGTTCTTGTGAGGGTCACATTGGATAATGTGCATGAAGCACTGAGGTGCAGGATCCTTCTTCCTGCCTTCTCACATCCCCACCTGGCTCCAGCATGGAAAGGAGCAGAGTCACAGAATCCTAGACCTGGAGCTGAAAGAGACAACAGAAACCTTCCCATTCAAACCTTTCCCATCAGGAAACTGTAAAGTCCATTTGCTTTCCCCAGAACTTTCTAGTTCTAATAAAAAAAAAATAGAACCTGGGCAATAACAACAGAAGTTGCCTTCTTTCCATGCCTTCACTACCCTCTCCTTAATACTTGCTTTCTGCAAGATTCTATACAAAAGCCAATCAAACTGTAGGGCTGATACCTGGGAAATTTTTCATAGCCTTCCTTTAACACGTACTAGGTGTTTGACCCTAGACAAGTCACTTTCTCTCTTCAGTGCCTCAGTTTCTGTATATGTAAAAAGAGGGGGTTGGACTGGACACCCTTCCAAAGGTCTCTCCCAGTTCTGAGACTATGATCCCAGGCATTTCCACCTGGGATGGCAACCTTTAGTCTTTGCCCAAAACTTTCATCTAAACGAAATAGAACTGGAGGATGCAGGAGTGGGAAGGAAGGTCTTCAGGTAGATATGGAGGTAACAAGTCCCCTACTGAACAAAAAGATTATACCTCTTGACCCAAAAGGAGAAGAAAAAGATGCAAAATCACAAATAAAACAGCAGCTGGTTTCTCTTTCATTTCCCTCCTCCCTTCTCTTTCTCTCTTTCTTTCTCTCTCTCTCTCACTCACACACACACACACACACGCACACACACACACACACACACACACACACACACACACACACACACACACACCTTCCACAGCTGTCTCAAGGTTCACTGTTTGGACAATGAGACTTTGGTCCACTGGGCTGAATAAAGCAGGTTAGCTTACTCTTCATTGATTCTGACAACTTTTAAAGGTATTTTTAAAAGACTTCAATAATCGATTTTAAAAATTAAAAAATTCTTAAAACACCTACAGTGAACTTAACTTTAAATAAGTGTTACATAAGACTTCATCCTTTAAATCGGGTGTTGAGAAAGAGAATATGAAAGAGAAGAAAGGGGAGAAAAGAAGAGGAGAGGAAAGGAGAGCAGAAGAGAAGAGAGCAGAGGGAAGGGGAGGGGGGAGGGGAAGGAGAGGGAGAGAGAAAGGGAGAGAGAGAGAGGGAGAAAGAGAGAGAGGGAGAGAGAGGGGGAGAGAGAGAGAGAGAGAGAGAGAGAGAGAGAGAGAAAGAGAGAGGAAGAGAGAGAGGGAGAGGGAGAGAGAGAGAGAGAGAGGGAGAGAGGGAGAAAGAGAGAGAGGGAGAGAGAGAGAGAGAGAGAGAGAGAGAGGGAGCACACTAGTGTCTGGCCTTTCTGGTCTCAGAACATCTTTCTCCTTTGAACAGCTGTGCAAACAGCCACCGAACCAGAGAAAGCAGCACCTGATGCTACCTGGGAAGAGTAAAGAAGCAAGCAAAGCCACCAGACCTGCCCAGGTGCCTCCTAGAAGAGGGACTGGGGCCAAGAAAGTTTCCAGGACTCCTGTTTGCTTGTTTGTTAACAAGGCACCATGCACAAATTCCTCCATATATTTATGACAACTCAAGCGCCTGACAATTTTTCTAGGTGTCTCCACTGAGGCAGACCTCTTTGGGGGGGCACAACACACACTGTACTTGGTACAATCAAAACAAGCACAAAAACAAAACAAAACAAAAAATTAAGTTAACTGACATTTTTTTGAAGCCTCTTCTCAGCCTCCTTCTATGGATGATCACCAGGCAGGCCTGAATGTGCTGGGGCTCTTGGCTTCTTTTTCTTTCATTTCCTTATGACATCCTTAGTCCTCTTCAGCTGCTGAATTCTGATATGACTGCCATATCTGGAGTTTTCTTTTTTGAATTTCTGCCTCCCTCCCCCCCCCCCCACCTTGCTTTCTGACTTTTCCCTTCCCTCTCCCAATCCATTTCCTTTTCCTTTTCCTAGATCCTCTCCCCTTAACATCTAACCTTCTCTTCATACCCATTCCATTACTGGATTTCCCTGAAGTACCTCATACTCAAGTAGGCTCATGGAAATGACTTTGCTGAGGACTCTGAGAATGCTCAGAAGACCAATCACCCATGGACTGTTAACAGCTCAATATGATTTGAGTGGTTATTTCTTTTAATTTATTTATTTTGGGTGAGGCAATCGGGGCTAAGTGACTTGCCCAGCATCACACAGCTAGTAAGTCCAGTGTCTGAAGTCACATTGGAATTCAAGTCCTCCTGACTCCAGAGCGGAGGCCGTCTACCTGACCTGCTAATTCTCTTTTTGAATGCATCTGTGATGTCATAGCTATAGGGAACTCCAGGTGAGAAAATTCTCTCCACCAATGCAAAAAGGTGCCCACTCAGTAACTTTAGTCTTTGAGAGTCTCCTGGGGATTTGCCGGGGATCACACGTGCTGGAGGCTAATTCATTATTCCCTACTTAAAACAATTGCTTTTTGTCAGTCTTCTCTGCTGGGAGAAAATTCAGCTTACAAAATTGCCAAGATCCCATGTTAGGGGAAAAGTCCGGCTCTTGTAGCTGCTCTCACAAACCAGATTTTTAAATTGGGGGGAAAAAAAAATCAAACAAACATTCCCACTTCATTTTTTTCTTTTGCTTCCTCGATGGCTCCCCCTCAGTCTCATTAGGATCCCTCCACATCCCTTTCTCCAACATGCCCAGACATTCTTTTTCACATGACAGTACTGAAGGAAACAAGAAACTGAAGGGAAAAAAATAAAGATATATCACATATAGATATTTAGATATATATATATCTATGTATCTATATATCTACATATAACTTAGATTAAGGGAAATGGGGAAATGCATTACAAAGGAATATAAAAACTCAAGATGAACGTGAAAATTTCAGGGGTGGGGGGAGGAAGACGTTGCCAACTGCCGAAGAGCTCAGTTTCTATGTGAGTATAGATAAAAGACTCTTAGTGTGAATCCCCTACCAAGTGTCGGGAGAATGATGAAAGTCAATCCCAGTTCTCTTGGGCTACTCCAGTGATGTCCCACAGACAACCTCACTCGTTCTCTTCAGTGCAGGTAACAAAGAACTGTTTGAATATTCAGAACAAAAGAGCTTCACATCCTAGAAGAGGGCAGGACCCTGATTTTGTATCCAATTCCTTTGATGGCAAAACCCCATACCCCAAGAGGAGTCAGCCTGGCTTCAGGATTGTGCTGGGGACATCTAGTAGGGCTTAAAAAAGCCTGGGTTGGAAAGACAGGGGCTACTCATACTCCCAGTCCTATTGCTAATCAACAACCAACTCAGTCTCTCCTTTGGGCCAGTTTGCTCTTTCTTAGGAAGCCTGGCGGGCCCCTCTCCTAGAAGCTCGCAATATTTATGCCAAGTATGATGCACTCTGACTTAGCACCCTGCTGCTCAGAACTCCCGATCTCAAGAGATATGCCAATCTCTGCCTTCTAGATTACAAACACAGACACCACCCTATTAGGTCACATTGGGACTTTAAAATATGAGTAAGCAAGCCCCTGTTGGTTAGATCCAAAATCTCTGAGGATGGTAGTTTCACCCCCCACACAGACACGGCCCATGGGCGTCCAGATCTAGATGCCAGCCATTGAGATGTTCGGGGACAGAAGGTGATGGTATGGAATGAAAGCTGCTAGGAATAAAACCCTTCTTACCCCAAAATGAGCCTTCAGTTCTACTATGAGTGACTTACACCTTCACCATCCCCCACTCTTTCCAAACATCTATTCCCTACCAAACACAAAATTAAGCATCGTCATTTTCTTAAATAAACTTACACACTCTCACATATACACAACACACACACACAGAAACAAAGGGGGAGGTAGTAGGAATGTAGGGAGTGCAAGGGAAACCTTAAAAAATAAAGGCGAAGAGACCACCCAAAAAGAAATTAAGCAGCTTGAATCCTAAGTCCCCTGAAAACTGGGGTTAAGTTGTAGAAACAGCTGCTTAATGCTCATGAGACCCAAAGCCATTCAAACACCAACCCAGAACCAGCCACTAGTCATTATGAATGGCGTATGAAAGGGAGAGGTAGACATTAAGTGACAAACCACTTTTTGCCAGCAAGTGATAATGGTAGTCATAAACCCTCTACCCCCAAACACACCAAAGATCAGAAGCTGTGACTTTCTCCTGCATGATTTTCTACTAAAAGACCAACTTCTCTTTCCTGGCCCAAATATCTGTGCCCTGGCAGGATGCGCCACTGGTGAAGGCAAAGGGAGAATGATATCAAGCTAATCCTAATCACAAGGCTGCTAGGTATTCAAGTTACTGGAAAAGTCATTGTTTTGTTCTCTATCCTGTAGGAGGAAAGGGGGCACCTCCAACAATAGAGATAGAGCTTTAAAAAATCCTTACAACCAGAGGTAGTCATTTCACCCAATATCTAAAACACAAGTTTCCAGTTATATTGTTATTACAATAATAACCTCCTATTCCCTCTGCCAACCCTCTTTCCTGCAAAGGTACAACAAAGTGCATGAAAAGCTAACCAAAGCAGGCCTTTGTAATTAAAGGATCAACCACATACCATCCTTAATATCAACATTCACACACATTCATTTTCTTTCATACACAATTATACACACACATACACACACACACACACGGCTGCATGTATAGACATTTACAGTATTAGTGACTCTTAAATCCAGTGACATGTGCAGAAGGTGTCGGGTGGCTGCTGCTCTCCCAAGCTCTTGATTGGTCCCACTCCCACCTCGACCCCTATATCTCCTTTCAGTTTTTGATCTCGAGGATTGACGGGTTGTGGTCCAGGATGGCGAGAATGATCTTGTCCATATACTGTCTCAGTCGGTAGTTGATCTCCTCTTGTTCTTTGAGGGCTTCCATAAGCTGATAGGGACAGATTAGAGATGCCCAATGAAAACCCAGCCTTCAGCAAGCAAAGCCTAGGATCTTCCCCTGTTCTGACTGGCACAAGCTCACAGACCTCAGCTGAAGCAAACTAGGTCTCCCAAAAAGCTAGGCCGGATATGAGACACAGTGGACTGATTGGATGGGATAAGATTTCCTTTTAACTTGGGGAAAGGAGTCAAAAGTCCTCCTACGTTAAAAAACAAAACAAAACAGAAACACGCAGTTCTGGGTAAGAATTTTACGTCAGGAACTTAAAGCGACTCCTAACACTGAAATGGACTGTTGCTGTGACATCAAGCAGTATTTCTGGGGCTACAGGGGCCTGAGGAAGTAAATCTGGAGCTAGGAAGCACCTTCAAGGCCATTTGGTCCAATCCCTTCATTTTACAGCTGAAGAAACTAAGAATCAATGACTTGGACAATGACTTGTCCAAGGCCACAGGATATGGCAAGTTTAGTAGCCTAGTCCAGTAGCAAGATGCCTGCCTCTTGTTTTTCAGTTTAAGGGCAGGGGAAGAAAAAAATATTTTAGTAAAATGATCCCTGGAAAGTGATGGGAAAAAAAAAGGTGTCTGTAAATAAAAATGTATTTTAAAACTGTTGCAATTATTAAATTATTCTTATTCATATCCCAAACCTATGGGGATGGTAGTTTCAGCCCCTCCCCAGGCAAAGGGTAGAAAAGAAAAACAATTCTGAATCAACACTACAAAAAAAGAGAATGCATTTATAAGACCCTGGGGGATGAGAGAGAGGGTAAAGAGGAAGAAAACAGCATTTAGAGGAGGCACTAGCTTCCTGGGCTATAGAGCAGATTGAAAGAGAATTTCTGGGGTTATCTATCAGAATTCAGGTTAAATATACTGTGGTGCTGACTTGAAGACAGGAGACCCTGGGTTCAAATCCCACCTTTGACACTTTCTAACTTGGTGACCCAGCCTGTTGCCCCTTCTCTGAAAATGAAGGGTTTGGACAAGGAGACCTCCGAGGTCCCTATGAGCTCGAAATCTATTGTCCTATGCCAGGCCTCCGTGTCCTCATCTGTAAAATGAAGGGGTTCAGTCTCTTCTAGCTCAAGATCTATGCATCTGTGACTCAGAATCACTTTAACTTGAATTTTCTTGGCAAAGTGTGGTATCTGCCACTCCTGACATCTTGTCCCTTACAGGAACAAGAAAGTTTCTGAGACCAGCATCAGAACACTAACACATGTCCAGGGGCTGATGTGCTTTTTTCTTTTCTTTTTGAAGAAATGCCTTTCTTAAGGATACAGTGGGAAGCATCGGGTCTACTCAGAGACTGAGCCCATCCTCACCTCATCCCGGGAGGCCGAATCGATCTCAGCGGCCAGAGACTGGGCCTTGGTCTGAGTGGCAAAGAGATTCTTCGCTTCGTAAAGACTGAGACTTAAAATCTGCCCATTCAGGTCATCGTTCTGATCTCGGAGCTTCTGGTTTTCCTTTCAAAAACATAAGGGAAAGAGAAGAGTTAGAGATCATCAATCAATCAATCAATCAGTCAGTCAATCAATCAATCAGTCAACAAGTGTTGAGCACTTACTATGCACCAGGCACTGAGCTGGGGCTTGAGATTCAACCCCTGAAACGAAAGTCCCCAGCCTCAGTCAATCATAAAGTACCTATTGTGTGTCAGACACTGAGTTAGGCACTGATAATACAGAGACAAAAGGGAAACAGTCCCTGCCTTCAAGGAGTTTATAGTCTACTGAGAGGGAGGTAATTTCTAATGGATCAGCCAAACAGTATTTCATAAAGCACCTACTATGTGTCTGGCCCAACCTAGGCATTGGTTATACAGAGACAAAATGTAGCTTCTATTCTCCTGGGGAGACGGTGTGCATACACATAAATATAGAAGGAATAAATACAGTGAGATAACCTAGTGAGGGAGGTCATTAGCCCTTCAGGGGTCCAGGGAAGGCTTCCTGTAGAAGGTGGTGCTTGGGATGCTTCTTGTAGGAGGGGAAGAAATTCATGAGGCAGAGATGAGGAAGGAGTTCCTAGAAGAATTAACTGGGTTCAGCTAAAATTAAGCCCTTAACTCAGGTCCCTTCCCCTCCTTCCAAGGGAATGGGCATATTAGGTTCCAGGTAGGATTGAGGCACTTGTCTGGGAAGTGAAAACATACAGCTAGAACACCAGCCTCAGAGGCAAGAAGCCTAGAGTTCGAATCTTCCTCCTGACACAGAGTGGCTACTAGCGGCCTCTCTCCTTACTCCAGGCCACTCAGCGTGGGTGGAGTGAGTTTTGGATCCAGGGGCCCTGCCTGGCTTAGTGTAATGTGATGGAGTGGGAAGGGAAGGGGCGGGATGGGGCACTGTGTCCAGAGGCAGAGAGAGGCTGGAGCCAAGGAACGTGCCCAGCACACCATGGAAATGTGACCAGCTATGTTCTGGGAAAGTCATCTGAAAACACCCTCTGTGCAAAGACAGGAGATTCATGGAGTTGCGTTTAGGGCTTCCCTGCCAGGCTCTCTCCAGAACAGGGGCTCTTTGTTGTCACTGCGTCCTGAACCCCTGCAGCAGCCCGGCAAAGCCAGGGGAACCCTTCTCAGAACCACGTTTGCTGCCCACATTCATAATGAAGAAAATCCAGACTTCAGTTAGAGGTTAGTGCAAATAAAGACACTCTTGTTTTCTCATCCAAGGTCACAGACTCCAGCTTAAGTAAGAATCCCTCCATTAGAAGAACGAGCCAGTCCACAGAACCTGCTGCTCCAATTTATCCAGCTCTTCACGGTTTACAAGGAGATCAGTGTATTTCACCTCATCTGATCCCCACAATCACGGCACTACATTTTACAGATGGGGAAACTGAGGAGCAGGGAGGGAGGTGATGTGCCCACAATGGTCACACAGCTAATAAGTGTCAGAGGCAGAATTCTCAGGAAGATGTCTCCTGCCTCCTCCAGGCCTGGCCCTGGATCTTAATAACTTGGACCCCAACTAATCCAACCCCTTCATTTTAGAGATGAGGAAATGAGTGAGCTCAGAGAGAGCATCTCACCCGGGGGGCATAATCACTACATGTCACAGGCAGGATCTGAACCCAGATATTTCTAACTTGAGGCCAGACTCTACCTACTATACCAACTACCATGTTGTTTCTTTTTTTTAAATCACCTAAAACTGTGTGTGACAGCTAAGACCACCACCACCATGTAACATACTTTAATTTTTATATGGAACTTTAGAGTTTATCGAGCATTTTATATACACGACCTCACGGAACCCTGATAACTACCCTATGAAGCTTAGCTACTATAATTAGCCCTATTATACAGATGAAAAAACTGAGACTGAGAGGCTGCCTTCTCAGAATCACACAGAATCACACAGAATCACTAAAAAGTGACTTTAGATTCAAACCCTGTATAATCTTGTTCTCTTCTCTCTTACCGTATACAAGGACAGAGTTATGAACTGAACTTGTGACACTGTTATAAAGATGTCCCAGGTGAGGAAACTCCATCTACCAGGGCAGATTGGCACCTTCTGTGCAACTTGTAGTCTTGGAGAGGCAACTGAAGATGTTGGAGCGGAACAGTGAAAAGCACATTCTATAATTCTAGAGAGACTTTCAGGGCAGTGGATGGTGACAGGCAACAAGTCAAGAGAAAGGTTTGAACCCCCAGCTCAGCTACTTACTAGCTCTAGGGCAAATGAAAATCTCCCTCAGTCTCTGTTTGCTTACCTGAAAAATGGGGAGAAGAAGACTTAACTCTCTATCTCATGGGGCCTGAGAGGTCACAGCAATGCCAAAGGAGGAAACAGTAACCCAAAGGAGGAAGTGACTTGCCCAGGGTCACCCAGACATCAAGTGAAAGAGCCAGGATTCAAACTCAAGACCTAGAATTCCAAATCTTCTATTTTTTTCTACTGTCTTTCTTTGGAAGCACTTTGGAAATCTTAAAGTTTTATAGAAATAAGGTGAGCAGTTGTTGGCTCTTACTTTCATCTAGTTCTTTGGCACTGTTTGCCTTTTTAAAATTTTCCTCTCCTATAAGAAAGTTTAAGTGTTTTTAAGTCTGTTTTTTAAAAAAATATAACTCCTAGGTTCAAGAAGGGACTTTTTCTCCTTTTATATATTTTTTTCTTTTATATTATAGTAATTCCCAGTTCTCCCCCTCTTCACCAGCAGCCTTGACCACTCTAAGGATGTCTGTGCCCTCAAGCCTCCTGATTGGATAAATGTATCATCTATCCATTCATCCATCCATCTCTTCATCTACTCCACTTTTCCATCCACCTGCTGACCTCTCCATCTATCCACTTAGTTTTCTGTCACTTTGCCTGGTGTGAGACTCTGATGGGAGCTCGAGACATGCTCCTGAAAGTAACCTGGCTGCCCCTTTGTGTGGCTGCTGCTTCCTCTCTCTGCTCTATCATGGAAGGAAAGGTTAGGCAGTGGATGAAACCATGCCCCAAACCCAGTGGAGCCCACCCATCCCTGACTCACCTGCTTGAGCCGCTTGATCTCATGTTCCAGTTCAATTTCCCGGGCCCTGGCATTGAATTCGCTCATGCTAGAAGAGGAGCTTCGTCCCCGGCCCGGCCGCTCACAGTCCAGTTTGTAAAGCTGGAGGTGCTCCAGCTCTTTCCTCAGGTCCTCAATGAGCTGTAGGAATGAGGGCCCAAATAGGTGACCTTCATTTCAGTGTAACAGGACTTACTTTGCACCTACTGTGGTCCACTCTACCAAGCTATGGGCATGAGACAAAAAACATGCCTACTTAGGGCTTTATGTTCCACAAAACATGGGTAACTGCATTACTAGGCTCATAGATTCAGAGATGGATGGAGCCCGCATTTCTTCTCTTACATGAAAAAACAGCAATCACAATACTTAAACTACTTACCTCCCAGGGCTGAATCACAGATGAAGAATTGGAAGAGACCATTTTACAGATGAGGAAACTGAGGCAAATAGAGGTTCAGTGACTTGTCCAGGCTGCCTCGTGTAGCTAGTGAGTGTCTAAGGAGGAATTCTAACTCAGGTTTTCCTGACTCCAAGTCCCCTACACCACAACATCTCTATTAAATGGGCTCCTTGGGGAGCCCAGACCTCCAACCCAGATGGCTGAGTCATGATGCTTTACTAACTGGACACCAGCATTTGGTGATCCTGAATGCAGGCGACCCACCTCCTGAGTGGCCTCTCGTTCTTTGTGGTATTCTATCCGATTCTGCCGAAGCTTGTCCATCATTCGCTTGTACAAGTCCATCTCGTCCTTGAGCCGGAGGCTGGTGTCTTCTAGCCGGTCAGACATCCGCTGCCGCTCCTGAAATGATCAAGACACCCACCACCCCATCCGTTCAGAGATAGGGTGCTGTTGCCAAAGGAACGGGGACTGATGTCTGAAGGGAGCTGGGAGGGAGTCAGCTAACATCCAAGGAAACCTGTCTACCATCCCTGAAGAAATCCCAAATCAGCAACCCTTCCACCCTTCTCAACCCACCTACACACCAGATCCTGCCTTGTCTGTGCCACAAAGCAACTGACAATTGAGGGGAAATATCTGGAAATCAAAGTAATATAAAAACAAAATATATATATTAATTAAAAAAAAATCTTACCTCATCTAATTTCTCTGTCTGGGACTTTAGACGGGTCACTGTGGTTCTTAATTCTGTGTTCTCTTCTTCTAACTGTTGTACCCTGCGGGAGGTGGGGGGCAAGGGGATGGGGAGCAGAGGTTCACTCACAATGTCAGGTTCACTCATGGACTCACAACTTCAGAATTTAGACCCCAAACATAACTCCTTCCCTGAAAAGAGACTAAATGTCTAAAACAACAAATACATGGCTTTAGGTTTAACAGATCCGGCTCTCAGAATCAAAACCACCATTTTCCAAGGCTGTATCTGCTTTCAATTTCTACAATAAATCACCTCTTCCAGGAAGTTGTCTCTGATTCCATCTCCCCCTCCCCCAGTAGAAAATGCCCTCTCCTGCCTCAGCCCTTGCCCCGAACTTGGAGCATTCTTCACGAGTTACTTTACATCACGCCCATCCATGTAATATGCCCCTTCCTGGCATTTCTCCTCTGATGCCTCACTGGCACAACTCAAAAACAATGCCAACTATGGCAGGTATCAATCAATCGAGCTGGGAAGGTTTCCCATACAGACCAGGTCAGAGAATCAGCCTCGCTAAATTCTGACAGGTTTATTACCCAGGTGGCCAAGGGAGATTTATTTTTTAAAGCCTCAATAACTCAGGGCAACCATTTATTAAACTAAGGTTTTTGTCAAAAAGAGGTACAATCTGCCCTAGTGAAGTGTGTACACAGATTCTGATCCTGGAAGTATTAGAGGAATTATATAGGTTATTCAACTCCAGCAAGGCTAGGAGCTGCGTCTGACAACAGATCTCTGTATTATCAAATCCTAGAACGTGGACAAGGTATCACTTGAGTCCCTACTCGTTTGGGAAAAGCAGCAGCCGCAGCCCAGAAAGGGAAAGTTTTTTTGCCGGTAGCCACACAGTGGGTCAGTGGCCATGCTGGGACCAGAGCCATGGCCTCCCTGTTTTCAGTTCTGAGCTCTCCTGGGCATCAATGCCTTCTACCAGGAAGAAAGGAGGGAACAGTCAGGTGTGAGGGGGCCCACTGCTGGGATTAACATAACAGGAACTCTTGGAACCCAGCCTCCAGAGTGGAAATTAAAAATAGGATCTGGAGTGTCAAAGTAAATAAACAAACCCACTAGTCCCCAGGGGGACAATTTGCACCAGGTGCCTAGGGAACATGCTCTCTAATGTGAAGTCCTGGTCCGGCATAACTGTTTCCCCAGAGGTGCTATGGCAGGAGCCAGGGGATGGGCTTACTCAGGAAGCCCCTGGTTTGACACTCCTTCCTAACCATGGGAGTTACTTAACCAGTGATTCATGGAGTTTTAGCTAGGAGGACTCCTCAGAGTTGGGGTTTAAATCCATGTCCTCTGACTCTAAAGAAAATGTGTGCTCCACTCTACATGCCATGGTCATGTGGCTTTTTATCAAAATGTATTGATTCTTTTTTTACCTTATTATTCTTGGGATTTTCTGGTCTGCAACATGGTTAATATGCACATATATATATATATAAGCTATATCGAACTGCTTGCCTTCTGAGCCAGGAGAAATTTGTACACAAGGACAGACACAACGTATGTGTGACGACCAGCTTTGATAAACTGGACTCTTCTCAGCAATGCACGGGTATAAGACAACTCTAAAAGACTTAGGATGGAAGGAGAAAGATCTAGAAAGACCAGAGTTTAAATGGAGACTGAAGCAATCTACATGCTCTTGTTCTTTACCATATTTGGTTTTCTTTCTTTTTTCCTATTGTTCACTCCATTGGTTACAACCCTTCCATACAACCAGACTAATATCTAATGTGAAAATATTTGCAGATCTTATACTTGATTGCATGCCGCCATGGGGAATGGGGAAGAGGGAGGGGAGAAAATGTGAAACTCAAGGGATTGTGGAACTGAATCTTGTAAACTAAAAGTAAACAAACAAATCAATAAAAAATAAAAATAAATTTTAAATTGCTTGCCTTCTCAAGGAGGGAGGAAGGAAAGGGAGGGAGGAAGACTGGAACTAAAAAAATTTTTTTAAAGGTTAAAAATTTTTGTTTACATGTAATTGAGAAAAGTTTTTTAAAAAGCATTAATTTTTTTCTATTTGTATACTCAAATATGTATGTGTGTGTGTGTGTGTGTGTGTGTGTGTGTGTGTATGGATACTTAACTGTATTGCCTTGTTTGCAAAAGAAACTTGACTTAAAAAACCCAAACATTTAATTTTGCACATGATATGACCACATCATCTTAAAAGAATATGTCTATTGTTTTTACTGCTTGGTATAGTCAGAATTAAATATGACCAACAACTACTTCAAAGTCCTTTTGAACTACAACAATTTCAAAAGCCTGAATTCCTCTGACCAATGGAATGAGCCCACCATGACTCCTTGTAAAACACACTTCCCACCTCCCGACAGAGAAGGAACGGAATTTGTCTTGCTCAGCTATGAAAATTTATTTGTTTACAAGGGTTTTGCTTTTCTTTTTCAAGGGGGAAGAGGCTGGGGTGATAGTGAGAGAAAATACTTTTTGAGGAAAAAAATATTAAATTTTTCAAGGTTTTTTGGGAGGGCATTCTTTGGACTATGGCTGCTTTTAAGTGAAATCCACACTGCCATGCTGTTCAAAGCACCACAATAATTTCTAAAAGGAAAGGACATTTAAGTGATTTCTGCAGCAGGATCCTCGCTCAGGGCCATGGTTTGGAACGAGGCCTTGGGATTCTAAATGGGGAACATTCTGTACTATAGCAAAGTAACATATATTCAAATACTCTAATGAGTAGTGAGGAAGCAGCCATGGCCCTGGCCACTCTGCCTGGCACTCCTAATGAAGGCACCGGTCCTGAAGGACATTGATGAGACCACCCAGGGCCCAGACGAGCTTTGGAGGCCTGAGCCTGGGAGGGCAGAAGAAAGCCTCCAGACTGTCCTTTGTGCAGAGGATGAGAGCTGCTCTTTTCAGCATCAAAGCCACCCCACAGAGCTGGAGCCCCAGGTGACTTTTAGCCCTCCTCAGACGGTCTGCTCTCCTAATATCCTGTCTCAGGGAACCAAAGAGCATTACCACAGGTGGATCATCTGGACCCAGCCCCTACGTTTGAAACGTGGGGTAATGAAAGCTCACAGAATGGAAGACACTCACTCCAAGAAGGCCTGTCCTCAAACCAAGCCATAAAGGGAAGGAATATAAAGATTACTGTCCTTTTTTTTACAGTTGAGGAAGTCAAGGCAGGCAGAGGGGTTATGTGACTTGCTCAGGGCCATTCAACTAATGAGTATCTGAGTCAGAATTTGAACCCAGGTCCAGTGCTCTCAACTCCCTTCCCAACCACACCCCTTCCCCAGTGACAGTGCCATGAACCTGACAAGCAGCAGGAATTGGCAGATAGTGCTGAACTTTGTGCTAGGAAGATCCAAGTTCAAATCCCACGTGCTTCTTAGCTACGTGACCTGGGGAAAAGTCACCAGGCCCTCCTGGGCCTCACTCTCCTCATCTGGAAAGCCTAAGTAACCTCCAAGGTCCTGTATAGGTTTAAATCTATCATCCCAGGCCATTCTCAATGTAATAAACATTTATTAGGTACCTACTACATGCCAGGCTCTGGCAAAAGTCAGCCCCTGCCCTCAAGGGGCTTATGATCTGATGGGGGAGACAATATGAAAACCAAGATATGAAAAGCAAGGATAAATTCACAGGATAAACAGGAGATAATTAACACAGGGAAGTCCCTGGAATTAAGAGGGGTTGGGGAAGGCTTCCTGTAGGAGGGGGGATTCCGGTTAGGACTTCAGAAAGGCCAGGGAGGTCAACAGTCAGTATGGAAGAGGGAGCGAGTTCCAGGTACAAGGGACAGAGAAAATGCCCTGAGCCGAAAGATGGCGGGTCTTGTTGGTGGAAAAGCCAGGAGGCTGCTTCACCTTCACCAGACAAAGAGAATGGGTCAGGAGGAAGGGGAGGGTAAAGAAGACCCCACCAGCCCCGCAGACACATCTGCCTGATTTAAATCAGCCTCTGGTTTCTTCTATATAACCAAACTCAACGGCAGAGAAAGCCCTGGGCTAGGAAATGAGGAGAGTATTGCAGGGACTTTGCCCCTCATCTGCCTGGGAGCCCCTGAGAAAGTCATTTCCCAGGCTCTAAAATGGGGATATTAGCTGTTTCTTCATAACTTAGAGGGACAAGGCCAGGATTCATTAGATTATCAGTGTAAAAGGGTTTTAAGTTCTTCTGGGCATCCTTATCACAAACAGAAGTCTGGGTCTTCTGATCTGTAAAATGAAGCTGATATACAGGGTACCTACCTGTAACAGCAATCAGTTTAGCAGATACTTAGCACTTAGTAACTTAGGACTAAGTGTGGAAGGTGTGAACCCTGTCCCCTGTTGAGAAGGTGTGAACTCCCCTGTTGCCTGAAGGAGATTATTGGCTGAGACAGGAGGCCAGTGCTGTATATAAAGAAGAATTCTAGAGACAGAGAGACAGGATTGGAATTTTCCTGTTGGAGGAAGCAGGGTTGTCTCAGTGAGCTAGAGTTTTCTTGAGAGAAAGAGGGAGAGGGAGAGAGGGAGGCAGAGAGAGACAAGAGAGAGAGAAAGCAAAGTGAGAGAGGGAGGGAGAAAGACAGAGAGGAAGGGGGAGAGAGAGAGAGAGAGACAGAGACAGAGACAGAGACAGAGAAAGAGAGAGAGAGAGAGAGAGAG
>CM053593.1:361449556-361472591 GCA_028646575.1 Pseudocheirus occidentalis
GAACAGCTAAGTCATTCACAACTGAACAGTTACAATATTGCTGTTACTGTGCACAATGTTTTCCTGGTTCTGCTCACTTCACTTTGTAACAGTTTGTATAAATCTTCCCAGGTTTTTCTGAAATCACCCTGTTCATCATTTCTTACAGTACAACAGTACTCCCTCATGATCACATACCACAACTTGGTCAGCCATTCCTCAAATGATGGGTGTCCCCTAAATTTCCAAGATTGAAATGAAAGTGAAGGGACCTAGGAATGTTCAGAGGCAGAAGTGAAGACAGACTGTGTGTAATAAATAATAATAGTGTGTAATAAACTTGGAAAGGGAAACTGGAGCCAGACTGAAAGCCAAAGGGGTTTGTATTTGATCCTAAGGATAAGAGGAAGAATTTATATGGCACCTACTATGCACCAGGCTCTGGATTAAGCATTTTACCAATACTCTCACATTTAAGCTTCCTTCTGGGAGGTAGGTGCTATTATTAACCCCATTAAATTAAATAACCCCAATAAATTAAATGCATTTTTTGCAGCCGAGCAGGAATTTACTGAGCAGAGGTACAGCCTGGTCAGATCTGTGCATTTAGGAAATCACTAGAGCAGCTGAGGGGAGGACAGTTTATAAAGAGGAGAGACCAATCAGGAGTCTCACTGGTTTTTTATGAGAATTAAATGAAATTCACAACAGATGAAGGCAGAAATCAAAGGAAATCATCGGCCATTTCACATCAACAAAACTTAAGACGTAAATGAATATTTATGAAAACATCCAGTTCCCAGGTTAATAGAACAACAAAGAACTTAAAACCACCCAATTTCAAAAACAGAAAGTCAGAAATGAACTCTCAAAGGGAAAAAACCCAACGACCATTACGATGGGTCTAGGTAGATTTACAAGGAAATTCTGTCGAGTTCTAGCAATAAGGCAGGAAGAAATTGAGGGAGTAAACATGGGAAAACAGGAGGCAAAATTACTTCTATCTGGAAATATTATAGATTAGAGGATCCTGGAGATTCAATAAAAACATTAATTGAAACAATTAGTCATTTCAGGAAAGAAATGAAGAAATCAGCTTCTAGTAATAAGGCTTTCTGCATGTTACTAACAAAACCCAAAGAGAAGTTGTTTTTTTTTTTAATTCTATTCAAAATAGCTACAAAAATGCATAAAATCTATGGGAATCAATCTCCCAAAATAAAAACTCCCTTTACAGAAATAAATAGGGACTGGGTGGAACCTGGGACTTGACTGATGGAAGGAACTCCCAGGTGAGGAAATTCCTTTTACAGTGCTGGTTAGCACCTCCTCTATAGTTAAAAGTCTTAAAAGATCCAGATCCGCAAAGAGCCCAGACAGGTTAAGTGACTTGCCCATCATGACCAGTATGTACGTGGCAGAGATGGTTGCCAACCTTAACACTCTCTGTAAATGTCATCATTGTTGTTGTTATTATTGTTGTTTTATTTTATTTTATTTTGCTTTTATTTTGGGGGGGAGGGCAATTGGGGTTAAGTGACTTGCCCAAGGTCACATGGCTAGTAAGTGTGTCAAGTGTCTGAGGCCAGATTTGAATTCAGGTTCTCCTGACTCCAGGGCTGGTGCTCTATTCACTGCACCACCTAACTTCCCCTAATATTGTTTTATTAATATTATTATTATTACACTGCTTCCTATTTTATAGAATTGGAAAAAATAATAACGAAATTAACATGAAGGAACTGAAGGGGAAAAAAATCTGAATTTCTCTTACAAGAGAACTGTTTTTTTTTAAAGTAGGAATTAAAGACTGGGCATTGCTACAGTAATAATTGGTGCCAGTTAAGAAAATAGAAAAAACTGACCAATGAAAAAATCTTGGGGTAAGCAATTGAACACAACAGCCCAGTATTTGATAAACTCTGGAGACAAAGTATTAGGTCTCCTCCCCTGACAACTGTTGGGAAAACTGGAAAAGCAGCTTGGTAGAAATTCAGCTTAGACAAACACCATGGAATATAAGCAGTTCCAAATGGATATTCAACCTAGAAAGTCACAACGATGCTACAATAAAGAGGAGAATGAATGAAGGAACTTTTCACAGCTAATGAGAGGGTGGGAGTTCTTAACCTGGAAGTCTGGGAACATTTAAAAAAAATTTTTGATAGCCATATTTAAACATAATTGATTTCCTTTGTAATCTGAGTATTTCATGTCAATGCATTTAATCTTTTAATATTTTTATGTATTTCCAATATGTGAACAACTGGTTTCCTTTGTAATCCTATATATTTTTAAAGTTTTATATTAAAAAAAACATTATTCTGAGGAGTTCATAGGTTTCACCAGACTGCTAAAAGGGGCCCTGGACATATAAAAGGAGAAGGACCCCAGTTTACAGAACAAATTCTTAAATAAACAATGAATGGAAGTGATGGCAGAAGATAAAAAAGGCAGCTTTGAACACATAAAATCGAAAAGCCTTTGCATAAACAAAATCAATGCAGCTAGAAGTAGAAATGCATAGGCCAAAAGAAAAATCTTCGAAGAAAATTTTTTGATAAAGATCTAATACTTGAAATATAAATATATATATGTGTGTATGTATATATACACACACACACAATACATAGGGTACATCTATATCTACATAGGGCAAATATATTCATAGACATACCCATATTTGTATAAGTAGATAGAGTATATTTATATTTATAGATGTAGATATATAAATAGGTGTGTGAAAACATTTATATATAATGTGCATAGACATATATACATATGTGTATATAAACAAAAGCTGTTTCCCACAGGCAGTTTTCCAAAGAAGAAATGCAAGCTGTCAATAACCATATTTTTAAAATGTTCCAAGTCACTAATAAGAGAAGGGTAAAATAATTGAGATTTCACTTCACGCTCAAAAAGGTACAGGCGGAAAGAAGGCAGTGATTTGGAAACAATGATATGGGGGGGGGGGGGAAGGAAGACAGGCATGCTAATTCTCTGCCAAATTTTGGACACAAAATTGGGATTAGACTCCCAAAGTCACCAAACTGTACGTACTCTTCGTTCTAGCTGTAACATTCCCAAGTAACAGCCCAAGGAGGTTTAAAACAGAGGAAAAGGTCTCAAAAATATATACTGACAGCAGCCTCTCTCTTGTAGGATGGATGACCCAGTGGGTGCCCATCAGTTAGGTCATCCTGACTGGTGGAGGTGTGAGAAAATAAAGGAATATGTATCTCCCTAGGGAATCTCGAAGATGAGAAGCTAGGAGAAAAAAGAGAGCCAGTAAACAGAACCAGGAGGACAATTTGCATGAGAACAATGTTAAAAAAAACCCAACAGTATTGAAAGGACTTTGGAATTTGGATCCACGCCCTGACTCAAGATGAGGCACCTCCCTCAGGGGATAAACTTGGTTTGTTTGGCTTGATTAGATTTAGCTGTTATAGGGAAGAGGTCCATTAGTGGGAAATAATAATAGTTGGGGGGAGGGGGGGGTTGAGCATCAATTTAAAAAAATTCAGTGCATAAACCACAGAAAAGACCCAATGAGAAGACAGGAAAGTACTCTGTCTCCATAATGGGCTATGTGAGTTATTAATAATAACAGTATTCTAAGTCAGAATTGGGACTAGGCAGGCAGCTGCTTAGAGTATATATGATGGGGGAAGGAGAGATCCAGGTTCACTTTTTAACAGTCTGCTTTTAATAAGTAAACAGGTTTTTTACACCACAAAATTCTTGTCACAATAACACCGTTCTTTACTTTGTGATAACTCAAAACAGCAGATACAGTGACTACCCAGGTGGGAAGCTTGCTCGGGGCAGCTGATGCTGCGATCTGAGCTAGGGAGGGCATTTAGGGCATTAGGAGAAAGAAGAAAGGGGTAAGAAGTAGCACCGATGACATCAGGCACCTCCCAAAACTTCTCTGTCACCTGGGCCCAAGGTCGGCCCCTCTTTGCCATCAAGATATTCCATCAGCCCATTAGTGGGAACCAACCCTCATGTATCAAATGGGTAGAATCACCTCTCAGGCATCTGAAGGCATTTTACTGACCTTCAATCGCCAGTTATACAACTGTTGGAGATTATTACTCAAAGTTTGGAGCTTCGGCAAAGGCCCTATAATGAAAGGGACCTGCAAGACCTCTAGTCCAGGGACTCTTTGTTTTTCTTGGGTCATAAAGCCCTTCTCAGAACCATGCTTTTAAATGAATCAAATACAGAGGATTACAAAGCGGCCAACTCTATTGAGATTAATTAAATTAAAATGAATTGATTAAAATAAAATTTTAAAGAATTCACAGACCCCAAATTAAGAAGCCTTGTTCTAGTCCTGCTTGCTCCTATATTTTTACAAGTCAGAAAACAAGCCCTGAGAAGAGGTTGGTGAGAATGAAGAAATATACCCAAGATCACACAGGTAGTAGGAGTCAGGGGTGGGATTTGAACCCAGATCTTTCCACTGCAAAGCCAGGGTTCTTTTCCCTGTGGTGCCCTGTCTCTCTAACTCCCCTACTCCCTTCGTCCCAACCTGTCATTGGTTAATTCTAAATCCTGTCCTGTCTACTTCTGTGATCTCACAAAATACCTCTTAGCTCAGGCCCTAATTTGTAACCTAATTCTATCTTGGTCTCCCTTCTACAACACAGTGCTTTACAAACAGTAGGCATTTAATAGATGTTTGTAGAATTGGTGACAGCCTTCTAAATGGACTCCTTATAATGCAGCCTTCCTGCAGTCTGCCCTGAGCACCTACCCCATCCTTCCCACTGGGTTTGGTTAATCTTAAAAGTTCCAAACCAGCAGAGACTTCAGAGGCCCAATCTCCTCATCTGATGGAGATTTCGCTTCTCACTCTGGGGAGCAGTCCCCCATGCCTGGAACATTTGTCTTCATCCCAGAATCCTCCTCTTTCTTCAAGGGTCACCACTTCTGTGAAGCCTGCCCAAATTCTCCTAGTTGTTAAGCCCCCCAAATAGAAGAATATAAGCACTTTCGGGGGAGAGGGCTTTCCAAACCTCAGTTTCCCTTTTTGTCTTCTGTAGCTCACAGACCTTGCCCACAATTATTAAATCTAATTTAATCTTGACGGGGCCTTGAACACAACTCTCTACTGAGCCTCACAGCACAATAAACCCTTAATCTATGTTTGCTGCATTTAAATTTCCTCCTTACTATCCTATGTGATTTGGGGCAGAGCTAGGTGACAAAGGTCTCTTAGCTGAAAAAATGACAAAGCTCTCCTAGGATACAACATCTCTCCTCCGCTGCTGGGTTCTCTCCTCCTCCAATTTCTCGGGTGGGGGGAGGGAGAGAGAGAGAAAGGAGAGAGAAAAAAGCCTCCCTTCTGTGCTACAGGTGTCAGTTGACAAGGGAAGGGCTCTAATTAAACAGGCCTCCTCAATTAGGCTGAATTAGTCATGAGGCCTTAACAAAAGCAGGAGTACACAGGATGGAGCATCATGGAAGGGAGAGGAGGCCTAGAGCAGCTATCCTTGGGAGTGGCCAGGGAGATGCATTCAAATCCTGCCCATCTCGGACACTTCCCAGCTGTGACCAAAGAGCTACTGCGTCTAACTTGGTCACATCTGCCTATTTATGGTGGTCTCCCCCATTAGAGCAGAAGCTCCTTGAGGGTAGGTACTGTGTTTTTCCTTTTCTTCATATCCCCAGAATTCAGAATGGTATCTGGTATACAGTAAGCATTTAATCAATGCTTGCTAACTGAACTCTCCGAACCTGGTTTCCTCGACTGTACAACGGGGATAATAATACCATCCACCTCGCAGGATTGCTTGTGATGAGGCTTCAGAAACCTCATCGTGCTATGAAAATGTCAATTATTACCCTAAGTCACTTGGATTCTCCAAGCACACCCCCTACACAACAGGGATGCTGTAAGGATCTAGTCAGTGGGCATTTATTAAGTGCCAGGCACTGTGCTAAGAGATGGAACAAGGAAAATATCTATGTGGAACTTACTAATGTCATCTTAAACAAGGGTCATTAACCTGGGCTCCATGAATTTTAACAGTGTTATGTATTTCAACAGAATTGGTTTCCTATGGAATCCTATGTCATTTATTTTGCCTGTAAACGCATTACTCTGAGAATGGGGTGCAAAGGCTTCAGCAGACCTCCAGAGTGGGTCCAGGACAAAAACACGGGTAAGAATTCCTTTAAAAGACCTAATGATTGGAGGAAGTAACGCTTGGTCAACTCTGATGACCACTACTAATCAGAATCAGCCAACACAGTGAACCCAGTTCAAATGATCCATAAGCATTGATCTTAATTGCCTGTCACATATATATAGATAGACACATACACATATATGTATATGTATGTATATAAGCATATGTGTGTATACATATATGTGACACGCATAGTGCTTGGCCCAATGAAATTATATAGAGCTTACCTTTCATCAGGACAGAGAATTCATACACATATAAGTGTATATTGATACAAGGCAATTTCAGGGGAGGGAGCACCAGCTGTGGGGATCAGGAACAGTCTCACGTAGGTGGTGGTGGGTGAGACATGCTTTTAAGGAACTAGGGATTCCAAGTGAAGAGGGAGTGCACTGTAGAGAGAAAGTGAAAGTGTATAGCCAGGAACCCTGAGAAGCAGGGGCTCATCACAGGAAGTCAACCTCCTGCTCTAAAAAGCATTCCAATACTCACTCCACCTGGCAAAGTGGGTGGGATAGAGACTCCCAGCTGAGAAAGCCCCCTCTACCAAGACAGGTTGGTACCTTCCCTATAAGTCAGAGAATGGATTCTTAACCAGGAGTTGGATAAATTTCAGGCAGTCTATCAACTTGGATGGGGAAAAAAAAAAATCACATCTTAATTTCAAAAGAATTGGTTTCATTTGTAATCCAATGAATTTTATTTGATGAATTTAAAAAATATTATACCGAGAAGCCAGGACACAAAAAAAATTAAGAATCCCTGGACTGGAGATTGCCCAGATAACTGAGAGGTAAAGGGACTCACCTAGGGTCATACAGTCAGCATGTATCCAAAATGGGACTTGAACCCAGATCTTTCTGAGTCAGGCTCTCTATCCACTTTGCCTACTGCATCTGAGGGTGGGGAACAATGTCTAACAGCCTTCACTCCCAAAGGGATCTTCAGAAATTTCCATTTATTTATTTAGTCATTCATTTAGACTAAACCATGAACAGAACTTAGATTTTCCACTTTTACTATACAGGAGGATGGGACATATGCCTCTCCACTGCCCAGTTTCTCATATAGCCCTATGATAGATCCCAAAGCAACTCAACCATCAATCAATCAACAAGTGCCTACTATGTTCAAAGCTCTGTGCCATGCTGGGGATATGAACACAAAGAATGAAACAATCCCTACTCACACATATTTATTAAGCACCTATCACGTGCCAGGAGAAGGAAGTACAAAGAAGAAAAAAAAATGAGACAGTCTCTTCCCTCCAAGAGATCATATTCTAATAAGGAAAAACAACACATTCACAGATAAACAAATACAAGAGACAGGTTGTTCCAAAGTCAGTGCGGTTTGAACTTTTTAAAGCTTTTGTGACATAAAGAAATATATCAATAGAAATATATTGATAGATCTATGTATATTAAATAGAAATGACATTCGAATATATTAAATTTATATTTTCACATACTTAGAAGTATGTATTTCTATCCCCCTCCACAAAAACAACCCAAAACACATGGTGATGAAAGTGAAAAGCACCAAAATGGGCAAACCCCAAGTTTTCTCCTCTATTTCACCTATCCATGTTCCAGGATCTCAGGTAAAAGTAAATCTGAAAATTGCCTACTATGGCACCCTTGGCTCACAGACAGGGAAGCCGAGGCCAAGAGCTGTCACATGATTTGGTTACACAGGGGCAAGCATCCAAGCAGGAATCAAACCCAGGTCTCTCAAAGACCCAGTTCTGAGCTGCTGTCAATTCACTGACTTGTACCACCATTCGCACACCAGGCTCTCAGAAGGCAGGCTCTCACAGCCAGGGAGAACACAATTTTTGCCCACTGGCTTTCCCAGACTGTCTCAGAGTGGAGGTGAGAGTCCCAGCTTTGAGGAAGGAAGTGACTCGACTGCAATTTCATTTCATGATGAAACTCAGCCCTCCCACTTCGTACCTTCACCGAATCCTTGAAATGCTGTGCATGTTTCCAGGTGAACAGACCAACAATTCTGGTTTGGAGAGTTTTTTAGAAATGTTGCCCTATATCAGACACTCCAAAACAGGGGCTCACCATTTGTGAGGCACAGCATTACAGAGGAAATCAGCTGTAATAAAATACAGCTGTCAACGTATTCTTTTTTAAATTCGAAGGGCTATCGGTCCATAATGACATTTGTCTAAGAGGCAGAAATCACAGCCCAGATAATTTGACAGGGACAGAACCAAGACCTGGGCAGTCAGTCACCTGCCTTTATCAGGAAAACATCAAATCTCCAGACAACCAGAAGTAAGTGGAGCCTTGTGATCTGACCTGAGTGAGGCTGGGGCCCCCAAGTCAACTTTGGTCTCTTGTAAAGATTAATGGCTCTGGGAAAATAAGGGACTCAGACAGAGGCTACAGGTCTTTGAGGATCTGAGCAAACACAGGGTGGCCACAAAGACATGCAGAAGAGAGAAGAGCCAGGAGGCACAGGGGATAGAGAGATTTTCCTCCCTGAGCATTCCAATGTTTAATACCACACACATTAGCCAGCAGGCATACAGGGAAGAGTCTTACTTAACAAAAATAAAAAACCACCCCCCAGGCCTGTTTCCTGCCTGTTAAAGGGGAGGCTTGGACTAACTACCTGGCTTCGAAGTTCCTTTCCAGTTCTAAATCCATGATCGTGCCTGTGTCCAATTTCCCAGTCCACGGCACATAGTAGGTGCTCATTTACTGAGCACACAGTAGGCACTTGGTAAAAACCAGGTTTTAACAAGGGCCAGACTGGAAATTTGGTCCTAATCCCTGTCACCCAAGCTATTTCATAACTGAACTGAGGCCAAGCAGATGCTCTCTTTCCATAGGAAAAAACAAGACAGTGATGTTAAAGAACTTGGAGGAGATGACTTTGAACAGCAAGGGGGAAATCCAGATCAGACTCACAGAGTTAGGGACTGTCTGTCTGTCTGCTGGTGAGCTGCTCAGACCCTACCAACCTACTCACCAAGTGTTAGTAATAATTCTCACTTCTCCAACACTTTGAAGCATTTTCCAGACAACTCATGTCTAGAACACTTTAAAGACCTCTCCTCTCAACAACCCATCCAAGTGGACAGTGAAAGCATTTTTAGGTCCATTTTACAGACTGGGAAAGGCAGAGGTGAAGTCACTTGTCCAGGATCACACAGAGCAAGTGTCTGAAGAAGCAAGCAGTCTGCCTACCTCTCAGAGTAGTAACAGCATTTTGCATTTCCCTATCTCTGAATTACAACGTTTTTACGTTTTATCTACAGTATCTACTTCCAGCCTTAGAACAAAAACATCTTTGAGAGGCTGGGCAGAGACTACTCAAGGTCAGACTCCAAGAAGTCAACCAGCAACACAGGTCTGCTAATATCCAATCTGCACCCAACAGAGCTTGATCACAACACCAAAAATTTGTCACTGGACACTAGGAAGCCTATTCCTCGGACAATTCTCCCTTCTCCTTTCTGTTCACTAGGAGACTGGCTCCATGGAAAGAGTGAGCCGCTGGATGTTGCCACAGGACACCTGCCAGTTTCAAAGCAGGGAAGGCTGGCAGAAGGTTGCAACGGTAGAGACATATTTAATCCACAGGAAAAAAGATGCCTTTGCACAGGACTCTCCTCACGTCTTGCAGAAGACTTCACTCATCTCTCTAGTTGTTAGGGGTCTCTCTCTTCCCAAATCATATAGTGTTTATTTTTCTATGTAAATGTCGTACTGTAGCTCCCCCCCCCTTCGGGGTGCAGTCCTGTCTGGCCCAGTGGCAGTGCAGGGGATAGAGCCAGCCATGGAGTCAGAAAGCCCAGGGCTGAGTCACACACAGGTTATATGACCCTGACCAGTGCCCCACCGTGGCAGAATAGCAACGGATCGTCTTCATTCTCTACCAATGAGATGGCGGGTCCTGGCCACAAATTAAACGAAAAAAAAAACAAAAACGACAGTAACGTCTCCAGCATACTGCAGTGTCTTGCACACAGTAGGCGTTTAACAAGATGCAAAGATAAAAAGTTGCAGAAATTAAAACGAATTACTGGTAGGCAGACGGACCACGAAGCTGCAACGGGCAGCTGGTCACCCCACATTCACTCAACACACACACCTATCCACCTATCCACCATTGATTCATCGGCTGCTCTTTACCATGGGCCGGGGCAAGATGCCAAGCAGGTGATTGGGGGGGGGCGGGGAAATAGAAGGGGGCTTAGCTGTTAGGAGGGCTAGGGGCCGTCTGCCCCAGGATTAAGGGAGGGTTTTCTATTCTCAGACACAGGGGTCTGTGTAAGGGGTGACGGGAGGCGGGTCATTTCAAACCAAACCTCCACATACTCATAGGAAAAACGTGCCTTTTTTCAAGGACGGGGACACTTTAGGGAGGGTGTTCAGAGTGTGTGTTTGTGTCTGTGTGTATGTGGGGGGGGAGGTATTCTGAGAGTACTCTAGCTGTTTCTTCTCCACAATATAAATTCCACCCATATAGACACACACATCCCGAGTCCCCGTGCTCTAATCCCCAGACTCGGCCTGGCCCCTTAGTTTTACAGGTCTACCTCTTCCTTGTTGCCGCCCCGCGCACGAGAGTGGCGTGGGGAAGTGTGTGTGTGCGTGGGGGGGGTAATTGCATTATCCTTCCCTCACCCCTCGAAAAAGCTTCTGTAGGGGACAGACCAGCTTGGCCCAACAGGTTAGGGGCAGAACCCGCGCCCAGCAACTGGGCAAACTCGGGAGTCAGGTAATCCGACCCCAGGCCGGCTCCAACCGGACAGTGGCCCCGGCCTCCCCAGGGCTGCTAGCACAGGCCGGGGCCGGAGAGGGAAGGAAGCAACTTCCCCCAGGCAAGGGCCGGGCTGCCGGCCAGGGAGGGCAGCAAGCGTCCCGGCGATGCCAGACTGCGGGAGAAGTTGCAAGCGAACCAAGAACTTCTTGCCCCCCGCGGGCGCTGGGGGGGCCACCCGGCCGGGCCAGGTGTACCCCACCGCCGCTCCTCCCCAGAGGTCCCCCGGCACTCAGCCAGTCCCCTGGCCCGGCGCTGTCCCAGGCCGCCTTACCTGGCTCGGAGGAGCTGGGGGCGAGCGCATTCCGCAGCCCGGGAGGCAGGAGGCAGCCCCGGCGGTGCCAGGAGGAGGAGAAGGATGCCGTGCGTCCAGCCTGGAACAATCTCCCCCTGCTTCTCCCTTCTCCTGCTCCTCCTCCTTCTACTCTTCCCAGTCCTTTCCCCAACAGTTGAAGGCGGCGACGGCCCCGGCCCCGCCCCCACCCTCTCCAGTTGCTGGGGCGACCCGCGTGGGCCGAAGGTTTCTTTGTATCAAAGCTTCTGTGACATCACAGGGCGCTGGGGTGTTGGGATTCGAAAGGGGCGTGGCCTCCGAACGCCCCCGGGAGGGAGGCCCCAGAGAGAGGAGCGAGAAGCAGAGCGCCTCGACTCCGGCGCGGGACGGGGCGGGGCTCAGGTGGGCGGGCCCGCCCCAGGTAAGGAGAGCTGGCCACCCCGAGGGGCGGAGGGGGGCCGGCAGGTGGCTGCTGGAGCCCTGGGCTCACTGCCTGCCGGGCGGGGGCGGGGCTAAGGTGGCCAAGAGCTCGCCCCGAGGGTGGAGCTCCAAGCTTGGACTCCAGCAGAGTGGCCCGAGCCGAAGAACGGCACTGGAAAGTTAATTCCCAGCCCCTCCTCCACCCCACCCCCATCTGTACCTATTAGTCAGGCGAGTCCTCTGCAAAATCCCTTTTTGTCCGCATGCAGTTCCCAGTAAGTGTGCCTTGGCTCTGCGGAGAAAACCACGTCTGGTTATTTTTTGCCGTTACCTGCATCTGCAGAATTCCTACGGCTGGGGCCTGGAGAGGCAGCCGGCGAGGGGAAAAGAAAACACGGCGGGCCCGGGAGGCCAGACACTGGGACTTTATCCCCTGCCCGGCTCTGCCCCAGGCGGGCTCGGGCAAACCACTTCACTCTCTCCGTGCCACGGTTTCCTTTTCTGAAACAAAATGCGAGGGATCGATAAGGTCCCTCCTAGTTCTACCAGTCTGTGATCTTCGGATATTAGTCTTTGTTTTTGTAAAGCGAGGAAGGAGAGAAAGGAAACCAGTTCTGATTTCATTTGTGTAAAGAATTCCCAGGGAGGAAATTCCCTCCACTAGTGTAGACCAGCACCTGCTGGTATAAAGGTATAGTCTTCAGAGTTGTTTGGGGGAACGGTGATGTTAATGGTGTCAGTACGACACCCATCCGTGTCAGACTTGGATCCAAAGTCTTTCGGACTCAAAAGTTGCAACAACAACAAAACCCCAAAACCCCACTACAAAACACACTCAACTCTCAATTATCTACACCACTTAAAAGACCTAGGTATTCCCATAATGCAGAAAGTGTTTCTTTAGCTCCTTTGCCGAGCATCTCAAGAACAAACAAAAAACAGTAAGGAATCTACCTTCCTAATCGCTTGTGTTTTCGGTTAATAAGAAACATCCCGTTGCCTTTCTTAAAAAAAAAAAAAAAGATCCTTGCTCGCCTTTTAAAGCTCTCTGCTCTGATATCAGACTATCAGTCCCACTCTCAAAATCTGTCCTCCAGCCAAACAGGAGAATTGCTGGCTCCCCCTCCCCCCCACATAACAAGTCATCTTCCGCCTCCGTCCAAGCCTCTTCAAAACTCATTCCCCTCGCACCTAGTACTTTCCCTTCTCACCTCTCCCCAGGGGCAACTCACACGCCACTTCCTAAAAGAGGCCTTTCCTAATTGCCCCAGGCTTTAAGCCACCCCCTCCCACCAGATTGCTGTGAATTACTGGGAGAGGGGGAGAACATTCCATGTCCTGCCTCTCCCAAATGTGAGGTCTTTGACTCGTCTCACTTTGTATCTACATCCACGGGACTTAGTATAGTAAGCACTTAATAAATGTTTGTTGATTGACTGATTGATCGAACTCCCGTTTCTAAATGCACTGAGATTTTTTGAAGCCCTTTCCTCATTATATTCTGTGAAGTAGGTAATGCAAGTATCATTATTCCCATTTTAGAGGGGAAATTCTGAAGTTTGGAAAAATAAAGGCTTTGCCCGAGTAAAAATCTATTCTTTGCCTCCCTTGCTCTACCCTTTGCCTCTTTGAAGAGGGGAGAAAAGGAGATGGTGGCAAAGTGGATAGAGTGCTGTGCTTAGAGTCAGGAAAACCTGAGTTCAAATCCTACCACAGATACCTACAAGCTGTGTGACCCTGGGCAAGTCACTTCACCCTGTTTGCCTCAGTTTCCTCACCTGTAAAATGAGCTGGAAAAGGAAATGGCAAACTACTCCAGTATCTCTGCCAAGAAAACCCCAAATGGGGTCATGAAGAATCACACTTGACTGAAAAAAACAAACAGGTGGATGGCAGAAGGAGGTCAGCTAAAGCTAGAAATGCAACTCTTACTCAAATAATCCTGCAGGTAGAGTAATGAAATATCGGCCCCAAGAGGACCTGGGTTCAAGTCCTGCCTTTGACTCGTACTGGCTGGGTGATCCTTGGCAAATCACCCAGCCTCTCCAAGCTGCAGAATCTATGCAGTTAAAGAGGATCATGGATTTGGATTTGGAAAGGACCTTAGACAGCAGTGAGGCCAACCCCCTCCTTTTTTTTTACAGATTAGGAAACTGAGGCCCCAGAGGTTCAGTGACTTGCCCAGGGTCACCTGTTTGAGAGGCAGGATGAATGGATGAAAAAGGAGGAGGAGACAAGGAGATCAATTAGGAGGCAGTTGCCATAGTCCTTGCCAAGAGACTTAGCTAGGGTGGCCTCAGGAGTGGAGGGAAGATGGATTTCAGAGATATTGGCGAGGGACAATAGACCTGGCAACAGATTGAACATGAAGGGGCAGAGGGAGAGGGCTTGAAGAGTCAAGGATGACTGAGGTTTTGAACCTGGGTGACTTGGAAAAGAGAAGGACATTAGGAGAAGGGGAACGTTTGAAAGAGTATGAGTTCTGCTTTAGCTCCGTTGAGTTAGAGATACTTATGGGTCATCCAGTTGGATGAGCGCCCAATATGGCGGCATGGGATTGGAGTTCAAGAGAAAGGCTTGGCCTAGATATGCAGATCTAGGAGCCATCCTCATTGAGATGATAGCTGACCCCATCCTCGAGAGCCGATCACTAAGAAAGAGAGTATAGGGAAGAGAGCCCAGGACAGAGTCATGTTGAACACTCACAGCTAGAGGCATATTATAGCTAATGGTCCAGGAAAGGAGACTGTGAAGTGCCCATACGGTAGGTGAAAAGAGAACCAGGTAAGACCAATGTTAGGAAAAGCCAGGGAGGAGAGAGAGTTTAGAAGGAGACGTTGCAGACCACTCAAGAAGACTGAGACGGAAAAGGATGTTGGATCTATTGAAGGTAAGATCACCGGTCACCTTGGAGAGGCCAATTATCGTAGGCAACTTTTTCTAGGGGTTTGGCTGAGAAAGGGAGGAAAGGTATAGGGTGATATAGCTTAAGGGGAAAGTAGGATCAAGGAAAGGTCTTTTTTTGTGGCAGAGACTTAGATTTGTAAGGAGTAAGGAAGAAGCTAGGAGGTAATTAAGGGGAGAAAGGGGGGTCACTGAAGGGGCTGGCTCCTGGAGGACGGTAGAGGGGCTTAGGCTAAGGACACAAGTAGAGGGGTTTCTGGTGGCAAGAAGGAGGGGCACAGTCTGGAGAGAAGTATGATGTTGGGAGTGGCTTCAAGTGTGGAGCCGAGGAGGGGATGGACGGCCTCACTTTTTTTTTTTTGGCCTCACTTTTTTCAGAGATGTATAAGACAAGGGCTTCTGCTGAGAAGAAGAGTTGGGGTGGTATAGGTGGCTTGAGGAATGAAGAGAAGGTTTGGAACATACCCTCTGGGGAGGGGCATGGAGAGTAGATCAGGAAAGAGAGAAAGGATGGTCTTGAAGCAGAGAGTGCCCATTTGATGGATGGTTGATGGCTTTCTACCTGTGTCTGACTATCTCTTCCAAAACCCCTCACTCTGGGCTTGGCAGAAACCAGGCAACTAAGCAAGTGAGGGCTGAGAGCAAAACAGGCATATGATATGGCAGACAGAGGCCTGGCCTGGAAATCAGAGGTCCTGGGTTCCAGTCTTGCCTCTGATCCTTCCCACCTTTGTGACCATGAACAACATACTGTCATCAGCATCAGCTTTCTCCTCTGTAAAATAAGGTCTTGAATTAAATGACCCTGAGGTCCCTTCCAACTGATTTATGAGTTTAGGACCTACTGTGGGCCACCATTTGGCAACAGTGATAGTTTGGTAAGAGAAAGTAAGGGATGGGGGTTGGTCAGACTCCTGAACAGAATGTGTTCAAGAATCATGGAAAGCTGATGATAATCTGGACATCTGAGATACTAAAGGACAGCAGCAGCCCTGAGCAAAACTCCAGCCAGGTTGTGGCCACATAAACACCACAGAATGCAGTCTCAGAGCTCCCCTGGGAGATCATGGAAATGCCTTTATTCCTGCCTCCTCATGGATGTAGGGTCTGAGCTCCTCTGAGAGCTTGACTGTCCATAACTGAGCAATGGTGGCACCGGGGAGTAGCATTGACGGAATGAGCCTCCGTGTGTACCAGGATCCTCTTAGACTTGAAATTATGATTGTGGGGAAGAAAAGGAGGAAAGAAGAGGAAGGGAAGAGGAGGAGAAGGGAGAGAAAGGCAAGAAAGGGAAGAGACGAGGGACAGAGAGAGGGAGAGAGGAAGAAGGGGGAGAAAGAGAAAGGAGAGAAACAGAGATAAAGAGAGGGAAAGGGGGAGAGATAAAAAGAGAGAGGGAGAGAAAGAAGGAAGAGGAAGAAGAAAGAGGGAGGGAAGGAGAGAGAAATAGAGAAATAGAGAGGGTGAGAAAGAGGGAAAGAGAGAAGAGACGGAGGGAAAGAGAGAGGGAGGGAGACGGAGAGGAGAGAGGAAGGGAGAGAGAGAGAGAGAGAGAGAAGGAAGTGAAGGAGAAAAGAGGGAAGGAGAGAGACAGGGAGAGAGACAGAAAGGAAAAAGAGGGAGAGAAAGAGAAGGAAGAGGAGGAGGAGAGAGGGAGAGGGGAAGGAGAATGAACAGGAAAGGAGAAAGGGGGAGAGGGGAAGAGAGGAAGGGAGAGGTGAAAGGTGCTGCCTGGCAGCACTGCCTGGGTGGGGGAAGGTTCAGTGCCTTTCTGCTGTACTGCTCACTTGGGCTTGGGGGATATTGTGAAGAAAGCCGAGTTTGGGCAGGGGAATGCTGGCTGTGGCTTGGGAGGGGTGGGGCGTGCATCGTGCTGCGGATGTGGTGAGTGCTGCCGTTAACCAGAGGCTGGCTCCTCTTGGGGTCTCATTGCTGCTGGTTCTAGAATCCCAGGGCTCAGCTCAGAATGGGGGCATTGGGGCTGAAGAGGAGCTGGCAGCCTTCCCATTTTTCTGGCTCTTCTTTTGGGAATCTTGGCCTCAATCCAACAAGCATTGTTTTAGGGCCTACTATGTGCTGGGCACCGTGGCATACAAGGACAGAAATAAAAGTCTGCCTTCAGGGAGATGACATTCTCCAAGAGAAATTTAATATAAACCCAGATTCATAGATACAAAGTAGTTTGGGGAACTCAGAGGAAAGTTAACATTAGCCAGTTAACTACTGAGATCCCTTTATCCATCTCAACTCAGAAGTGCTGACCTTTCTAGTCAATGAAAGGGCCAGATTCCAACAGAAATTAGCTGTATCTAACATTAGCAGTAGTTCAGAGTTCAACCATAACTTTTACAACTTTTTTTTTTTTGGTCCAGACCTCAGATTTCAGAGGCATTAGGAACCCATGAAAAAGAAACACCCTCTGCCAATTTTGATTGGCCACTGCTCTGCATTTTATGGTTGTATAGAGACTGGTAATGCTCCCAGAGTCATCTAGCCACATATATCAGAGGCCAGGGTCCTGGCTTGCCCAGGGTCACACAGCTAGTAGGAGTTCTAGGCAGGACTTGAACTTGCCTCTCATTGACTGCCTCTATCCACTATGCTACAACCTAAAATACGAGAATGTTCATGGAAGGTACCTTAGAGATTACCCAACTGGGAATCTCTTTTGTGTCAGAGACTTCATGTAAAACACAGTATGGCAAAGAAAAATTATATTGAAATTTTATTATCTATAATCTATTGTAGTATTAAAACTATTATATGTAATTATTTTTATTATATTAATAGTAAAATGAAAAAACTCTGTCTCCTATGAAAATATTTTTTTAAATGCATATTCACAAACCTCAGGTAAATAACCTCTGATTTAATCAGACACCTTCATCTTACAGAATAGAAAATTGAGTCCCAAAGAAACACACTGATTTACCTCACACTGCTAATTAATGGTAGAACTCCTACCAATGGTAGGAGGACCCAGGCTTCCGGATCCCAACCAGCACACATTCCTTTATAGTTTAGTTAACTTTTTTTTCTTATATAGGTTTTCTGGCTCTTCCAGGGGGGAATAATAATGAATACATTGCCAAAGATGAACACTAATGGAATGTTGAAGAACATCCATTGTACCCGGTAGAATCTGCAGATGAGGCAGAAGGCATCGCCAGAGTCTCCGTGCTGTGAGGGACGGCTGCATTAGGCTGTTTCCACTATGACTCGGGGTAACAGGCACTCTGAATGTATAGCTCGGCAAAGTCTACCACTCACTAAGAGACTGGTCGATGGAGGTGTCACTGCTATGTTGGGTAAATGGCTAACCTCAACATTAACCAAAATACTTGGTTAGGCAGTGAAACTGAATCAGAAAACATCTCTTCTGAGCATTCAGTGGCACAGATGGATGCAACAAGCATTTATTTAGCACCCACTGTATGCAAAGTATTGCGTATCTCCAGACACAAAGTCAAAAATGAACCAATTCTCGCTCCCAATGTTTCCATTCTACTAGAGAGATCTAATATGGACTCAGACAACAATGAATTATAGAAGTTAGGTAGTGCAGTGAATAAAGTGCTGGAGCTAACTCCAACTCATCTCTCTGAGTTCAAATCTGACCTCAGATACTAACTGTGTGACTCTGGGCGAGTTACTTCCCCTAGTTTGCCTCAGTTTCCTCATTTGTAAAATGAGCTGGAGAAGGAAATGGTAAAACACTCCAATATCTCTGCCAAGAAAACCCCATATGGGGTCACCAAGAGTTGGAAACCATTGAAAAACAATTCAACAACAACAAACAAACAGTAGTTTGAGGAAGAAGAGAAAGTTAAAGAGGAGGATTAAGGAAAAATTAACATTAGCCAGTCAACTAAAAGACCAGCTTTAGCTGTGTAAGCAAACCACTACTGGCCTCTCCAGGCAGTCAATGTGATAGCTGTCAACATTAGTCAGCCACATTTGCCATTTCCAGGAGTTCAGAATGAAACCAGAACTTACACGATAAAGAAAATCTAAATTCTTATGACGTGAGTGTGGCAATAAACCTCGGGAAGGGGAGGAGGGAATGGCAAGCCGCTCTAGTATCTCTGCCAAGAAAACCCCAAATGGGCTCACCGAGAGTTGGGACATAACTGAAAATTACTGAACAACAAGGAGAGAAGAACCAGTATGTATTAAACACCTGTGTTCCAGGCAGGTACAAAGCGCTTTACAAATATTAGCTCATTTAATTCTCCCAACAACTGGGGGGTGGGTAGGTGCTATTATTATCCCCTTGTTCCAGCTGAAGAAACTGAGGCAGACAAGTCCAGTGATTTGCCCAGGGTCAAACAGCTAGTAACTGAGGTTAAATTTGAACTCAGGTCTTTCTAACTCCAGGCTCAACATTCCGTGCACTGCATCACCACCTAGTGGTCACTAAGGAGCTTCTGTCTTATTTCAGTAATAACTAGGAAGAAATCCTGAGAGATGGTTCGTTCTACCAGGCGCAGCTCTGATAATTTAATCCCAACTTTGAGGTGCAAAGCACACATTTAAATTCCTGCTGATTTAAGAGGTGCCTTGTAACAAAAACACCAAATGAGACAGGAGGCAGGAATTCTACTATTTATCACAAGGTGACAAAGGTGTGAAAGTCCTTTCAAATTTTGAGGACCCTGTTTTTCCAACCAGAAAAATGAGAGAGGCTAGTTATCCCCTAGTACCCTCCCTTCCTGGGGTATAACTATCCCAGACAGCAGAAAGACACACACAGGGAAGCTGCCACCGATTTGCATTTCCCAAGCAACAAGGAAGCATCAGGGTCCCCTTTGGCAACTCTGAGCATTAAATCGATTCAATAAACATTTATTAATCTCCTACTCCTACTGCCAGGTCCTGTGTATCCCAAGATACAGAGAGAAGAATCAAATAGTCCCTGTCCTCATAAAGCTTACATTCTGGATCCAGCATTTAAGGAAGGAGACAGGTGTATACACATATAGACCCCAAGGAGTTCAGTCAACGGAGGAGTTCCCATAGAGTTTCAAACATTGATAGCAGCACATTTCATGGCAGAAAAAAAAAGAAAGTGGGGAGTGGCTGAACAGACTGGTGTATGAATGCAATAGAATGTTATTGTACTGTAGAAATGGTAGATATGAGGAAATCAGAGAAGTTTAGGAAGAACTGCATGAAAGGCTGCAGAATGAAAAACCAAGAACAATGAACCAAGCAACCACAGTCATGTCAAGGAAAACAACGCTAAAATACAGCAGAATTCAGCTCAGTGATGTGGTCTGTTCTGATCCCACATGACTTCTCTTCTCTCCGTGCAGAGGCTGTACACTGGCAGACTTGGTTGATGTCCACTTTTGTTTAAGTATTTCTCTTCATTAAAAAGGAAGCTTCCATGGTGGGGAAGAGGTGTGGTTACTGGGGAGTAAAAAAGATGTTAAAAAAAAAAAAGCTGGGTGCATAAAGCCCTGGACCTGGAATTAGAATAGACAGGATTTCAACCAGGGTCTTCCTGAGTCCACAGCAGGTCCAGCTTCTAGGCATCTTTATACATAAGACTTTGGAAAGGAGTGCTCTTAAGAACATGGCTGTGAAGCTTTGGTTTTTAAGGTCTTGGTCAGGCTTATTGGCAATAGACTAGCATCCGGTGGTGATAGTGGGAGCTATTTTGGTAAATCATGATTTTACTCACTCACCCAAACCCAGAGGCCGTCAAGAAATAGTAAGAAACTAGAGGGTTTCTTCCTTAACAAACATTTTCTATGACTCACTAAATAATCTATAAAGCAGAGGAAGAAGAAGTGTTGTTTTCAGCTTAGTTGGGGGAAGAGGAAAAGTAAAATCTTTCTTTTCTTTTGCCATGAAGATTATATGCTTGAAAAAGCATGTGACAATCTATTCTTCTCCATAGATGCCCAGTATTTTATGTGACCCCATTCCCATCTCCTCCTATTCTGAGTACATGTGGCTCAAACCCTCTATGAAATCGATTTGGGGCTTTTTCATCATATGAGAATGGATGAGGAGCCAAGTCTGGACCATGAACTACAAAGTTCAGATTGTAGAACGTCAGACCTGTAAGGAACCTTTTAGAGGTGGGAAGGCCAAATAGCAAGCTGTTGCCCAAGCCAAAACCAGAATTCATGAAAAAAGTCTATAATCTGAGCACAAAGTGTTATTATTATACTTGAGACCAAATTAGTGCAAAATGCCTGCTTCTGTATTGAGAAACTCCTCTGGGGACAGAGATCTTTGGCCCCTGATTTCCATTTCAAGTCTTATTCTATTTTCAGTGCAGTGTATGCAATAGGTGCTTAATGATTTTTGTATTATTGTATGGTACTGAATTGCTGAATACTTAACTAACCTTCCTCTATTATCCTGCACTATTCAACAAGCATTTTGCTATTCCAACATTTTATGTCATACGTTCTAAGTGGATATGTGACCTTAATATTAAACACCATACTATTAAAAATTAGAAAAGAAGTGGGTGATAGAAGGTGATGTATTCTTAACCATACAAAGGACACAGGCAATTACAGAAGATAAAGCAGATAACTTGAAAAGCTTCTGAACAAATTAGTACACCTAGTACGCGAAGAGAAGCTGTTGAATGAGGGGGGGGCAGGAGATATGTATATCATATTCTTCAGATAAGGATTTGATATTAAGAGATATTAAGACATTAACAGAACAAATTTATATACACAGACTACATATATATCTATATTTATATGTGAATTGTTAATGTTGGCAGGGTTGTGGGAAGATAAGCATGCTGGTACATTATTGGTGGAGCTGTGGATCAGTACAGCCATTCTGGAAAACAATCTGGAATTATGCTAAGAAAGTGACTAAAATGGCCATGTCCTTTGACCCAGAGATTCCACTAATAGACTTATTCCTCAAGAAGGCTATTAATTGGGGGGGGGGGGAAATCTCCATATACATCAAAACCTTTCGTGATAGCAAAGAACTGGAAATAAAGTCAATGTCCATAGACTGGAGGATGGCTAAATAAATTGTGCCTATGTGCAAAGGAACATTAGAAATGACAAATATGATGAATACAGAGAAGCATGAAAAAATCTACATAACTGATGTTGGGAAAAGGAATTAAAGGCAAGAAAATAATGTACATAATGACTACAACAATGGAAATGACCACACATACATCTAAAAATCTAAATTGAATGTAGCAAAATTATAAAGAACAAACATGGCTCAAAAGAAGAGATGTGAGAAAGTGACCCCCATCTCTTTATAGAAGTAAGAGGTCATTAGATTGTAAACTCCTCAAGGGCAAGAGCTGTCTTTTGCCTTTTTGTATTCCCAAGTAATTAGCAAAGTGCTTAGAAAATAGTAGGTGCTTAATAAATGTTGATTGATTCACCATCATGGTACACTGACATACTTTCAGACTTTTGTGATATATTGGTCAGTTTCCCTGATTTTTCTCATTTTTTTTTTCCTTTAAAGAAAATGGTGGGGGTGGGAGTGGTACTGGGAGAAATTTCATTGATGTAAAAAAATTAAAAGCTCAATAAAAATTTATTTTAAAAAATAATTTTCTTTTCTTGGCTGAGGAGTCTTTGCAAGGTTCAGAAATTCTAGTGTTGCCTCCATTAACCTCAGCAAAAAAGACTTTCATGATATCCCTTAACCAATTTCCTTGCAATACACTTTTCATTCCTACTCCTTACTGATAGATTTAGAGCCAGGGACCAGAGAGTCCATCTAGGTTTGCAGATAAGGAACTGAGGCCTAGAAAGAGGAAGTGATTTACCCTGGAGCAAAACTAGCAGGAGAATTCAGGTCCTCTGACTCTTGACTCCTACTGCACCCTTTACCCCTGTACCACACTGCCTCAGGTAAAAATAACTGACTCTATCCCTTATCCTACTTCCCCAGGTAGCATCTCCTGGCCCTAATCAACTCTAAGTTCCTTGAGATCAGAGACTTTTTTTTTTCATTTTGTCAATAATTACGGCAATATATTGACCAGCATATAATACTTTAATGTTTGCAAGGCAATTGACATGTTTAATCTCATCTGATCCACAAGACACCCTGGGAGGTAACTGCTATTATCTCCATTTTACAGGAGAAAAAACTGAGATTGAGAAAGGTAAATCATTTACCCAAGGTCACACAGGATTAGACAGAATTCAAACTAAGGACTTCCTTGCTCCAAGACCAAAATTCTATCCACTGCACCACCTAGCTGTCAGAGGTCCCAGTTTCTTCACCCTGTGTGAGTGATACTTGGCCAGATTCTCATAGATCTTGTCTAGGATGCTAGTTACCTGGGTGATTCCAACACAGTTCCAATCCCAACTCCAGGGCTCTTTTCAGCACCACTCCCTGCAGTCCGTGGCTTCCGGGTTTGCTTTCCTTCTCTCCTGTCCCTAAACACACAACAGGTTTGAGCTCCCAGAATTCTCCTTGATTAAAAGCCAAGCACTGATGC
>CM053593.1:361488429-361505878 GCA_028646575.1 Pseudocheirus occidentalis
TCTCCTCCTCTGGACCAACCCTAGATTCCTCCCACAACCTTTCTATATATAGAACCCCATCTTCCTTCCATGCTCTGTGAGAGCACCATAGGATAGCTTAGCACAGACTTGCTCTGTGAGAGCGCCATAGAATAGCTTAGCAGAGACTTGCTCTGTCAGAGTCTACCCCATATCTTTCAATAGACTTTACTTTTTCCTTTGCTGAGACTTGAGTGGAATTCTTTCAGCAGGACCCGGCATGTTGGTATTTTGGGGTCTCAGGCAGCCCTAACCCTCTTTGGGTTCCTCTTCACCTTAACTACTTTCAGCCTCAATTTCTTCCTCTGAAAAATGGGTATAATATTAGCACTTACCTTACAGGGGTGTTGTGAGATCAAATTAAATAGTGTATGTAAAGTGCTTAGCAAGCCTTGAGAAGACATAGATGTTAGCTAGTAATACTCTGTGCTCCCCAAACACGCTCTGGTCTCCATGCCTGCTTAGGCATTTCCTCTGTCTGGAATGTTCTCCATGCCTGCTGGATTCCTGCCTACCTCTTAGGACTCAATTCAAATGCCACCTCTTCCAAGAAGCTTTTCTTAATTGTCCTCCAAAACAGGTAATGCCTTTGCCCCTCAGACCTCACATAGTAATCAATCAATAAACATTTAGCTCTTATACTGTGCCAGGAACTGTGTAGGGATACAAAAAGAGGCAAATGGCATAGTTTTGTATAGGCTTGATGCAATTCATCCTTTTAAAAAAATTTGTAATCTCTCTGGGTCTCAGTTTCCTGACGTGAAAAATAAGAGATCCTTTCCAGCTCCAAGGATGCAATCCTAGAAGACAGGAATATCAACAGGGTCCAGTTACAGAAGGGTCAAGCTTTTGTTTTTACGTTACCTACATTTCCCAGGAACTTCTTTGTAAGTATTATCATTCCCAAGGACTCAGCCAAGGAACAGTTAGCAAGGGGTGGAGCCAGGACTAGAATCCTTTCCTTTCATCTCTATGCCTCCCCCCTCCTAATTTATCACTTCTGGACCACTTAGAGCTCTTAGGAATCTGGAGAACAAGTTCACTTTCAAACATCCTGCTAAGAAAAACAGCGCCCCACCCCACCCTCAATTCCAGCCCTGAAATCGCCCCATTTAAACTTTGACTAAAAGACCCTCTTTCATAGTTTAGGATACCTGAACTAGGAGCTCAGCTTCCAAAGAGCAAAGACTTCCTCTAAGTCTGGAAAGGGGGGCCATGTGCAGCCATCCTGACCTATATCTGCCCACTGGACCCAAATGGCTCGGGAGGAAACAGTGAGGCTGACAACTGCACAGCCCTGCCTCACTTAGATCAATTCTCTTGCAAGTAACAACATCTCCTTCCTGATGTCACAGTCCCCTCTGAAAACAGGACAAACATCAAATGTAGGAATGAAGTCTGGAAGGAAAGAGGAAAGGATCTTCCTGGATACTTTATCCATAACCAATCCAAGAAGGATGGAAGCTGAGCCAATGGGAGCTGGTCACCTGTGGCCAGGACTTCATCATTAATTAATGCCTGTTGGTTGGCTGAATCGTTATTGGGCTAAGTCCCATTAGAGACCCCACTGTTTAAGTGCGATAAGGGAAAAGTGGAGAGAGTTGAGGAAACAGTTGGGGAAATCAATTGAAGAAGAAATTGCTGAGATTGCTAAATTTAGGTGGGGAAAAGTGGTTGAGAGGGGAATCCAAGACAGAGACCCAGTGGTAGATGTTTAACAACCAGCTCTCTGAAAGGTATGACACTTTCAAGTTATAAGGTATAAGGTTTAACATAACATAAATAATATAAGGTATAAGGTATAACACTTTCAAGTTAAATTCGCATTATTAACGTTTTACTATTACTTTCTTAAATCAGGACAGCCAACAAATCCATATAAATTAAGTCTTAATTTTTATTGTTTGCCATTTTCTAAGGTATAAGGTATAAGTTCTCATTTTACTAATACGTCAGCAGCTGGGGGCTGGTTATGTTGGGTATGGCACAAAAACTGATCTACTTTCTTGGATGCCTCCTCCCATTTTGTGCCCTCTTACCCAGCTCCTCCCTGGAGGTATTCATATAGGCATGACTTTTTATTTGGTCAACACCCAAGGTCCCTTCCACCTTTGATATTCTATGTCCCAACGACTCTATTAAAAATAAAAAAAAAGGGTTGTTACCCCTGAATAATTGAAGGTTGGTTTGAATGCAGGCTCAATGGTCACAGTCTCCTCTCCCTATCAGCGGATTCTACTTTAATTGGTATTTATTTTCTCTCCCACAAATCTCATGTGAATGACAACTAAAAAAAAAAAATCCTTATGCGAATATGCACAGTCCAGAAGAATTGCCAAAAGAAAGTTTCTCCTCCCCAAGTCTCTTTTCCCTAATACCTTTGCTTAGTTCATTCTTTGCCCAGGGGAATAACAAAATAGATTCATGAGCCTTAATCTTTCCCTTGCTTTTCAGTAAAAAATTCTTTCATTTGCTCTGAGCCCCCAGCTCGAGATTCTACTCCTCTACAATTTAGAAAGGGAGCTTCCCTCACACCTTCTATGATCACTTCCCTCCTACAGCTTTTGAGCAAAGGAAACTCGGACAGACCAAGCATGCCTTTGGATTTTATCAGGCCCAGTTTCTAGAGAGACCTGGTGACCAGCCATCTAAAAGAGAGACTTTCAAGAAACAGAGATAAGCTTTGGAAAGGGATACCCACTGTTGCTGGATAGCAAGGGAGTGGGGAGAGGGGAAATAAATGTCAGAAACTCAGGGTAGTTATGGTTTTTTCAGCATCATCTCCCTCCCTTCATAGTTTAGTCCCTGATTCCAGCAGCATTAGTGACTCTAATCTTTTCATTTCTTTTCTCAGTCAATGCAAAGGAATCCTGTTCCTGCCTCATAGGTTGCTGTTCATTTCTCACTTGTCTTGAAATTTCAGGTCTCCTCTCCTTCTAGGAGGAAGGGAGGGAGCCTCTGTCTTTTTAGGCAGAGACACAAGATTCCTGGGTATCAGATACAGGACATGTTGGGCTCTGCCATCCACCAGAGAACATTGTCTCTGGTGACCTGTTCCATTCATTTTTGCTAAGGCAACAACTGAAACTCAAAGAAGGTAAGTGACTTGCCACATAAGGTCACCTCATAAAAATTTTAGTGGCATTTAGTGGCAGGAAGAAAACACCTTTTAGAACCAGAGATAAGGGGAAAGTTTATAACCAAACAAGGGATAGAGAAGATCAGAGAAGATGAAAGGGATCATTTTGATTATGTAAAATTATAATTATATAAAATCAAATACAGTCAATAAAATTATTATACAATTGTATACAATTGTAATGTGCACAAAAAAACCAGTGCAGCTAAAATTAGGAAGGAATAACTAAGGAAACTAAGGAAAAATCTTCACAGTAAGTAAAACTTACTAAGGAAATAACTAAGGAAAAATCTTCACAGTAAGTTTCTCTGATAAAGGTTTCATTTCCAAGAGATATTAGGAACCAATTCAAAATTATAAGAATGAGAGCCAATCCCCAATTGATAAATGGTCAAAGGATTTAAACAGGCGGGTTTCTATAGAGGAAATCTAAGCTATCAACAACCCCGTGAGAAAATGTTCCAGTTTACTAACAATTAGAAAAATGACAGTTAAAGCAAGTCTGAAGTTGTACCTCATACCCAACAGATTGGCAAACATGGCAAAACAGTAAAATGACAAATGTTGGAGGGGCTATGGGAAAACAAGCACACTAATACATTGTTGTTGGAGCTGTATATTAACCCAGCTATTCTGGAAAGCAATTTGTTACTATGCCCAAAACATACCCAATTGTGCATACCCTTTGGCCCAGTCTTACTACTACTAGGGATATACCCCAAAGAGATCAAAGGATAAAAAGACCCAGTTATAAATGTGTCTGTGTCTCTGTGTGTGTAAACCTTAGCTCTTTTCATAGTAGCAAAAAACCCTTTGAAAACAAAGGGGTATCTACTTGTGGGAGAAGTTCTAGACATATTATGATAAATGAATTTAATGGAATATTATTGTCCCATCAGAAATGACTAATTGGATAATTTCAGAGGAAATTGAGAAGACCTTTAGGAACTAATGCAGAGTGAAGTGGGCAGAACAAAAGAACTTTATACAGTGAAAACATTATAAAGGCATTTGAAAAATTTTGGAACTGATTAAGGCAACAAAAAGCCGTGATTCCAGAGGACCGAAAGAGAGGTGGTTGTCTCAGGGAGAGGAAAGAGACATATATTTTTGGAAATGGCCAATGAGGAAATTTTCATTGCTCAACTGTGCATATCTGTCATAAGGATATTTATTTTAAATTTTTAGTTATTTTTCAGGTGGAGGTGGGTGGGAGAGAGAAAATAAATGCTAATTAAAGTAGAAGTTGCTGCTAGGGAGGGGAGACTGTGACCAGTGAGCCTGCATTCAAAGCCACTCTCAATTATTCAGGGCTTAACAATCTTTTTTTTTTTTTAATAGAGCCATTGAAACATAGAATATCAAAGCCAGAAGGGACCACGGATATCACCTATGTCCACAGAGAAGAAATGAATTTCCCAGTGTCATCCACCCAATGATGCAGGGATGGTGTCAGGACTGGAGTCTTGGCCTCCAGGCCTCCAATTCATTTCTCTTTTCTCTTGAAGACTATCATGAAATCACTTTAAATCTCTGTCCTTAAAACCCTGCTAACTTTTCTTTAAAAATATTGTTTTTGTTTTTTAAAGTTGTATTTCAGCATAAGCTTGGATCTGTAACTGAAATAACCTTGCAATCACAGGCTGAGTCTAAAAGCACTAAAAAAAAAAAAGTACAATCTTTCACCTCCTCTGGTAATTCTTCCTTCCACCAACTGCTAAGAAAAGCAGAGCTTAAGGTAGCAAGCATAGAAATAACAACAACAATATTTATGTTGTGCCTACTGTGTGCCCAGCAATGTGCTAAGATATGTATATATGTATGTATGCATGCATGCATATATACCTATATGTTATACACATATTTATGTACTATTTATATATAACACACATATACCTATATATATGATCTCAGTTGATCTTCATGACAACCTTGGGAGACAGGTGCTATTATTGAACCCTTTTTTATACAGATGAGGACACTGAGACAAACTGGGATGACACAGCTAGTAAGTATCTGAGGCTGGATTTGAACTCCAGGCCCAGCCCTCTAACCACTGGGCAACCTAGATACTGGGAAGAATAATTAAAGAATAGCCCAGCTTTATCACAGAATCAAAGCAGACAAGCAGACAACATTGTCTTTCTTTGGAGACATAACTCAAAAGGAAAGAAGGAATTTTAAAATTTATAGTGAGGACCAGTGAGAAAGGTACCAAATTGTACAATTAATTAATTATTTCATTTAGAAAGACAGCCTGACATCTTCCCCTTGCCCAACTCCCACCCTCACATAAGTATTTTATTAGTATAATATAGTATAAAGAACTGGATGGGGGAGGGGAGGTGTTAGGAGACCTAAGTTGGAATTTGGACTCAGCTACTAATTCTCTGTGTAACCCTGGGCAAGTCACTTAACTTTTCTCGGGTGCTACCTTGTTCTCTGTAAAATGAGGCAGTTGGGCTGGAGTGCCTCCAAACCCCCTTCCAGCTTCAAATCTAAGAATAAGATCTTTCATGTTGCTGCTTGTCTGTGGTTTAATGAAGAACTGCACTTTATTTAAATTTTTTTTTTTTAAGGGAAAGATCTGACAAATTCATGATTTTATGAGCTTATGTGCTGGTATCTAGACCATGAGTCATGTGACTGGAGCACTTAAAGCTTGTCCTAAATATAGGCAAAATATGGGGGTAGGGGAATAAAAAGATCCTTTTTAGGGTTTGACTTATAACCTTAAAATTACCAAGCAGCAAAAATAATAATGTCGTGAAAACCTAAGTTCAGAAATAAGAATTTTCATCCATAAATGCTAAATTAAAAAAACAAAACAAAACCCAAGTCATTTCTCTGAGAGACCTTTCCATGTCTTCAAGAAATATTTTTTAATGTATATATTAAGAATTAGACACAATTGAAATAACTTCTCCTTTAGAAAATGGATGACAAGTTTAAATTTGGATGATGCCCTAACAAGGGAGTAAGAGTAGTAGGGTAATATATCTGGAATATTGTCTGGAATTTGAGCATTGGGAATGTGAAGAATTTAGAGAAGCACTTCTTTCAGCTGATACAGAGCAAAGTAAACAGAACCAGGAAAATAATAGTATCCATTACTGCAACAATGTAAATGGTATGAATAACAGCAACAAAAAAGAAACTAAACATTGTGTAAATACGATCAAGCTAGGAAAAAAAGATGAAAAGATGCACCTCCCTCCTGTCTTTTTAGAGGGGCCCCTAGATGGCGCTATAATGCTTTGAAATCAGGAAGACCTGAGTTCAAATTTAGCCTCAGATACTCACTAGCTGTATGACCCTGGGTGAGTCACTTAATTTCAGTTTGTTTCAGTTTCTTCATTTGTACAATGGAGATCAAAACATTGCTTACCTCCCAGGGTTGCTGTGAGGATCCAATGGGATATTTGTCAGGTGCTTAGCACTGTGCCTGGCATGTATTAGGCACTATATAAATGCTCATTCCCATTCTGCCTTTGCAAGGATGGGAAAGTATGGATGTGAAACACCATCTAGAGACTTGGCTGATGTGCCGCTTAATTTGATTGAATTACTCGCGCCCCCCCCTTCCATTTTATTTTAATTTGTTACAAGGGATGGCTCCCTGGGTAGGGGAGGAGGAAGAGATATTATTTGGAAGTTAAGGCTACATAAAAACAAGAGATCAATAGAAATAAAAAAAACGGATCCTTCAGGTTCTTTTCCTTTAAAAAAGTTAACATTCTTGGGAGGGAAACTGAATTAATTAAATGTGATTGTTCTAGGGCAGTAACGACTTTTTAAAAAGTTGTCTTCTAAGACTGGCTTTCTTCCTGACAGGAAGGATAAAAGGTAATGAAGAGCTGAGTGTCCAGGAGGACCTGAGATGGGGGTGGGAGTGGGGGTGGGGTAGACATTATCCTTACCTACTTCAGGGCTTGGTTTGGGGTAGGTGTTGGAAGGAAAGTTTGCCATGTTCCTTCAGTGAGCAAATCAACAGCAAATGTGGCCATGTTCTCACAGGATCCTGTGTTCTCTTGTCTGCTTCCTCCCTTCCCCCCTCTCTGCTCCTCTCTCTACTCTTCATACCCTCCCTCCCCTCCCTGCTCCCTCTTTCTTTAACTCTTCCCTTCCCCCATGCCTCCTCCCCCTCTTTGTCATCTTTCACACACAGACACACACATACACATAATAGCATCACTGCCCATTTGGCAAATGAGAACACACACACACACACACACACACACAAATCATGAGGACTCTTAAAAGGACAGACAGTATCGAATGAGGTTTCTTCCCTAAAAAATAGGTATAAATGGTACCCAAGCAGCAGCTGAACCTGCTCTTTTCAGGCATATGAGGGAGGCGACTTTCTCAAGTGTTTGCTTTGGGGGTTCTAACTGAACCTTATCACCTTACTCCCCAGTTCCCACTGACTTTTGTAGATGCCTTTTGTTTTCCCATCAGGCATTCTGGACTAATGTTCATCACCCTGCGCCTTAAACCCCACACTTGTAACAAGGGAAAAGGGATAAAGAAAAACCAGTGCTGAGATTCTGAATGACAAAGTATTGTACAGCATTCCATGGCCATAAAGTCCTATTTCCCTAAAGAAAAGGGGTGGGGTCACATCCTCAGCTGTTCTCTGGGATCAAGACAGTGCATTACAATTATTCAGAATTCTGCTTCTTTTTGGTGTTCTTTTCATTTACAGTATATCACAGTACATATTTTGTCCTGGTTCTTATTTCACTCTGAATCAGTTCATACACTATGATCTTCTAATATGAATTCTTTCTATGTTTCTCTGAAATTTCTCATATATATGATTTCTTATGGTGCAATATACTAAAAGTCTTATATATATGTATATATATATACATACACACATATGCATGTGTGTACCTATGTGTGTATATGTGTATATATATATATATATACATATATATATATATATATATATATACACACACACACACACCCCCCAATGATGAGATGTGATTTGTTCTGTATGAATCTATATTGGCTTAAAGTGATTACTGATTCCCTTTCTAAGTGTTCACTAACCATCCTTTTAATTATGCTTTCTAGCATTTTAAGAGGAATCTGAGTAAATTCATCATTAAAAATCAGTCAAAATCATCAGTCTATATTTGGAAGAATCCACCTTTCTCCTCTTTTTTTCTTCAAAAATTGAGAAAATAGCCTGACATATTCAAAGCCTTTTTGAACTTTGCTAGGATGTGACAGGATGTGTGTTCTATTAGGGTGTCCTTAGAGAATCCAGGGTCATCTCTATGCCCCATGCCAAGAATTAGTATTGGAGAAGGACTGTTATGAAGAGTGTTTGTCTGTGTGTGTGTAAATATGTGTTTGTGTATATACGTGTGTATAAATGTGTACATATATGTGTGTTTGTATGTATGTATATGTGTGTATATTAACTTCAACAACTTCTGATTTCACTGATATGAGTCTTCCTTCCACTGATGTAGGTAAAAACTCTTCTGTGATTTAGTAATCTGATCCCACTCAGTCAAATCCAACTCAGTCAAGTCTAGTCCAGTCCAATTGAATCCAACCCAGCCCAAGCAAATCAAAACTAAATCAATCCAATCTAACCCAGTCCAATTCAATGAAAAAAATTTTTAAATGCATTTATTAAGCACTTACTGTATACTAGGCAATGTGCTAAGCACTGAGGCTTCCTTATATAAAAGTGAAATATATAAAATATAAAACATTTCTATTATAAAAATTTATTTAAAATATTTAAAAATGAGATTGCATCTGCCCCCAAGGAGCTTACAATTCTAACTGAGGTAGACAACACACATTGAGGAAGTGGTGACCGGGAAAAGGGTCAGGAATGTTGAATTGATTCAAAGAGCAATTAATAAATACAATTCTTTCAGGAAAAATGGTAGTATGGCAGTATTGATTTTATTACTGAGCCCAAAGCAAGAGGAAGAAAGAAGGGATGGAGAAGATGCCATATAGAGGGCATGACAAATGGCAAGGTTGCAAGAAATGTGAAAAACAGTCTGGGCTGCCTAGGTCTAGCTAGTTAGGATAATTTACATTCATTCAATCACAAACCAAAATGGCACAGACACAGGTTGAGAATTCCTAAGCTTGAGTAAATTAACTTCCCCAGGGACTGGGGAGCAAGGATTCTGAAGGTCCAGTGTGCAGGGTGCTGATCCAGGGAGACGTGGAAGCAGCGTAGATGGCAAGATGGCTGGGGTGGATGGCTGGATGGATCATGAAGCAATACAATCCAATCCGACCCAATCCACAAAACAGTTATTAAACACTGCCTCCTACATGCATTGATCGCTGGACACTGCGGATACAAAGATAAAATGAAGAACAGTATTTGCCCTCTGATAGAGAGGGCATCCCACTGTATACAAAGGGGGAACCAACAAGTCTATACATGACCATCTGAGGAGGATCCAAGAAAGGAGATGTAAGAAGACCTCAGCCATGATGGAAGTCAGGGTGAAGGTGAGAAGAAGATGCTTTGAGAGCATCCATAGCCACCAGGTGGCCAACCTGGTGAGGATGTGGGCATTGTCAGATCACCTGGAATCCCACGTCAGAGAGGACATTCCTTGAAATAATTTGAACTGCCACCAAAAAAAGCAGGGAGTAGAGGTGGGGGAGGGAAGAAGACACATACATAGCTTGGTTAAAGGCAAGTTGAGCAACAATAAGGATTTCAATAAGTTAATCATTCGACATTCTCATAGTGCCTTTGAGGTTTACAAAGCACTTTCTCCCAACAATTCAGGAAGAGTTAGGATAAATGATATGACAATCTCCATTGTGCAGATGGGGAAACTGAGCAAAAGGGAGAATGATGCAGTGTGTAACGAGCACTGACTGAAGTCTAGAGGACCCGGGTTCCAATCTCACTTCTGATGACCTTTGTGACCTTGGGCTAGCCATTGAACCACCCTGGGTTTCAGGTTCCTTTTGTGTAAAATAAGGGGAGTTGGATTAGATGGCCTCTGAGAGCTTTCTAGATCTGGATTTATGTGCCTAGGACTTAAGTCTATGAGGCTCAAAGAGATAAATCAACTTGCCCAAGATCCATCAATCACCCAACTAGAAGATGCCAAAACTGGGATTTGAATTTAGATCTTCCGACTCCCAAGTCAGTTTTCTGTGAAAAGGTGGGCTGCCATTTTTTCCTACTAACAATGGCAACACAAATTCAAGGTTTAAAATTATGCTTGGTCTGTGATTTCTGGTCAGTGCTGGAAACTCCCAGTATGGAAATTCCCTTTGCCAAACAGATTACAACCAGTCCATAACTTATTAGATTTGCCTTAGGATCACATAATTAGAAATATCAAAAGCAGTACTTGACCCCAGATATTCCCAGCACTATAATAAAAATGACGATTATTGTTGTGGAGTCAGTTTCAGTCACCACCAACTCTTCGTAACCCATTTCAGATTTTCTTGGCAAAGATACAGGAGTGGTTTGCCATTTCCTTCTCTAGCTCATTTTACAGATGAGGAAACTGAGGCAAACAGGGTTCAATGACTTGCCCAAGGTCACACAGCTAGTGTCTAAGCCCAGATTTGAACTCAGGAAGAGTCTTCCTAGCTCCAGACCTGGCATTCTGTGTACTAAGGTGCCATCTAACTGCTGTAACAATAACAACAATCATGTTAGTAATAATATAAAAACAATTATAATTATAGCTAACATGTAAATAGTGCTTTAAAAACACTTTACATATATAATTTCTTTTGATTCATGTCCCAATGAAACCATATCACTGCTCCTCTAGAAATCATGATGACCCGAAACCCAATAATAATGACCCAGTTTATGACTGATAATATGTGTCCTCACAACTGACGTATCAAGCAAATGAGTTTCAACAGCAGAGGCTATTTCCAATTAACCCAGCTCATTAAAAGAGTCACAAACAGCATTAAAGCTGCAATGAACCTCACAAATCATGAAGTCCAACACTTTGATTTTAAGAATAAGGAAACTGAGACCCAGGGAAGGGAAGCTACCGGGACCCACAGACACTACGTGGCAAAGCCAGGATTTAGATCTGGGGCTTCTGATGCCTGCTTAGTCCTCAGTCTTTCTCACTGTGCCCTGATGATGGCCATGGCCTCCCAGCTGGTCTCAGTGACTCCAGTCTCACCCCCAGGACTCAGTTATCCTTGTTGCCTGTTGATTATCTCAGTTTCATTGGATGCCTTGTGGGATTATGACAGAAATTTACCTTTTTATAGGGCTTCACATCTCTTACCTCCTTTGACTCGTACAACAACTCTGGTGAGTCACAGAGTGTTGATGTTATTATATCCATTTTCTAGATTTAGGACCAAACTTTTCTGTGATTTCTTCACACAATTCATCACAGAATTAAAGTCAGAAGGATGTCAGAACTCATCCAGTCCAACCAGAACCTGACCAACAATCCCTCCTACAACATCAGCTATTTGTGACCATCTATGTGTCAGGGGTGGGGAACGTGTGGCCTTGCAGCCACGTGTGGTCCTCTCCATCTTCAAATGCAGGCCTTTGACTGAATCTCCAGAATTCTAGCTCTCCTTGCAACCGTCCAAGATGAGAAAATCCTCTTACTACTTCTCAAGGTAGCCCCATGATCACTTGTGGATATCACCCATTGTTAGGAAGTTTTTTCTGACTTCAAACTTAAATCTCCTTTCTGATTTCCATGCTGTTTCTGCCTCTGGGACCAAGAAGAATAAATATAATCCCTTTTCCACATAGCCTTTCAGATCATGATCTAAATCTTCCCTTCTCTAGAGTAAACACCCCCAGCTCACTCAATGCATCCTTATACATGTGACCTCCAGTAACCTCACCAGCCCAATCCTGACTTTTTACTTTTCAACAAATGAAGGAAATATAGTCAGAAACCACATACCTGAAGTGTTCTGGAAGCATCTAGAGGCATTTTATGTCTCCTTTCCTTTTTTCTAAAGTTAGGCAACTAACAGACTACTCCGGGCTTTGACTGACCTATGGGAGAAATTTGCTTATATTTGTTTATTTTCAATGAAAATAATATGATATCTTGTCAAGAATTCAAGTTAATCAAACCTGGGCAGCAATAAGATAGAAAAGGAAAATTAAGGAAAAGTGATAATGTCCACCATCTAGGAAAAGAAAATAACTCATGGTCACATAACAATAGTTAATATTTACATATAGTGCTTTAAGGTTTACATATGTTATCAGAAAACCTTTGAGATACACACTATTATTGTCTCCGTTTTGCAGAGCTGAAAATTAAGACTCAGAGAAGGAAATGACTTGTCCAGAGTCACATTACTAGTAAGTTTATTTGAAGCAGGGTTGGAACTCAGGTCTTCTTGACTGCATGACCAGTGTTCTATTCTGTACTGCCCAGCTGCCCTGAAAGGGTGGACCCTCTGAGAAAGCCAGCACATGGACCTCTTTAGAATAATGCACACCAGTGACCCATCCCTGTTCTCTGAATGACTCAGTGCAGTGGGAAGATGGGTTTCATCCTGCCCACGTTATTGCTAGTCATGGGGCTTGTCTCTAACATAGCCACACTTACTCTTCTCTCTTAGCAGCCCTTCCCTTCCCAAACCCCACTCCCCCTATGCCTTCTCCCTCTGCGGGGCACAGCCCTAATCACATTGAGTCCTGAGTGAAGCACTGGCCACTCAAGGCAATTATAATCTACCTCCTTGGGCACCACCAGCATCATTTATGCAGGTACCACTGGGAAAATCCCACCCCAGCCCTGTCCTGTCACATACACCAGACCCTTTCCCTGCCTCTGAAATTACCTTGTGACTGAGGCAGGCCCTGCTCTGATGAGCAGTTAAGAATCTCTCTCTTCCCCCTTTTCATGTCAGGTAGGAAACTATGAGTCTGAAGGACGCGTGGATGGTAACAGAGGCAGCTAGGCGGCTCAGTGGATAGTGTTGGAATCAGGAAGATCTGAGTTCAAATCCAGCCTTTGCCATTACCAGCTTAGTCACTTCATCTCTGTTTGCCTTAAACCACTGGAGAAGGAAATGGCAAACGACTCCAGTATCTTCCCCAAGAAGATCCCATACGCGGTCAAGAAGAGGCAAACTTGACCAACTGACTGGAGAACACTAACAACGTAGATTGTAATCTGCATCCCCATCCTCCCTGCCAACCCTGCCCTCTTCCTGCCAAGGACACCCCCCTCCATCCTCCCAAATAACTCAGGCTCACCGTCTCCACATCAGTCTCAATTCCTCCTTCTCTCTCACGCCGCATAAGCAATCCTGTCAGGTCCTGTCATTTCTCCCTCCCTGTCTCTTGTCCCTCATTGCTTCCCCTACCTCAGCTGTTCTCCCTGCCTCAGGCCTCTCCCAGAGTCAGCCCTTCAAAGCCAATGTCCTAAAGAGCAGATTGGACCACAGCACTCCCTCACTCAGCTCTCATAACTCTGTACCGGTTTGATATTTGATAATAATCAATAATATTTGATATTAATTATTTTCAATAATATTTGATTACAATAAATTTGATAATTTTGATCATAATCAAATATTATTCCAGCTTTATCTCATCCCTTAAAAATGTCTATTTCCATGTAAATTTAACAATATATGTATTAGTGTGTATGTAACATAAATAAGCAGAAATGAATATACTGGGGCAGCACGCACAAAAATTTTTACTGATGGGAGTTATGAGATTTTAAAAAATCGGAAATCATTGGTTTAGTTGATGGCAAAACCTGTATGATGATAAAAGCATAGACCCAGAGCTGAAATGAACCTTAAAGACCATCTCTTTTAAACCCCTCATCTTACAGGGGAGGAAACTGAGGCTCTTTCCCAGGGTTACACAGATAATTATGAAGCAGACAGAAGACGCTCCAGATCTATTCCTCTCCACTCTGCCTCGTGTGGGTCTGTCCTGGGAAAATGGGGCTCATCTGTGGCTCTGCCAGAGACAAGGGAGACAATCAGTCCTGATGCACGTGTGAAAGGGGGCTTCCCAGGAGCCCTGCTTGGGAGCAGGTAGGCAGAAGCAGGGGAAGTGAGCAAGGGAAGAAGTCAGTGAGAAAGCTTACAGCACCCCAAGTCTGAGCTGGGTGTGTTGGGGGGCTGGGTAAGGGGAGGAGTGAAGGGGTGAGGGAGCAAGACCTAATGATGATCCAATACAGTGTCTTAGGGGAAATGGAACGGAATGGAATTCTCATCTTGTATCTGAATAGAGATTAAAAGCAGTGGCATCCAACTGGAAATCAGGCACCTTCTAGGATGTCAGTGGGAAAGAGTCTAATGCAACAGGTGTGGATTGGATTCATGCCAAGATCCTGCTGGGGGGATTCAGGAGCCACCTGGAGATTACTGGGCCAAGGTTCAATGAGCCCCTAATCGCCTACAGACATTGTACAAGTTACTGGGGATCCTTGTAGGGAAAATTATGGAGGAGGGAGCAATCACCAGAGGTGCCAGGTCTTGGACTCTGATCTCAGAGCCAGGGACCATGCAAGATGCAACTGGTAGAGGCGGCTAGGGGGTGCAGTGAGTAGAGCACCAGTCCTGGAGTCAAGAGGACTGAGTTCAAATGCAGCCTCAGACACTTAACACTTACTAGCTGTGTGACCTTGGGCAAGTCACTTAACCCCAGTTGCCCTGCATCTCCTCACCAAAAAGCAAAAAAAAAAAAAAAAAAAAAAAAAGATACAACTGGTGGATAAAGGGCTGGGCCTAGAGTTAGGAAGACCTGAGTTCAAATCCAGCCTCAGATGCTTACTAGATGTGTGACCCTGGGCAAGTCAATTAACCTCAGTTTGCCTCAGTTTCTCCAACTGTAAAATGGCCATAATAAATAGCACCTTCTTCCCAGAGTTGTTGTTACTCTCTGTAACGTGCTTAGCACAGTTACCTGTCTCACAGTAGGTGCTATATAAATGCCCGTTCCCTTCCCTTTATGGGGAAGTGGGCCTGGAGAAACTATAGAAGCAAAGTCTGTACCCTGGAAGTCGAAGATGTTTCCAGCAGTCTTCCTTAGCGTCCAGTTTGGCCACTCACTGTCTCTAACCTCCAGTTGGGCAGACCTGTTGGTGGGTAAGAGTCTCTCTGGCTGCTGGAGGAACCCAGCCTGGGAAATTCTGAACATCCTCCATTCCCCTCCCCATACCTGGGGGCTGCCCTATGATTTCTCTTTTTCTTTTTCCTTAAACTGGACCCAATGACTTCATTGATACAGAAAACTCCCAGTGAGGAGATTCCCTCTACCAATGAAGGTCTACATTTTACTATAAATACTAGTCTTAGAACTGAAGTCGGTGTATCTCTGAGAGGGGCTCTCCCTCTCTCTCTCTTTATTATAACACCTTGGCTCTCAGATAATCCTTAAGAGGAGAAAAACCTACTCAGGCCATGGCTAATAAATCTATAAGCATTTATTAAATGCCTTCTATGTGCTAGGCACTGGGCTAAGTACTCAGAATAAAAAAGCAGAAAAATAAAATAAAACAATTCCAGCCCTCAAAGAGATTACATTCTACAGGAAAGATAATGTGCACATAGAAATACAAATGAGTAATATAAGCACGTAAACATACATATATAGGACAGCTAGGTGGCGCCATAGTGGACAGAGTTCAGGGCCTTGAGTCAGAAAGACTCATCTTTCTTTGTTCAAATCTGGCCTCAGACATTATTAGCTGTACGACCCTGGACAAGTCACTTAACCCTGTTTACCTCAGTTTCCTCATCTGTAAAATGAGCTGGAGAAGGAAATGGCAAATTGCTCGGGTATCTTTGCCAAGAAAATCCCAAATGGGACCACAAAGAGTCAGATGTGACGTGCTGGAATTAGCCTGAACTCAAGAGAGCTAAGAATGGCATTTTCAGTGTGATCATTGACATTCTGGAAATGAGCAAACCCTACAAATCAGGGTTTGAAGTATTACTATTGTGTTCAATTTTTTTAGACAAAAAAAAAGCAATAGAGAAAATGTTAATCAGATTAAATTTATATCAATTTATATAAAACACGCTATGGGTACAACGTTTTTTTTCTTGAAGACCCGTTGTTGAAGGTTTACCAGCACTCTGCTTGAGGAGAGGCATTAGGACCTGGGAGGATTAAGAAGAGCTTCATGTGGGAGGTGAAATGAGCTGAGGCAGAACCATGCGTCTATTAGCAGGCTAGGGCATTTCTATCCTCAGCAGCAGCAGTAGGAGGAGAGAGAAACCTAGGCGGTGACTTTCTATCTTCTGCCTAGGAACATCATGTGAAACAGCAGGTGGGACTTTTTGAGGAAACACAGTTTACTGTGGGAGAGGGAAAGGGCAGTTGAGAACCGCTCTGCCTGCTTCTTTTCCTCATTAGTTCGTCAATTCAACTAATTTTCAGTTCTCCTGTCCTTCTCCAGCTCCCTAGTACCCTACCATGGTACAGTGAGCATAGGCTTGACTAGCATCAGGAAAATGGAGCTGGTACCTCCTTTTACCTTCCCTTATTAATCTAATGAAGTTGAAGTGCAAAATTTAGCCTAGGAATTCTGGTCCTGGGTCACCTCCTTACATGATGGACTTCTGGTACAGATATGACACGCCCCAAAGTAAGATCTTAATTGTATGAGGCTTCTCTGCACCCTCCTCCCTAACATGAAGATCATTTGAAGAAGCTGAACGGAACATCTGGGTGGATAAGAGAAAAAGCAGACTGGGGGATGGGAAAGACACCAAGTAATGGGATGCTGCTAGAAATCAAGGTGGGAAGGTTGATGGGAAATGCCCAAAGGCAGTGACAGGAAGTAGGGGTGGGAATATTGGAGTCCATCCCTGCTTCCTGAAGCATCCCCTACCCAAATGACTGTGGGCAGGACACATAACAGGTCGGTTTCCTCACCTATAAAATGATGTTAGACTAGATGGCTTTTAAGGCACCTCCCAGCTCTAAATTCTATCATCCTATGATATCTGAGCCTGTGCTTTTTGGTCTCCATCTTTGTCATGGGGTGAGCATAGCGAGTTTCCACATCCTATCTCTACTTGGTGTCTACACTCAGGCCCTGCACACTGTCAAGGTGACAGGACAGACCGTTGTCCAGAACAAGGCACATGTGGCTTTCCACAAAGATGCTGCTCCTAGACGTCAGGTCCTCCTTCAATATGGCTCCCTCATGAGGATAAAGCTATCATAAAACAATGGGGAGAGCCCCTCTCTCCTCCTAAAGTTATCGGCTTCATTCTAGGGGCAAAGTCCATGGCTCTCTGGCTTGAGCTGGAAAAATGAAGGGTTAGACTCTCAAA
>CM053593.1:361505978-361518548 GCA_028646575.1 Pseudocheirus occidentalis
AGCTCAAGATCACATCATGGTATAGGCCTAGTTCCTAATTTTGCTCAGAGCTGCTCCTGAATTTTCAGCCCCCAAATCTCAGTCACTAGATTTCTCTACTCTCTCAGTGAAAGTGATTTTTCAGATGAAAGATGCCTTTCTTTCCTTCTGGGCTTTTGGACACAAAAGTAAAAAGAAGAATCTAACAGTAGCAGCTCTGAAAAGGACTAGGAGGTGGTTGTGAGAAGAGCCCCACCAATTCTGGCCAGCAGGGCTGTCTGAATGACCTGATCAAACAGGCATCGGCGGGTATCTCTGCATCTTCCTGCTTCAGCAGAAGCATCGTAAGCCCTTTGAGCAGAAGGAGATGAAGATCCTGGCTCTGGTGGAGGAGATAAGACAAACGTCCAAAATCTTGAGATGGCAAAGGAAAAGGTACTCATTACCTAGAAGCAGTTCCAGATAAATGAGTTAAATTGAGGGATGGGTTCCTTGTACCGAGAGTCTACTGAGGAAAGCTGGATGGGTCCTCCAAGGTCCCCCTCCTTCCAGTTGGTCTGTATGTATGTTGTATAAACCTAGTGCTTTACTAGTTGCTGTGAGGCAGCCTGGGAAACCCAGTGACTGATTACTGCACTTGGAGTCAGGCAAACCCAAGTTCAAATAGAACCATAGCCACTTGCTGGCTATGCAACCCAGGGTATCATTTCACCTTTCTCTGCTTCAGATTTCTTCTTCGTGAAATGAACATAAGAAAAGCACCTGCCCCCCAGGATTGTTGGGCATCCACCGCCCAGGATTGTTGGGCACTTGCCCCCCAAGACTGTTGGGCACTGGCCTCCCAGATTGTTGGGAGGGTCGGATGAGATGTTTGACAAAGTGCTTAGGGTAATGTCTGGCACATAGAAACTTCAGTACTTAAGAAATGCTTTGCCCTTTCCCTTCCCAATAGAATAGGATCTCCTTGAGGAAACTGTGGGTTTTTTCCTTTTTTCCAATCTCCACTTAGCATAGTGCCTGTCACTGGCACGTAGTTACTTAATAAAAGATTGTTGACCCACCCAATCATTCTACTTAGGAGGAAAGAGGGGGAAGGGATTTCTATACCAATCCAATTTGATAAGCATTTATTAAATGTCCACTGCATACAAAGCTAGATGGTAGGAATACCCCGAGGAGTTTGCATTCTATTAGGAAATGCACAATGTGAGCTGTAGGACGTCCTGGAATGAGCCATGGAAGCGTCAAATGAGCTGGGTTTGAATCCTAGGTCAGCCCAGCTTTAACCTGGTGGTGTCTCTGGACAAGTCCACCTTCTGTGCTTTCTTAACCATAAAATGAAGGGGTTAGATTTCATAACCTCTGAGGTCCCCTCCAGCTCCAAATCAATGAACCTGAGTACAAGCAAGAGTATTTAAAGAGGAAGAGAGAATTAATTACCCAGCGGAGCCTTACTCTCTAAGGAAGTAACAGCTGAGTGGAGCCTTGAAGGGAGGTGAGCCTCCTAAGGCAGGGAGGTGAGGAGGACCTGGAACAGCCTATTCAAAGTCACGGAGGCTGGAGATGAAAGTTTAGCTGGAATGCAATAAGATGATAGAAAGCAGCTGGGAAGATAAGAAGCCAGATTCCCAAGTGCCTCAAATGTCAGGCTGCAGGATGTATTTTAGCATAGAAGGAATAGGCAGCCATTGAAGATTCTTGAGCAAGAAGGTGCAATGGTCACTTTGGTATTTTAGAAAGATTATTTTAGCAGCTGCATGTGAGGGTGGCTGGAGGGCCACCAGCCTTGCCTCACAGTCCTCCTAATTCCAAGTTCAATGCACTCTCTATTCCATTACAATGACTCTCATTAGGGGGTAGCCAGTTCTGAGATACTTTTTGGGTTGTGGAGATATATTTACTCTGATCCATTCTCATTCTCCAGGCATTTACAAAGCCAGGCCTCGTAGGGTTAGAGAGAAATCAATTCTAGGAACCTGGCTTCATTTGCCTGGTGCCCTGACCAACTGTAGCTAACCAGCCCCAGAAGCATAATAGGAAGCCCTAGGATTTCTATGGCGCTTTTCTTCCCAGGGGGTTGATCCATTTTCCCACTGTTTGCCTCCATTGTCCTTACCTCCAGGACTCAGCTGTTGGTGGCAGTGGGGGTGGGGACTGAGAAGGGAATTTCTGGGAAGGAGACAGCCCTTGAATTCCTTTCTCAGCACTGGGTAGGTCCATCCCTACTCTCTGGCTTCCTACATGTGAGTAGCCCAGTGTTGGGCACTGTGGGGGGATAGAGAGAAAGGGAAAATGAGGCCCCTGTCTTTGATGGGTGTGTGGTCTAGCCAGGGAGTCAGAGGGCACGTGAGAAAAAGAGATGTCCCCTCCCTCCCAGTACAATAGGCTCGGATCTCACTGGGCTGCTGGAGGATAATAGAATCTCACAGCAACAAGCAAAGGCAGGCCTGTGGCTAGATGTGTGTCAGGGCTGGTACCTGGACAGGGCCAAACCAAAGCAAAACAACATTAATTTATTGAAACTTGAATTGGACTCAAAGATTATTGCTACTGAAACAAACATTCCCATTCATCCTTCCAAAAACAAACACAAAATTATCTTGGGAAGCCAATTCTAATTGGAGAACCTGCTCATAAGAGCACGGGAATTTTCATCAGATGCCTTGGGTTTGAATCCCAGTTCTGCTACTTATTATTACCTGTTTGGCCTCAGGTGAATCACAGGCTTAGAGATTCAGAGGTAATAGGGGCTTTGGATGCTACTGAGGCCAGCCCTCTCAGGAGACTGGGGCTCAGGATCACACAGCTAAGTCTGCTACGTCTGAAGCAGGATTCAAATTCAGGTCTTCCTGACTCCAGATTCTATTCTCTTATCCACTTATTCCTCAGTATCCCCTTTCTGGGCCTTAGTTTCTTTATCTGTAAAATGGGGCAGCTAGGTGACACAGTGGATAGAGCACCAGGCCTGGAGTCAGGAAGACCTGAGGTCACATCCAGCCTTGGACATTTGCTAGTTGTGTGACCCTGGGCAAGTCACTTCACCTTGTTTGCCTCAGTTTCCTCATTTGTCACATGAACTGGAAAAGGAAATAGCAAACCCCTCCAATATCTTTGTCAAGAAAACCCGAAATGGGGTCATGAAGATTCAGACACGACTTTAAAATGACCAAAACACAACAAAACGGTCGCCAAGGTGGCGCTTGGTTTTTGGCGTGTATCGGGGTCCTCACCCTAAGGTCTTTGAACCTGTACTTTTACCGCTTTGATCACTCTTTGATTGAATTGGTTTCCTTCGCATCGCCACGCATTTTATGCATTTACAAGCATTATGCTGACAGGGGGTCTCTGGGCTTCTAGGGAGCCAGCTGACCAAGGTGTCCAGGACACAGAAGAAAGCTGGATGAACCTGAAAGCCCTTTCCAGATCTCCATCAGGGGGCCTGGGACTCCTTCTAAAAATCACTGCCGCAGAAGAAAACCGGAATGGATTCTCCAAACAGATTCAGAAGCAAATCTCCCATTTTCTTCCAAATCAAAGCTGCCCTGTCTATAAGGTGCATATCTAATCTAGGATTTTCGAAAGGAAAAAAAAAATACATAGGAATTTTTTTGGTTGGACCTGTGATGTCATTGACGTTCAAAGTTGTGAGTGAGGAAACTCCTGCTCTGATGGCATCAACCACTCGCACACAAAGTCTAAAGTCCCAGCCTTTCCTTGGGGTTGGTTGTTGTCCTTGAGGACCAAGATGACATCACTATGTTGGGGATTCAGGTATGGTGTGTCCAACTGTAGCTGGTCAGACCAATACAGGCTTGGAAGGCTCTACCACAGGTTGGGCACAAATAGTCCATGAGAACAACTGGGGAGGATTCTCTAAATCTGATCACCCTCCCACCCACCCCCCGGGTCTCTGCGCAATCTTTTAAGGGCTGCCTTGCTCAAAGTTCCTTGGATATTAAGAGATGAAGAGGCTTGCCCAGCCAGTTTGTAGCAGAGATAAGATTTGAGCCAGGGTCTTCCTGATTCTTCTCAATCTACTGCATAGAAATAAACACTGAAAAAAAGACCCATTATAGACTCCACTTGGGTTTTAAGGAGATCAGATTTGGCAGGGAATAGGTGGGTGGAGAGCAGCCTCAGTTCAGGCCGGGATAGTAGGTTCCATTTGGTTGGAGTCCTTGGTACAACAAACAGTGTATTACTTTGGGTTATGATATACGACCACCTTGCTCACTTTTCCCCTTGCACCTCAGGCTGGAATGGTTCATGACCCCGTTTCCCTATTGGTCTCTGGGCTTTCCTGGCAGAGGGGGGCTTTGGGAGAGCTAGGGAGCTGTGACTCTTTTTTAGAGACACAGCTTTGCCTAGCTGGCAGCCTCGCAGACCTCCCCCTTATCTCCCAATTCTTTCTCATGTAGTTTACTTATGAGAAACACCCATGCAGCTTTGAGCCTCTTGGATCCCAGGGTACAATCTGCCCGAGCAAAAACATTGATGTTTTATCACAACCCAGCCTTCTGTTTCCTCCTGGCAAGAAAGTGGTAGTTACCCAACAGTCTCTCTCCCACTAAAGACTGCTCTGTGTCTCAGACACTGAAGCAACAAAGCATGGACCAGTGATCATAGGACCACAGTTTCAGAGCCCTTCTCAGCATAATGTTTTTAAATACATAGAACAAATACACAGGATTAAAAAGAAAATCAATTATACTGAAGTATAATTCTTGAAATGAAAAAAATTCATATACCTGAGGTTAAGTGAAAGGGTTGGGCTTAGAGTCAGAAAGTCCTGGGTTTGATTCATACTTCTAGGGGCAGCTGGGTGGCACAGTTTATAGAGCACTGGCACTTAAGTCAAGAGTATGTGAGTTCAAATCCTGCCTTAGACATGTACTAGCTATGCAGCCCTGGGCAAGTCACTTAACCAGTTGCCCCCCAAAACCATCACCAACAAATCATACCTCTGATACTTACTAACCCTGTGACCATTTGTATTTGTTCTGGAAGGATGAATAGGAATGTCTGTTTCAGTAACAATAATCTTTGGATCCAATTCAAGTTTCAGTAAATTAATGCTGTTTTGCTTTGTTTTGGTTTGGATGTTCTTAGTTTGGCCTGGTCCAGGTGCCAGCCCTGACACATGTCTAGCCACATTACTTCACCTGTTTATGTCCCAGTTTCTTTGGCACAGTTCCAGCAGCAGTCAAGTTAACAGGGACGATATGCAGCTCATCCTACTCCTAAAAATTTGTTTTTTCAACTTTTCTGTTTGATCTCTATATATTTTTTTTTTTTTTTGCTTTTTGGAGGGCAGTCGGGGTTAAGTGACTTGCCCAAGGTCACATGACTAGTTTTTTGTGTTAAGTATCTGAGGCCGGATTTGAACTCAGGTACTCCTGACTCCAGGGCTGGTGCTCTATTCACTGCGCCACCTAGCCACCCCTTGATCTCTATATTCTAAAAAATTTTCATTACATTTTATGGAGAGATTTTGACTATTTGGGATGAAAACACACACATATACCTTTGTATACCTACTTTATATCTGGGTGACTGAGAACAACAATTTGGTCTAGTTCCCTAACAGTTTATTGGTTGAACTCTCAAGGACATTTTGAGGTCTGTATTTGGGTGATGACTGGTTCTTTGTCAGTCCCTGAAAGATAAAAAGCTTCTGACTAAGCCTTGCTAGTTATATGGTAGAGGCTACAATTTTTAGAGCCATCAGTGGTATGATGTGTGGGTTCTACCATCTCCTTGCATGATTTTTACTCATCACTAAATCTCATCTTCTTAAGGACAGATAACTCTGCTGTCACTTATGGTGGTAAATCAGTATGACTTGGCCATTTGTTCAATGTTTCTGCATTGACAAATTGTTGGTCTAGTTCATGAGGATGTCACCCAAGGAGGGTATTTGATTCCATTCTTGGAAATCACTTTCAAGCACATTCAACACATACAATGGTATGTATCTATTATCAGCTTCTACTACTGTTCAATGAAGGAATGTCAGCTGGTTCCAAAAATTTTTATGCAGACCCTTTTCCATGTGGACATCAGCTACCCCAACATTCTCACTGTATTTGGATCTACTTTGTATATTTGCAGTACATGAATAAGCCAAGAGTGCAGAACAGAGTTAAAGGCAGTGGGACAGCTTATTCAAGAAATACTGAATAGTTAAATGAGTTGTTCTTTATACCCTTGGCTCTCTTAGGTACATCCTTTCAGTCTCTCAATCAATATATTCTTTTCTTGTAAGCGTTTATAGTTTTTTTTAGGGGATATAAGCAGTGAATGCTTTGTTATAAAGAATATAAACATAATTAGGCTGTATTTGATATTAATAATAATAATAATAATAATCTTTGGGTACCTATTAGGTATCTTCTGTGAAAAAAGGTATGATCAGGTCTGAGTGTGAGAAGAAGCTGGTAAAGGGCTTTGCTAGTAATCCATGAGCCACCGTAAAGGACTGAACTGACAACTATTCATCTTCTTTCAGCCCTCACCTTTACAGTTTTTCAGAGAAGCTCAAGTTTTGTAATCATTGACATAAATGTTCTGTGATTCATTATATTAATAAACAAAAGGGCTAACTGACCACAAGATCGTAGCTTTAGAACTAATGATGGTAAAAGCTTTCTGTTACTCATTTGGTACAACTTAAATTTTCTTTGTATTGAGATTTCTTACAACTATACAGATGTCCAGAAATTTTCACATCTTCCTCCTTCAGGGTTCTTTCTCACTGCTAATTTCTTTAATTCTCAAACTTCTCAAGTAAAGTTTTTGATTGACATTGAAAGAGATTTTAGTGAAGCCTAGAACTGGGCTATTGAGAGCATACACGTGGAGAACGTTCAGAGTTGCCTTTCTTGGCAGGCTGACCACTGGGAAACTTTGGGACCTGCTTCTGGCCATTTGTTGCAGCTAGATGGCACAGTGGACAAAGCATTGGGCTCATCTTCTTGAGTTCAAATCCAGCCTCAGACACTTACTAGCTGTGGACCCTGGGTAAGTCACTTCACCCTGTTTGCCTCAGTTTCTTCATCTGTCAAATGAGCTGGAGAAGGAAATGACAAATCACTCCAGGATCTCAGCCAAGAAAACCCCAAATGGGGTCAGGAAGAGATGGACAGGACTCAAAAAACAACTGAATGACAAATCTGACCATATATTGACCCAGCACTCAAAGGACTTGGTATTTTGGTATGATACGACAAATCTTGAGTTGATCCCTTGGTCATCCAGAGCCCTGTGACAGCAGCAGGGGGTAGCTTGGCTTTTCTTCCTTCAATGCTCCATGTGACAACATATAATTCCAATAAGGAGTTGGGAAAGACTGGACTTTCCCCAAATTCACCATCCCCTCACCCACATGGCAACCGACTCGGAAGGAGCCAACCAAGTAATCTTTTGCCTGGGTCCCTAACTTCATTTTCCCCTTGAAACTTCATTTTCCTTTCTTGAGTGGGAGCCTGAGTGGCCACCTTAAGATAGATGTACTCGGGCTTGGGAAGCAACTTTGTGAATTTGAGAGATCCAGAGTTTGAATGAGTAGAGTAGGCTGGTGACCCAGATAGGACCCACAAAATGATGGGTTCAAGCCTGGATGGCAAGCATGTGCTAGGAGTTGTTTGGACAATGCAGAGGTCAAGGTGAAATGTAAAACACCTAATTGCCCAATAGACTGTAACAGTAGATACGGTATAAGTTGTTAATGAATGCTTTTGTCAAATGTGCAGGTACGAATATTTTATGTTTTATATTTCTTTTGTGTGTGGGAATTTATCTATAGGAAGTTATCTGTCTCATACTTGACTCATTGTGTATCTGAGTGCCTTTTTATTCCTTCCTTTTGGAGGAAACCCTAGCCATGAGCCACAATCTAAGATGTAAGTTAAATCACCCTCAGGGCCTTCAGTGGGTGCTTTTTGTAGGATGTCAAGAGAAAAAAGGAATCCAGTTCCCTTCTCATTAGAGGTCACACTCTTCAGAACTGCACCTGGACCAAACTGCCTACATGGATACAGAAAAGTGAGTATTATACTCCAGCCCTAGGGACTGGGAGATGGCTCCAGCCCAGCCCTTCTTTAGAGAGAGACCAGGAGGAGAGGAAAGAGGGAGTGAAAACTAGATCAATATTGGGGATGATGGTTTTTGAATGGGATAGGGCAGAGAGAAAGAAAGGAGGAAGAGATTGAGAGGGGGGACAAATGGGAAGAAGAAGAAAGAGGGAAAGAGATAGAAAAAGAAATGTGAGAGAGAGAGAAAGAGAGAGAGGAGAAAAAAGAGAAAGAAAAAAGAGGAGAAAGAAGAAGGGAGAAAGACGTGACAGGGAGGAAAGGGAGGAAAGGAAGAGGGACAGGGAGAGAGATGTTTAAGTCATAAGGCAAGAGATCTGCTGCAAGGATGGATGGGCTTGGGGGTGGGTGGCTGGGGATTCCTCCCCACCTCACCCTCCCCCTGAGTCAGCAAATTAATGGCTATATAAATCTATTCTCTCCCCACCAGCAGCAGGAACTGGCTCTGATAACCTCCTCTCTTTTGTCTACCCTTGCCCCCCAATTAAAACAGTAAAGGCCTGATAATCAGTCTGATGGCCCTGGGACCTATAGCCTGAACATCCATCCCTCAATGGGGAGAAGTAAAAGCCCATGAATGGTTCCTCTCCCCTCCCCCCTACCCCTGCTCATCACTCCCCCCACTTAGGCCTCAAGGCTGTGAAAAGATTCCTGACAGAAGGGCCTGAAAAATGCATGGAGAGGCGGCAGCTTGAACCTGCCTGCCTGCCTGGGCAGCAGCCGGAACAGTGCTGTGTGTGTCTCGCATCCCAAAGGGACCAGATTTCCAATCAGAATGTGAAAAGGCTGCCCAGTGACTGGTGTGCAATAGCCTAGGGGAAGGAGAAGCCAAGGAGGGGTAGGGTAGGGGTAAGGGGGCCTCTTCTTATAGACCTGTGGTTTTCAACCTGTGGGTTATGTTCAATTTGTAATAAAACACATCCTGCATATCAGGTATTTACATTAGGATTCATAGCAGTAGCAAAATTACAGTTATGAAGTAGCAAAGAAAATGATTTTATGGTTGGGGGTCACCACAACATGAGGAACTGTATTAAAGGGTCACAGCATTAGGAAGGTGGAGAACCACTGTTATAGACAGAAAAATTAATGTCACTAGGGCTTTGTACCCTAAGAGAGCCCAGCTCAGCATCTCAAGGGACCTAGGAGGTTGTCTAGCTCAACTCCTTTCTTTTACAGATGAGGAAACTGAGGCTTGGAGATTTGCCAAAGATCACAGAGACAGTAAACAGCCCGGGGAGGACCCGAACCCATATCTTTTGACTCCCCAGCTTCTTCCCCTACATTGTGCTTCTCCATTTTATATGTCATGCATGTGTACGCAGGTCTGTGCCCCACCATAGACAACAAGTGCTCTCCCTCAGAGTATCCTGGAGTGTGTGTGTGTGTGTGTGTGCGCGTGTGCTCGGGGTGAATGTGGGGTACACATGTACACAGAGAGGAGACAAATCATTCCCTATTCCTGCCCCCAACTTCTGTGCTCCCTTCCTACTTCTCCATACTTATCTATGTGAAATGAAGGGGGGGGGGAAGTTCCCTGAGGTTATCTTAGGAGTGCAAGGGCAACCCTACCTGCTTGGCTTCAGTGATGGTGGTGGGGGGAGATGTAAGAAAGGGACTGGAGAATTCTACATATATATACCTTTAGATCCCTCCCATTAGGGTGCAGAGGAAAGAACGGTGCTTTGGGAATCAGAGGACTCACATCTTCCCTCTGACACCATATCACTATGGGTAAGGCTCTTAACATCCCACCCCTCAGTTTCCTATATAATGAGGGAACTGGGTTATAGGCCTTCTGAGATTCCTCTAGATTTATGTGTTCCCCCCTTTCTTTAGGGTACTTGCACTCAAGGCTGCCTTCTTGTAACACTCACTGCCTCACCACCAGCCCAAACCACTCCAGAGTACAGAGATAAGAAAATGTCCCCATTCTCCAGACTCTGAGACAGCCCAGCAAGGGGACACAAGGTTTAAAAGTTCACATTAAAATCACAGAATGTTAGACTTGGAGGAGTTGTTTAGTCTAACCATCTCATTTTTATAGATAAGGACATTGAGACCCAGAGAGGTTTAAGGTTTCACCTACATCAAAGGATATGAACCATTCCCAAAAGAATTGCAAACTCTTAATTAATAACTATATGAAACATTGCTCCAAAATTACTCCCAATAATTGAAGAAATACAAATCAGAACAACTCTAAAGTCTAATTAGATACCCAGGAATCTGGCAATCACAAGGAAAGATGGAAATTATCAGTGTTGGAGGGATTGTTGAAAGGTAATCATGCTAATGCATTGTTGGTGGAGTTGTCAATTGGTCCAACAATTCAGGAAAGAGATTCTAAGTTATTTAAAGTTATTTAAAGTTTTTAGTTATTTAATTTAAAGTATTTAAGTTATTTAAAGAAAATGACTAAAATGTCACTCTGACCCAGAGATACCATTGCTAGCCATATGCCCCAATGAGGCCAAAAACAAAATAGACAAAAAATATTTATGAAGGCATTTTTTGTAATAGCAAAGAATTAAAAAGTAATTGCAGTAATAATTATAGTATATATATAATATATAGTGAATACAGTATATAGTAATTATAGTAATAGCTAATAGGGTTTGCAAACTTTAAAGTTTACAAATGTATAAAATTATAATTTTGTAAATTATAAAATAATCATAATTACTTACAAAAATGATCTTGTTTTATACTTCTACGAACCCTTGGAGGCAGGTGCTATTACTAGTCTCTTTTTTCAGATGAGGACACTGAGGCAGTTAAGTAACTTGTCCTGGATCACAGCTAGTCATTGCCGGAGGTTGGATTTGAACTCAGGTCTTCCTGACTCCATTTCTACTGCTCTACTCTGCACCTGCCTAGATGTTCATTGAAATGCCTAAACTTGTGGTATTTGAATGTCAAAGTGTTACTACATTGTAAGAAATGAACACGAAAGACTCGGAGATAGGAAGATACATGAAATGATCCTTTGTCATGATCTCTTCCTTATCATTGTAGAGTAGAATTCACCAAATATTGGATCATTTACCCCCAACAGGGAATGCTAGCTAGGATTAGACCATTATGAGACAGGTTAGTGTGTGTATGTGTGTATAATATATATATATGTATAACATATATTATATATGTGTGTAATATATGATATATATGATACATATTATATATAACATATGTTATTATATATTATATATTTGAGGGTATATGAAGAAATGCAGGCTCAGACATTTGGGGTGTGTGCTTGGCTGAGGAGAAGCTCCCACCTGGGGCATTATGACAGCTCCCCTATATCGGAATCTCCCCTTGGCTTGATGATAACTCAGTGTGGAGTAGCCTGGGTTGGCCGCAAAGGCACTGAGGCTCCTTCTCTTGGCTCTTATGTCACAGAATGTTCTACCCCTGGGTGAGTCCCTTTCTCTCTTTGGGGCTCAGTTTTCTCATCTGTATAATTAAGGGGTTGGATCAGAAATCCTCCAAGGTTCCTTCCAGTTCTAAATCTGTGATCTTTTGACTACATGAGATCCATGGTCCCTTCTAGCCATGTCATTGCATGATTCTATGAACTCAAGACAGTGTAACTGGGGTGGAGTGGATGGGGCATCTACACTGGGCACCAGTAATCACAGGACATCCAACTTCAGCAACAATAATCATTTGTTGTTACTGTTTTTCAGAAATGTCTGACTTTGTGACCTCACTTGGGGTTTTCTTGGCAGAGACACTGAAGTGATTTTGCCATTTCCTTCTCCAGATCATTTTATAGATGAGAAAACTGAGGCAAGCAGGTAAAGTGACTTGCTCAGGGTCACACAGCTAGTAAGACTCTGAGGCCGGATTTAAACCCATGAAGATGAGTCTTCCTGACTCCAGGCCTGCCACTCTATTTACTACACCACCCAGCTGCCCAAACAATAATCATATGGATAAGAATGATAACAATGTCCTCTCCCTCATACAGACCTGAGGGGACCCTTTCCCCACAAACTAAAGAGTAAAAGCATTCTCTCTGGCTATACTGCTAGACTGGAGTCTATCCTTGATGCTTCTTCTCCTAAGAGAGAGGTCGCTGGTAACTCTAGCTGCTCTATCATTTTGTAAATTGGCTCCCAGACCTTGGCTCCTGGGAGTCGACTGGAGCATGAAGAAGTAGGATAATGGAATGGGCAGAGTGGGACAGGGATAGGAGCTTCCTTAGGGGAGGACGCCTTGATGGAAGTCCCCCAGAAACTGAAAGATCCTCAAGGTGCTAAGAGATCAAGGAATTCACCCAGAATCATACAGCTAGGATGTGCTAAAGGCAGGGCTTGAACTCAGTCTTCTTGACGCCAGGCAGCCTCTCTAACCATTGTGCAACCCTGCCTCTCTCTGAGTTATATTCTTGTTCTGGCCTCTAAGGTCTCCTTCTGCTGTGTAGGAGAGTGATGACCAACCTCAACACCTTCTTCCTCAATGGGGCTCACTATCTCTTTCCCTGGGGGGGGGG
>CM053593.1:361519048-361548365 GCA_028646575.1 Pseudocheirus occidentalis
AACTTTGTATTTAATTGTACCTAAATTGTATTTAAGTTTTAATATTTAAATTTATAATATGTTTTTCTTCTCTCTATTCTGTATTTCTGTTTTGGCATCTAAGTCTAAAATAAAATTTTGAAAAAAAAAGAGAAAAGAAAACAGCCTTGGGTGTGATGGCACTAGGTGGCTCTGTGTCCAAAGATCTTGGTGTCCCAAGTAAAGAATTTCTTTCTGGAGTGTTAGGATTCATTCCAGCCAAGGTTCAGAGAAACAGGCAGAAACCCACTGAGGGGTTTCTCTCCCTTATACCTAGTTTGATGACTAGGCATATTAGAACTCTGCCTTCCTAAAGGGCCTTTTGTAAAAAAACCTCTGGACTTTAACTTAAAAGAGTGAGAGCAGAGTCCACTCTTCCTTTGACGCAAAAGTAGCACTTCAGCTGAGGACTGTAGCTGAAATCGGAAGCTCCATGACTTCCCCCAGGGGAAGTGATCACAGAATCAGAGGGTGCTATCAAGGAGAGGCCATACATAAGCTATAAGGAACAATGTCCAAGGGCAGTTAGGTGGCGCAGTGAATAGAGCACTGGCCCTGGAATCAGAAGAACCTGAGTTCTTAATACTTAACACAAAAAATTAGCCATGTGACCCTGGGCAAGTCACTTAACTCCAATTGCCCTACCTTCCCCCCTCCAAAAAAAAAAAAAGGAACAATGTTGGGCAGAAATTACATGTTCTACCTATGTACCCAAGAGGAACCCTCCACGAGGCCAATGAAGAGCAGCCCAAGAGGACAGTGCAAAGGAAGCCCCAGAAGAGATCATTACCCCTGTAGTTATTACAAGTATGTTCTTCTCTGTCTGCTCCCCAGCCACACAAGTTCCCCATGTGTACACCTTTATATGTGTACCACAGACACGTATATTCCCTACATACATGATCCTTAACATGTCTGCCCTGGCCACATGTGTATACGTCTCCAATATGCACCTCCCACACGTCTAGGCCTCCTACTGATGGTACACCGAGACTGTGTCCCAGCTTCAGGTGAGAAATATTTTGCTACTTTTCTTAGTACCCTGTTTCATTAAGTGCCTTTGCCAATAGCTAGCACTTGTACGGACTGATTATGAAATTGCCAGACTGAGGATTTGGTATTCCATCCTAGAAGCCTGGGGAAGTATTAGACTTGACCAGGGACAGGGAGTGGCATGGTCCAAACTGTGTTTTACAAGGGTTATTTGTGGAGCCACGCTGAGGGTGTGCTGCAGAGGGAAGGGCCAAGAACATGGGGCTACTAGGTGGTGAAGCACATAGAGTGCTGGGCTTGGGATCAGAACTCATCTTCCTGAGTTCAAATCTGGCCTCAGACACTTACTAGCTGTGTAACCCTGGACATGTCTGCCTCGGTTTCTTCATCTGTCAAAAGAGCTGGAGAAGGAAATGGCAAATCACTGCAGCATCTTTGCTAAGAAAATCCCAAAGAGCTGAACACAAATGAAAAATGAGTCAACAAAAACAACATTTAGATCACTCTAAGGTTTGCAAAGTTCTCTATGATAATAACAACTACCACTTATAGATTGCTTTAGGGTTTGCAAAATACTTTCCAAATTTATCCTTGCAACAACCATGAGAGGTAGGTGCTATTATTCTCCCCATTTTACATTCTACAGTGCCCCCTAGCAAAAGGGATTTGTTCTTTTTAGCGTCAGGAAGCAGAATAGGCATATTGTGTGACAGTTGTACAGAGGTGGATTTAGGCTTGATGCCAGGAAAATTTTCCTACCAATTTTTGTTGTTGTTCAGTTCTTTCAGTCACATTCCACTCTCCTTGATCTCATTTGGGGTTTTCTTGGCAAAGATATTGAAGCAGTTTGCTATTTTCTTCTCCAGTTCATTTTACAGATGAGGAAACTGAGGCAAACAGAGTGAAGTGACTTGCCCAGGGTCATAAAGCTAGGCTGAGACTGGATTTGAACTCAGGAAGAAGACTCTTTCTGGTCCTAAGCCCAGGGCTCTATCCATTGTTCTCCCTGGCTGCCCACAACCTATGAATTAGAGCTATCCAAAAGGGAGAAAATGTAGGGATCTTACTCAGTAGAGGTCTTCAAGTACAGGCTGGATGACCAACAAAACAATTCAATTCAACAAACATTTGGCAAGCACCTGATCAGGGATAGGCACCAGAGATACAAAGACTAAAGTGAAATAATCCCTGCCCTCATGGACCTTCCATTCTAAGGGGGTATGGGCTGTGTATTTACACAGATAAATATGTGCAGAGTAGTAACAAAGTCATTTCAGAGAACAGGAGGACACTAATAAATGGGGGCATAAGGAAGATTTTCTTTAGGAAATCTGAGCTAAGCTTCAAAAGAAGCTAGAGATTCTGAGAGTCAGAGGTGAGGGAAAGCATTCCAGTCAAAGGTACCATGGTGGAAAATGAATTATCATTGTAATTACAGCATCTGCCCCTATAGGCTAGGCTGATTTTTCCTCAAAAGTGAAAGAAACTTAATTGATAATTACCTGGTACACAAGTAATAGGGAGCCATTGAAGGTGATTGAACAGTGGAGTGATATAGTCAGAAATGTGCTTAAGGAAAATCATTGTGCCAACTGTGTGAGGGTGGATTGGAGTACTGGAAGTTAGGAAGAACCTGGGGATGCTTAGCTCAAAAGAGAGAATTAATGGGATTTCTTGGTGGTCTGAGCACAAAGGTCAACAAGGAAGTGGTCAATGACTTCCTAGGCTTCCAAAAGGCTTCCAGGGTGCAGCCAAAAAGTAAAGGGCTTTAAATACCAAACAGAGAAGTTTGGAGCTAGAAGAAGCACAGGGTTTTATAGAAAGACTGCTGAGTCTTTTTGTGGTGGCAAAAAAATTGGAATTCAAGGGGATGCTCATCAATTGGTAAATGACTAAACAAGTTGTGGTATATGAATGTAATGGATACTATTGTGCTACAAGAAATGAGAAGCAGATGGACTTCATAAGAACCTGGAGAGACTTATATAAACTGACGCTGAGCGAGAAGAGCAAAACCAGGAGACATTTGTACACAATTAGAGACACAACATATGTGATGACTAATTTCAATAGAGTGGGCTCCTCTCAGCAATACAAGGTTATATGACAACTCCAAAAGACTCATGATTGAAGGAGATCTCCACATCCAGAGAAGGAGACGGGGAGTCTGAGTGCAGATTGAAACAAACTACTTGTTCCGTATCTTTTTCTTGTTTTGTTTTGTTTCTCTTTCCCACTGATCATTCCATCAGTTACACTTCTTCTTTACAACCTGACTAATGATGAATGGGAAGATACCTGTAAATGCTATATCTTCCTGCATGCCACCATGATGGGGCGGGGGGTAGAGGGAGGAGGAGAAAATCAGAAATTCAAGGGACTATGGAACTGAATGTTGTAAACTAAAAGTAAATAAACCAATTTAATAATAATAACAAAAAGATTGCTGAGACTGAGAGGCTTGGGGCTTGAGCTCAAATCCTGGCTGCCATTTATTACTGTGTGGTCTTAAGTAAGTAATTTCATCTCATTTGGTTTTATGTTAAAAAAAAAAAGCTTTTTAAACATTAAAAAAGAAGGTGAACTCTGTTTCCTTCCAGCTCTGTGATGCTAAGACCACTGGTCTATAATGTCAAAAGGGACACTCCTCAGGTTTGGGTTGTATCTGATAACTTGAACATTGTGTGACTCCGGGATTCTAAGTAATATAGTATTTTTTTAAATTTAATTTTTCAATCAACAAGCATAAAAATAAACTACGTCTTCTCCAAGTTATCAGTCACCCCCACTCCTAGGGCCTCCTCTTTGAGATTACCTCCCATTTACACTGTTTGCTTCAATTACCTAATGAGGAAATGGGTCTAATGTCTAACAGTGCTGTGAGGATCAAATGAAATATTCATTTTAAAAGGCTCAGTGCAGGGCTTGCCATATTGTTGTTCGGTTGTGCCCAACTCTTTGTGACTCAATTTGGGGTTTTCTTGGCAGAGATCCTGGAGCAGTTTGCCATTTCCTTCTCTAGTTCACTTGACAGATGAGGAAACTGAGGCACGCAGAGTAAAGTGACTTGTCCAGGGTCACACAACTAACTAGTGAGTGTCTGAGATCAGATTTGAACTCAGGAAGGTGAGTCTTCCAGGCTCCAGGTCTGGTGCTTTATGCACTATGGCGCCACCTAGCAGCCCCAGACTGGCAGTTAGCACTACATACATGTTACTTATTATATATATATATTATATATTATAACTAACATTTATATATATACATTATATATGATATAATATTATAGTGCATAATGTTATATAATTATATATTTATTTTAGAATTAATTTTATATAATATATTATATGCACATAGTTATTTGTACTTTCACCTCTCCCATTATAGTGGAAGCTTCTGGAGGGCAGGGCCTATTTTTGCCTTTCTTTGCATAGTGCCTAGTACAGAGTAAGAGCTTAATAAATGCTTGCTCACCAACTCTCCCCCAACATTAAAAAAAAAAAAAAGGAAAAACAAAACCCTGATAACAAATCTGCGGAGTCAAGCAGAACACATTACCACTTTGTAGGCCAGATGTTCTCAGAGCCCTGTAGTGGCTTAGAGTCACAGGCTGCTAGGAGAGCAGATGGAGTCCGTGTGCCACGGGTGTGGAGTGGGCTGGCTGAAGGTGGCTGCTTGGGCCAGCTTTGATAGAAAGGGCAGAGGCAGCCACTGGCTTTGCAGATGGATGCTATTGCTGGGAAGCCATATAGCCTTCACAGGTGGTAATGGCTGGAGAAGGGAGGAGGAATGTCTGGGCTTTTTATGGATGTTTACAACAATCAGCATCACAGTGCATGTGTGTCATGAGCTCATTCACGGCTCTAGGTCCAGGCTGGTCTGCTGACCTAGAGAGGGTCAGCAATGCCCTTCTCCCAAGCCCCAGAGGCTAATGGGCCAGAAACTAGGAGCTTGTGGATAAATCTGAAACTCTGGGCACTTTGGGTGGATGGGGAGGTTGCAGTAGTGGCCTGGGAAGCTCTGTCCAATAGTAGCCTGGCATGCTGAGGAGTTATCAAAGTTGTCTTAGAATGAGTGGCTAAGAGAGAGGAGAGGAGGTCCCACTCTGTTCCCAAGCTCCTAGGTCTCATTCAGGACTGCAGTATTACGTAACCATATTGGCCTGGCCCAGCTTATGTGGCTACGTCATGTTCACTTGGCATACTCCTGAAGCTCTGAATCACCCAGCAGGCTCTGCTGGCAGCAGTGACTGAGAGCTTCTAAAAATATACCAGGCAGAGGGTGGGGGTGGAAACCACACTGCCCTTCAAACAGAGTTGGAGGCTGCTTAGTGTCACCAAACATCCAGCTAATACCTGGGGAGGGGCAGGGAAGGCACATCCCCCAGTCATACCCAGAGCATCACCTCTTCTCCTCAGCTCCATCCCACCAGGCTGCCCTGCCAAGAGCAGCCTTGGACACAGCAAGTGACCCTGCACAGGTGTGTACCTGCCCTCTGGGCACTTACAACCTAAAACCCACCAGAAATGCATCTGTCAGGACAACCAAATCACCCAGAGAACAGCTTGGTGTGTGGAAAAAACTGCAGGTTTGGATCTGGGACGTGGGTTTGAATCCCAGCTGCACCACTAAGTATTATCATCAGAAGAGCTGACATTTACATGGCACCAACTATGTGCCAGGCACCAGGGCTAAGTGCTTTATAATTATCTCCTCTGGTCCTCACAACAACCTCAGGAGGTGGTACTGTTATTATCCCCTTTTACTGGTGAGAAAACTGAGGCAAATAGGTTTAACGACTCGCCCAGGGCCATACAGCTAGCTAGTTTCTGAAGCTGAATTTGAACTGGGGTCTTTCTGATCCCTACAGGCAACTCGGTGGCCCAGTGGATAGAGGCCCAAATCTGAAGTCAGGAGGACTCATTTTCCTGAGTTCAAATCTGACCTCAGACACTTTCTAGCTGGGTCACTTAACCCTTTTTGCCTCAATTTTGTCATCTGTAAAATGGATTGGAGGCGGAACCACTCCAGTATCTCTGCCAAGAAAACTCCAAATGAGGGCAAGAAGAGTCAGACATGACTGGAAACCTCAAAACAACTGACTGAAAAGACCTGGAGTCACCCACTGCCATCACCCACATTACTTTGAGCAAGTCACATGGCCCACTTAACAGAACAATGGCTTGGGGAATCACCGGACCAGAGTTTGAATCCTGCCTGTCGTTGGTAAATCATAATGTCTCCAGGCCTTAGCTTCCCTGGCTTTAAAAAGAGGGTTTGAGGGCAGCTAGGTGGTTCAGTGGATATAGCACTGGCCCTGGAGTCAGGAGGACCTGAGTTCAAACATAGCTGTGTGACCTTGGGCAAGTCACTTAACACCAATTGCCTAAAAAAAAAAAAGAGGTGTCTGGACAAGGTGGCCTCTCAGGACCTTGCAACTCGAAATGAGCAGTCTTGTGATCCCAAATTTGGACTCTTCTTTGCACAACTTTAGACCAGTTGACCTTTAAGGCATAAAATGCAGTGAGGGGCTCGTCCTGCTGACTCTTCCATCTTATCAGATTCACCCCTGCCTCTTCCTTCTCTGCAAGCCCCCTCTTCCATCACTGGGAAACAGTTCCATTCCCTACAGCAGACACGGCCTCCGTGGGATAGACTCCAAAAGGTTATTTCCCTTTACAAGTATCTTTGACGACGACACAATATTTCCCAGTTGTCCCACAGTCCTAAGAACAGATACAGTAGCTTCCTTCTTCTCCAACTTAACATGAACATATTTACTAACCTCATACTATCTATCTCTCCATCTATTCAACCCCCTGCTGTAAAGTGGATGAAGCGTAAGACCCCAAAAGTCAAGAGCTTATGGATTCCAATCTTGCTTTTGACCCTTGTTGTCAATTTCCCCATCTATAAAGTGGGGTGAGGAGATAGTGCTTGTATTCTGCCCTTCTTAGATAGCTACTACAAATAATGTATTCAAATGCTGTACAAAAATGTTTATATCAGTGTAGGCTGCTGTTATTGCTGTGATTGTTAACAACACCACCATCTTCAATGAGTATTCATTGTGGGCTTGCTACAGATCAGGCACCACGTACTTTAAAAGAAAGACAAGGGACAGCTAGGTGGCACAGTGAATAGAGCACCAGCCCTGGAGTCAGGAGGACCCAAGTTCAAATCCAGCCTCAGACACTTAACACCTACTAGCCGTGTGACCTTGGGCAAGTCACTTAAACCCAATTGTCCTCCAAAAAAAGAAAACAAATTAAAAAAATTAAAAAGGCAAAATCCCTTGTGGCGCTCCCTCTTAGAGGCATCAAGTATCTGAGGCGGAGGGAGTGGAGAGCAGGGGGCATCTCAAACTGGTCCCCACCCCCTCCCCTGGCTTAGTCTCCTCCTCCTCAGGCTACTCTAGCTTTTGAGATCAGGAAATTGAGGCTCAGAGGCTTAAAGGGACCTTATTCTTCAGAAGTGGAAGTAATAGTAGGAGCTTCTCTTCTAGATCTAATTCTGACAAACAATAATATCTGATGCCTATAAAGTACTTTAATGTTTCCAAAATGCTTCACACTTATTTTCTCCTATCAGCCTTGTTGTAACCTTGTGTCCTGATTTTAAAGATGAGGTCACACAGACAGCAATTGTCAGCAGCAGGATTTGATCTCAGGTCCTTTTGACTCCAAGTTCACCATGCCAGGCTGCCTCTCTGACTAAGAAGGTAACGGTTGCCAAAGCTGAGAGCAATGGGAGGAGGGGGCTGTCCCATTTTGGATGCAGTCTGATCGATCGATGGATCTGACCCTAGATCTATGGAGGGAAAAGCTGGATCCCACGGATGAAAACCCCACCTGGCAAGTCAGCTCAAGGGGGATGGGATGGTCTCAAGAACAAAATCCTGAAGACACAATGGGCATCAACTAAGAAAAGGGAAGCTGTCTCTAGAGACAAATGGGTCCTGTGTGGCTGCACAGACCAATGTGGCCACTAAAAGACACACATATAAAAGATGGATAACATGAAAGAAGGGCACCGTCAGCATGGCTCTGACCAAGGTGATCATCTGAGACAATTTCTAGGGACCCAAGATGAAAAATGTTCTCCACCTTCAGAGTGACAACTGCTGTTCTCTGAGCACAGACTGAAGCAGACGTTTTTTACTTTCTTTAAGTTTTCTTGATGTGTACATGGGTTTTCTTTTGCCACATGCTAATATGTAAACATGCTTTGCATGACCTCATGTGTAAAACTGATACTGTATTGCTTGCCTTTTATGGGGTGGGAGGGAGAGAATTTGGAACTCAGAATTTTAAAGAACGAATGTTAAAATTGTTAAAAAGTGAAATCAGGAAATATTTAACAAAACAGATTTATGTCTATATGTTATGTAAATGTATATACAGTTAATTGTGGTTGTTGTCGTTTCAGTTGTGTCTGTATCTTTGTGCCCCATATGGAGTTTTCTTGACAAAAATACTGAAGCGGTGTGTCATTTCCTTTTCCAATCCATTTTACAGATGAGGAAACTGAGGTAGGGAGAGTTAAGCAAATTGCCCAGGGTCACACAACTAGTAAGTGTCTGAGGCTGGATAACAAGAGAAGCACCACAGGAATGGAGGCCACGAAGGGAAGGAGATGGATTCTTCAAATTATAGGCCAATGAGCTGGGCTTCAACTCCTGGCAAAGCTGTAGAATACATTATGGTTCCTGAACATTTTGGGGAAGGGGAAAAACGTCACGATCACTAAGATCCAATGAACCAATATGGGTTCAGAAAGAATAAGCCACAATTCAGGATGATCTTATTCCCTGTTTTGGGCAGTTACTGGGCTGAAAAGTCTTGAAAATGTGAGGTTAAAGAATACCTCCAGCTCAAGGTATTTGTACTAGACACATCCACATGTGTTATGTGCATAAGAGATGAAATTCTCTTCTATCACCTAGCAGTTACATATGATCAGAAATCCACACGTAGGTGGACCATATGATTTTGTTATATTGATTGTGACAGGGAAGCCAAGACTGCTAAATAGCCAAGATACATTTTTAAAGCAATAACTCAAAAGTTGTTCAAAAACAGTGTAATCAAATTTATTTATTCAAAAGTAAAGCTTAGTGATAGTCATTAACCAATGGTAAGCAAGCCAGTGAGAATCCTGGCACTTAGAAGACTTGAACTAATCTTTAGAACCACTGTGGGGCATGTTCTGTCAGGGCCCAGATCAGTCACGACTCTGGGCTGCCATCCCTGATAGTGGTTCAGGGACAATTTTAGCAGTTCTATGGAAGTAAAAGCTCATTATTTGGGAAATGGCTAAACAGGCTATGTTACATGAATGTGATGGAATTTTATTGCACCATAAAGAAGTGAATATGAAGGAGAGTGAAGAATGGGAAGATTCACATGAACTGATGCAAAATGAAGCAAGCAGAAACAGGAAACCAATATACACCATGACTACACCCAATGAAAATATGAAAGAACCAAAACAACAGCAACAAGTCAAAATAAAAAACTCATAGATATCTTGTCCAGAGTGAGATAGCCCCAAACACTGACTAAAATTTAGCCAAGCAGATATTTCAGGTGGGTAGGTCCTACTTGCCCTCTATTCCATGTGCACTGAGTAGTAACGGAAAACTTTTTTTTAGAAGGTGGCAGTAAAAACTATCAGGGTTACATGTGGGATATCTAGGGATTTTAGGGACTAAAAATAAGTTCAAGGGTCTTAGAGTTGGAAGAGACCATTGAATCAAGCCTTGGACAAAAGGTCTCTATTATAACAACCTTGACATGTGGTCATCCTGCCTCTACTTGAAGACTTCCAGTGAAAAGGAGCCCAGTATTCTGAAGAAGGAAAGCAGAAGAAAGGAAGGTAGAAAGAAAGAAAAGGAAAGAAAGAAAGAAAGAAAAAAAGAAAGAAAAAGGAAGGAAGGAATAAAAGAAGAAAGAAAAGAAGGAAGGAAAGAAAGAAGGAAATAAAGGAAAAATAGAAGGAAGAAAGGAAGGAAAAAGGAAGGAAGAAAAGGAGGAAAAAGTAAGGGAGAGAAAGGAGGAAAGAAAAAGGGAAAGGAAGGAAGGGAGGAAAGAAACAAGGAAAAGAAAAAATGGAAGGAGGAAAGAGAAAGGGAAAGAAAGAAAGGAAGGAAGAAAGGAAGGAAAAAAGAAAGAAGGGAAAGAAAGGAAAAAGAGAGACAAAAGGAGAGAAGGGAGGAAACAAACACTGATTAAGTGCTCACTATTTGAAAAGTGAGCCAAATGCTTAATAAATAGTATCTCATTTAAACTTCACAATAACTCCAGAAGGTAGATCCTAACATGATCCTTATCTTACAAAAACCTGAGGCAGATCAGGGTTAAGTGACTTACCCAGGGTCACACAACTAGTAAGTGTCCAATGCTAGACTTGAACTTGGGTCTTCTTGACTTCATGCCCAGCACTCTATCCACTGCACCACCTAGATGAGTGTGCCCATTCTACTTCTTGGCAGGTTGAATTGTTAAGAAGTTGGAACAGGTCTAGTAAGGTTACACTTACATAACTGAAATCTGGTCTTTGTACCTGCCATCTCTTGTTCCCTCTTCTGCCCTCTGGGCTGGTCTAATGCCTCTTCCATTTGACAGTCCTTCATATCCTTGAAGACCATGATCATGTCTCTTTCTCTTATCCAGACTAACCACCTCTGATTTCTTCTATCGATTTTCTTAAGGAAGGGTCTTGAGAGGCTTCATCATACTGGTCACCATCCTCTGGTGGTGCTCCACCTTATTCCCATCCTTTGTCCAAAGTGATGCCTCAAACTAAGCGTGGCATTCAAGGCTCTCTGCCATCTAAATTGACCTCTTCAGATTTATTTCTTTGTGTTTTTTGTGCCTCTTTGTGTTTTCTAAATCCAACTCACACTGGGCCACTGACTGTTTCTCTACTCTGTTCCTCCCTCTCCTGACTTGTGGACTTGTACAAGCCACCCTCCCCACTCCCACATCTTTCATGCCTGAAATGCTCTCTCTCCCTTTTCATCTCTGCCTTGTAAATCCTTCTCTTCCTTCCTTCATGAAATCTTCTTTGATTCCCCTGATAGAAAGTGAATTGTTCTACTCAAAGAGTACCAAAGCTCTTGGCATAGCTTTCTCCTGGGCTTTAATCACATTCTACCTTAGATCACATAGTTCATAGAATCAGAATTTCAGCATTGCAAGGGACCTTGGCAGCTGCACCGGAAAAAGAAAACATACTAAGATAAAGCCGTGTGGTCTTCCCTCTGCTTGAAGCTACCCAGTGAGCACTGACCCATGGCCTCTGAAGCAGCTCTTTCAATTTCGGGATGATTCTGATTGCAAGGATGTCTTGGCAGTTTCTACCCATCACTTTGGTGGCCAAGCAGAAAAAAACGAATCCCTTCTCTACAGAACAGCCTTCTCGATACCTGACCACCTAAAAAAGCTGGAAAATAAGGGGATGCCCATCAACTGGGGAATGGCTGAACAAGTTGTGGTATATGAATGTAATGGAATACTATTGTGCTATAAGAAATGGTAAGAAAATGGACTTAGTATTCACCTGGAGAGGCTTATACAAACTGATGCTAAGTGAGAAGAGCAGAACCAGGAGAAATTTGTACACCAATCACTGACCCATTGTATGTGTGATGACCAACTTTGATAAACTGGACTCTTCTCAGCTCTGTAAGTCTCAGGATGGAAGGAGAGATCTACATTCAGAGAAAGATCTAGAAAGAACAGAGTTTAAATGGAGACTGAAGCACTCTACATGCTATCGTTCTTTTCCACGTTTGGTTTTCTTTCTTCCCATTGTTCTCTCCATTGGTTACAACCCTTCTATACAACCAGACTAACGTCCAATGTGAAAGTATTTGCAGATCCTATACTTGATTGCACACTGCCATTGGGGGGGGGGAGGAAGAGGGAGGGGAGAAAATTTGAAACTCAAGGGATTGTGGAACTGAATCTTGTAAACTAAAAGTAAATAAACAAAATAATTTTTAAAAAAAGAAAAAAAAACCACTTGACCACCAACTCTGTTCCCCCAACTCTGACCCCAGTCTCTTCTTCTCCATGATAGCCATTCTCAGTTTCTTCATCCAGTCCTCACATATCTGGATTCAAGACTCTTTCTCATTCTGATTTCTCTTTTCTGATGGCCCCTAGTTTGTCGATCTCTGCTATGTCATATGCATTCATTATTATTAAGACTGCAGACTCTTTGAGGGGAAGGAATATATTGTTTACAAAAAAAGGGGGCTCGATTTGACCTCGAATATTTACAGAAGTACTTGTGTAGCAGCAAAAACCTTGCCCGTCTATAGGGGAATAGCTACAGGAATGTCATGGAATATCACTAGACAGTAAGAAACGACAAGCAAATCCATCTATCAGGGAGGTGAGGGACTCGGCAGGTGCAAGACGTAAGAGGGGCAGATTTTGACTTTGCGTAAAGAAAAACTTCCCAATCATATCAAACTGTCAAAACGGAGGCACCATTTTGTAGTCAGGAAAACCTAAATCCAAGACCTGCACTGACTTCTATTGATTGCATGACCTTGGCCAAGTCCCTTAACCTCTTAGCTCCCTGAGCAACTTTCTGAGACTGCAAATTACAACGCATGTACAAATCTGCATTGGTAAAGGATATTTTCTTACCTGGGAGATCCCTATAGTGATTATATCTTTGAAAAAATGCAATGGGCTGCCTTAGGATTGTAAAAGGAATCTTTGTCCAAGGAATTACCGTTAGACCAGGTGGCCCTTGAGGTCCCTTTTGGCTAGGATTCTGGGATTTGCCTAAAGTTCATATGAGTATTACTAGTTTCACCAGGACAAGAATCCGGTGTACAATGTTTCTTGGGGCTACCAGTAGAAGTCCATTGTGAGTCCTGGTATAAAAGAAGGAACCTTTTTTTTTGCAAAGCAGGATTCTAATTGGTGCATTTTAGAAACTGGAATTTTCTAGCAGTGGGAGGGTTTCATAAGCTGGGACTCCCCCTGCCCTCCTCCCCTGACAGAACAGTGAGAAGCAGCCCTGTGAAAATCTGCTGCCTCATCCGTAGGAAGCTGGGCTGGCCCCGTGGTCACCATGAGATTTTTCTATCAGCCTCCCTATGGTGGCAGAGACTGGAATGCTAGGCTGGGCCACCTGCCAGGGGACAGGAAGAGTGCAACAGCCGGTCCTCTCTTTGTTTATGGCAAGAGAAACTGATTGATTTTATCAGTAGTTCAATATTGATCATTTCTTTTTCTCAGGGGCATTCAATTCCTGTTCCCCTGGTTTGGTCTCCCTGGCTGGTTTTCCTCAAGACAAGCCTGGTTTTGGAGGCAGAAAACTTGGACTTGAATCACCACCTCCAGCCCTTCACCACCACCCCTCTCAGACAGTGCACTTACTATGCATGAGACTTTGGGTTAAGTCATTGATTCTCCCTGAATCCCAGTTTCCCCCTCTGTAAAATGGGCAGGCAGACTAGATGGTTTCTGCGGCTCCTTCCAGTCCTAAATTCTCTTATTTAGCTCAGTTCAGTCTAAGCACTTGGGAAGTCCCCTGCACACCTGGTCAGACATACCTTGAGCACTGGGCTGATTCTATAGCTAGTAAACCTCTCTCATTTCAAGGTGCCTGCTCAGAAGATCATAGGCTTAGTCACAGAAGCTGTTATTTGGGGGTTAATGCTCTTGGACTTGGGTTCAGATTCTGCTTCTATCACTTAGCTCCTGCGTGACCTTGAGAAATTCTTTCAATCTCTCTGAGCCTCAGCTCCCTTCTCAGGGGGGTCATCCCATCCAACCCTCTCAGTTTGCAGATGAGAAAATTGAAACCAGCAAAGGGGCAGTGATTAACCAATGTCACAGAGACAGTAGGGAGCAAAGTCAGAATTTGAACTCACAGCATCAATCCCCCAAAGCGGCCTTACATCTCTGTGGCACTTTTCAGTTGTCAAGGCACTTTCTCATACATCATTCTAATTTCTCTACCTCTGTGATTTTAGGGAGCACAGTTCTTACGTCCATTTTATAGAAGAGAAAACACAGGTCAAGTGACTTGCCAAATATCATGAGAGCACAGCTCTCAAACTGGGCTGGACTTTAGACATATAAGGCAAACTCCACATTTTTCTAGCCCTGCTTCCAAACTGGCCCCCAGAGACATCATGGAAGGGAGAATTCCCATGAAGGGACCCACCCTCCTTAACATCACCACCACCTGTCACTGACCAGCTGCCTCCCTATGAAGGGGATAGACTTCTTTGGCATGTTAAAAAAAAAGAAAGAAAGCAAGGAGTGGATTCATGTGTGTAGGTATGTCTATGTACACATGTATATGTGTATCTGTGTGTTAGGGATTCAGGTACAAAGGGAGTGATCAAACAATTGAATTGCTCTGGGGCCCTATGGGCCCACCCTCAATCCTGGTTGTTGATTGCTATTTTAAAAAATCATTTATCATCAAAAAGTGCCTTCAGATCTCTGGAAATTCCTCCCCCCTCCCCCTTTCTGAGATCCTTGGTCTTCCTGTGTCCACTCCCATCAGGCCCTTCAGCAACTGTTTGTTTGTCCTCTCTGTGCATCCTCATGGGGTGAAGTCAGCCCAGGCACAATGGGGCTCTCTTTTCAGGGCTTGGGAAGCTGCCTGCCTCCTGCACAGCCAGGACAAAGTGAGACAAAAATACAAACAGAGAAACAATGCAGCCCCACTGCTGGTGCTGGCCGATGAGGCAGAGAGAGCTGCCAGCCCTGGAGGTCCAAGAGAGGATCTTAAGAACCTGGAGATGGTGGGATGGGATGCTAAGCTGAACAAGATGCCCATCCCAGAGAAGGCCATGCAAATCTCTATAACTCCAGGTCCCCGAGCCAAGAAGGGATCTCAGTGTCTCCACTCTTCCTGCACCTCCCCCCCTGCCTTCTTTATCTCTGTCTCTCTCTGTGTCTCTGTCTCTTTCTTTGTCTTTATCTTTCCCTCTCTCTTTCTCTGAGTCTGTCTTTCTTTGTGTCTGTCTTTCTTTGTGTCTGTCTTTTTCTGTCTCTGTCTCTCTCACACACAGACACATAGATAAACACACACAGATACACACACAGATACACAGACACACACACACATACCACTGTTATCTAGAGGGCTGTCATATGGAAGTGGCAGTAGATTTAGGTTTTGTGAGGCTCCAGAGGTCAGAGCAAGAACCAATGTTGGAAGGTTAGAGGGAAGAAGAATTTGTCTCCATACAATCTGGGTTATTTAGCAGACAGATCTGGGTTTAGAGTCGGGAAGACACAATTTCAAAATCTCCCTCCAGACACTCAGTAGCTACGTGACCCTGAGGAAGGCATTTCTCCTTTTTCTGTCTCAGTGCTTCATCTGTAAAGGCACGGGTGGGGGGTGGAATTGGATTTGATGCCCTCTAAGACCCCTGCCAGCTTTAGACCTGGGAACAGAGAGCATTTAGTCCAACCCAACAGAGAACTATCACACTAAAAGCCCCCTAGTGTCCTCACAGGACCAAGCAACACTGTCTACCAGGTTCTACCTCCCGTTGGAGGACTTGCTATTTTTTTCTTTTCCAGTTCCAAGCCCTGCCTCCTAATGCAGCAACTCATGCAAAGTTGAGAATGGCAAAGAAGGGCCCTCAGGTCTATCTCTCCATGGAATTAGTCCTTGACAACCCACTAATTTCTCTGAGGTAGTGGCAGAGTGCAGAGTAGGAGGGAGGAGGTTTGAAGGCTGTGTGACCTTGGATGGGTCACTTCCCTTATTTTTTCTTCTGTGAAATAGTCTCAACAGTACTTGTCCTGCCTGTACTATCCCATCAGATGTGATAACACCCATGAAAGTGTTTCATAAAACTGAAACATTCAGAATATTATAGGATCATACACCTAGAGCTGTTCTCTCTTCTTTGTTTTCAGCCCCAGTAGTGGCTTCTTCCCAATACACATCACTCATTCCTCAGATGAACTCCTGTGGTATCAGGGCAGCCCCAAGAGGGAGGATTCGTGTTGGAAGGAACCTTAGTCAACTCAGTCCAATTCAAACATTTTACAGGAGAGGAAACTGAGGTCCTAAGAGGTTTGATAATTTTCCCCAGGATGCACAAGTGGCAAAGAATTCAAATCTAGGTCTTGTGACCAAATCTTGTGTTTCTGGCCATCAGTCAGTCAATCGACAAGCATTTCCATAAAGCACTTACTATGTGCCAAGCACCTGAGGAGACAGAGGAAGGCTTTTCCCTATGCCACGCTGCATTCCTTCCTAAGATTAAACTGAAAAAATAGAGTAAACTTAAAAAAAAAAAAGATGCTCCCTCAGAAAAGAATGGTGCAAAAATTCCAGCATAAGAAGATACCTGCTTTCTCTTTCTAGCAGCAGAATGACATGGAGCCCAGATGGCAGAGATCCTACTGCCTTCTTCTTCCTTCCTCAAACATGGCTTTCACTGTGATCAGAGGCATCACAGCTGGAAGGGAGCTTTGAGATCGCCTTGACTGAGTCCTGTGCCTTCTATGAACCGGGAAGGCAGGTCATTTGCAGATGGAGTTAGATGGCTTACTTATTAGTGGATCTAGAACCCGAATTCAGATTTTCTGCCCTCCTGTCATACTCTTCTGCCCCTGCAGGGAAATGCTAATACTCTTCCTGTATGACTTTGGACAAGACACATAGCATGCCTGGGACTCAGTTTCCCCAACTTCAGAATGAGAAGATTTGGCTCTGAGATCCCTTCAGACCTGTGACCCAGCCTGGCAAAGTGGATAGGTATGTTAGACCTGGGGTCAAGGACACCTGGGTTCAAATCCCATCTCAGGAACCTACCAGCTGTGTGAGCCTGGGTAAGCAGTTTGATCTGCTTGTTTCCTTATCTGTAAAATGAAGAAATTAGATTAAATGCATCTGAGGTTCCTTTCAGCAGAGCTGTGGTTCTGTGGATAGATTGTTGGGCTAAAAAGACTCTTCCCCATGAGTTCAAATCCAGCCTCCGACATTTACTAGCTGGGTGACCCTGGGCAAGTGACTTAATCCTGTCCAGAGAAGGAAATGGCAAACCACTCCAGTATCTTTGCCATGAAAACCCAAATATGGTCATGGAGAGTCAGACATGACTGAACAATATCAAAATGATGGAGTGGATAGGATATTAAGCCCTGGAGTCAGGAAAGCATGGATTCCAATTCTAGCCCACATGGTCACTAGCTGTGTGACCCTAGCAGGTCACCTAAACCTTTATGTCTCAGTTTCTTCATCTGAGGTTAGATTCAATGGTCTCTAAGGTGCCTACCGTCCTAAATCTATGATTCTTGAATCACCAAATCCAACAGCATTTTTCAGTCCTCATCACCTCCAAAGCTCTTAAATTTCTCACAGTTTTGAGGACTCCAGTTTACCAGTAGCCTTTTCTTCTTTCACTTTCAGAAGCACTACCATCTTCAGGTTTTCCTCCTACCTTTCTAAATGTGACCCTTTTGTCTTTCTTGGTTGTCTCCTTCAATTAATTCCCAATCCCTTATTTTGGGTACTCCCCAAGGCTCTGTCCTCAGCCCTCTTGACTTCCCTTTATCAAAGGAGATAATATTTGTAAAATGCTTAGCACAGTGTAGGTACTTAATAAATGCTTACTACTTTTTCCTTCCCTTTCTACATTCTCTCCCTTGGTGATCTCATTCAGTGTCCCAGTTTCAATTACCACCTCTAGGTAGATGACTCTTCAGTTCTCTCTTTGGAGATCCAGACTCTTATCTCCAACTGACTTCAAGGTATCTCTACCTAGAGAAGAAGCATCATGACAAAGAGAAAAGAGCTCCATGTTTGAAGTCAGAAACATTCAAAGAGTATTTTCCTTAGATAAAGACTAAGAAGAATGATTGAGATTGAATTGATGTCTCATTCTAGGGTAGAAGTGACCTCAGGTTCTCAAAGGTTAATACTTCGATACTCTTACCAACCCTCAAGTCCTTGAACATCCATCCCCTCTGTGAGTCAGTCATCAGGCCCACCAAGCAAGTCAACAGGAACCACTAGAGAAATTTACCACCCTTCAGTGTACTCAGTCCTGAGTTCACCCTGCCCCACCCCCATAGCTACAGCTCAGAGGACCAGCTCTGCACTCTGGTGAATAAGAGTCCTATCTCCTACCTCTCTTTTCATTTTAGGTGAGACAGAGTGAGTTGAACAGGATGAGTAGGTATGGATGGATAAGTTGTGATTTGCATCTTGGGTCTCATATTTCTGGTCCCATCAAACCAGTGGGGGAGGGGGGGAAGGGAGAAGCAGGACACATTTTAAAGTTTAGCCTGTATTATTTATATTTTCTCCATCACTTTCTCAAGACTGTATAATCAACAAAACAATAAACCAAGTCTTGATTTCTGAGGTGTAAATGCTCATATGGAAAATTTAACAAACAGCTCTCCAGAGTTAGCTGGGCTACCCTCTTTCATCCCTCCCTGTTACCATCAAAGACACCACCAGCCTTCCAGTCGCTGAAATTCCAGTCATCCTTAGCTTCTAGAGTTCCCTCACACCCTAATCAGTTGCCAAATCTTGTCCTTCTTACTTCTACAACATCGCTCACCTTCATTCCCTTTTCTGTGCTCACATGGCTACTTCCTTAGTTGAAGCCCCATCATCTCTTCATTTCCCTGCCTCAGGGCTCTCCTGTCTCCAACCCATCACACTGCTACGGAAAATAATTTTCCTACAGCACAGGTCTAAACATGTCTCTCCCTACCCAATAAACTCCAGTGGCTCTCTATTTCCCTCTAAATCAAATATGATTTGTTCTTTATCTCATCCTTTTAAAATTTCTGTTTTAAATTTGAGTTATATAATGTACATAGGTTTTTTTTTTTAATAGAATAGTGGTCTTGGAGACAGAAAGACTCACCCATCTTCCTGAGTTCAAATTCAGCCTTTGACACTGACTAGCTGTGTGACCTGGGGCAAATCACTTAATCCTATTTGCCTCAGTTTCTAAATCTGTAAAATGAGCTGGAGAAGGAAATGGCAAACCACTCCAGTATCTTTGCCAAGAAAGCATCAAAAATAGGGTCACAATGAGTCAGACACAACTGAACAACAATAGCATTATACAATTTTAAAGTAATTGTGTGTGTATTACATATGTATGTATATATGCAAGTTAAAAAAATTTTATTGATAGAAATTCAAGATAAAAAAAATTGAAGACCATGACTTTAAAGTATGCTGTCTGTCAAGCCAGGACAGCAATCTAGAGCTGATTATCAGCAGACAGAACCAAGGCTTAATTACCTATACCAGATGGAGGGAAGCAGTGTCAAGATAATCCAAAGCAGTGGGAAATCAAATAATCATTTCTGATTAGCTTTGGATTAGCTTGATATGATTTTTTTCCCATCCCCAGTAGATTTGCATTCTCAATGAAGGGAACCTGGTGGGGGAGGGGGCTGGTTAATACTACAGTGAGCTTACAAACCCTGCTGGGTGGTATTATCACAGTGATTGTATGTGGCTGAACCGAGCTGGGGTTAAGAATAATACATGACACCGGTTTATGTTCCTTGGATCTGGTGGGTATCATTCAAAGCAACCTGCCTTTTCCCAACCCCACCCCCTGATAAATGTAGGCGAACTTTCCCCTACTCCCCAACTCCCAGCACCCTGGATGGCTGTGACAGGCTGGAATATTTAGCAGCAAAGGTGAAACTGAATGCGGGGAAGGGGGGAGGAGACAGAAGAGGGCAGGACTGGACGATCAAAAGAAATATGATATGCACAAATTTAGAGCCATCATCATTCCAAATGTTCACATAGACCATTTGTGCCCAACCTATTGGTAGAGCCTTTTGAGCTTCAGACTGACCAGTCACAGTAGGACACATTGGACCTTGATCCCCAACATAGTGATGTCATTCTGGTTTTCTTGGGGACACCACTGGCACTCTAGTGAAGCCCATGGGCACCTTCTCAGAAAGAGGTTTGTAAATGTGTACAATGAAATAAACAGGATCACGAAAGATCAAAATCTTTTTTAAAAAACCAAGGTCACAGCCCCCAGGATTAAGAACTCCTAGAGTAGTAGATGTCTGAGAACCCTTTCTCCCTAACCTCTGGTGAAGTGGGGATAGAGACTCTTCTGGTGGCTATCTATCATATAAACATCTCTTTGCAAGCCAGGCAGTTTCTTCCCTGAAAGAATAATCTCCCAGCCCTTCCTTGTTTATCTTTAACAAAAAATTTGCCAGCAGGCAGAGATGTACTTTGAGAATAACAATGGTCAGAGCAGTCACCAGGAATTTTTCATCTGGGGCAAAAATAATTGGAGTGGGGGGATGGGAGTAGCCATGCAGAGATCAGCCCAGAAAGGGGGGGAGGGGGAAGGGGAACAACCAAGCCCTCACTGAGTCAAGTGACACAGGCTTCTGTAGGACTGTGAGCTTTGGCACAGGAATGGGGCTTACCTGGATGAGAAAGCACTAAATCTCATATGCTGGTGCCCTGCGGCAAGATCCTGCCTACCCCCGCATTAGTTGTAATGCTTATAACTGTTAACTTTTATGTGACACTTGGAGGAGGGTGTGGAGAGGGAAAGGGGGGGAGAGGGTGGTGGTCCAGACCTGTGATTTTATCAGTATAAAAAGCACCCAGTGAAGAAACCCCCTCCACCAATGTGATCAGCACCTGCTTTGTATTTCAAAATTTTGCCCCAAATCAGGCTGCCTAGACACTTTTTGTCTATTTCCAAAACCATGCTGTCTATTCTCTGACCATCCTCCTCCCACCTAACTCAGACTTTTCCCGGGGAGTCTGGTCTCTGATAGGCAACCTTTTGTTTTCTGTCAACTGAAACCAGGCCATCCTGGCCTTCCTCAACAAGTACCCTGTTCATCGTTACCCCCTCAAAGCTCCCTTTTCTGGGCTGTCTTCCCCCATTAGAATGTAAGCTTCATGAGGACAGGTACTGTTTGCTTTACTTGAAATAGACCCTAAAGCAATCTGCACTATCTAGAGCTGCCAAAGAAGCTGGTAGGATCAAAGACACCTCAGAGATTAAGAGTTAGAAGGGACCTTAGAGGTAAGATTTAGTCCAACACTTTCATTTTACAGATGAGGAAACTGCCAGTGATGTAAGTGACTTTCCCAAGGTTACAAGGGTAATAAACAATGGAGGCAGAATTTGCCCCCTAGTACCTCAGACTCCAGCACCAATGTTCTTTCCACTGTCTCCCAAACAAATCAAGCTCTTCCCAGCTCCGAAGACCTGTGAAGAGGTTGGTGATGAAATGCTATTCTCTGTTTTCCCTGAGGACAGAACAAGAGGTGTCACAGAAAGGAAGACAGTCATCTTCCACCTAAGCCCAACAGTGTATGTAAACATTGACACACAGAGGAGAGTCCCTTTTTATTATATTTATTTACATTTGGTCATTTGCCCATAATTTATCCTCCTGCCCCCCACTTTTTATGACCAAAGACTCACAGAGAAGGAAAGGACATTAAAAATCATCTATTAATTATTTAATCAGAAAGTATTTATTAAGTACCTTCTCTGGGACAGGTACTCTGCTAGACAGAGAGGACCAAGACAGAAAGGAGACAGCCTCCTGAGGGGCATCAGGAAAGACATTAGTAGATTATACTTGAGCTGAGTCATCAAGGAAGCATCAACTGCCAGTCCTATGGTATAAAGCCTTAGATAGCAGAATGGATGGACCCAAGGTCACAGAATCATAGAATCACACCCTTTCAGCATTCAAAGATACCTTAGCAGCCAGCTCATCCTCCCAACAGAATGATCATAAATACAGCTTTTGCTCCATGGCCTCCAAAGAAGGGCAGCCCACTGGCTCTGGAGGCATCCCGTTCCTATCCCACCACTCCATTCCAGAGCTTTCTTCCTGGGACAGTTTCTCATGGTTAGGAAGCTTTTCTTGACAACAAGCCTAAATTAGTTTCTTTACAATTTTTGCCCGTGGTTCCTAGGTCTGACATCTTTGGCCAACCAGAAACAAGTCGAAAGCCTTTTTTATGGAATAAACATTCAAATACTTGAAGGCAGTTAGCATGTCCCCAAGGAATCTTCTTTTTTCCAAGGCTAAACAAGCCTATTTCTTTCAATCAGTCCTCTTATGCAAGGATTTGAGTCTTTCACCCTCCTGATTACCATCTACAGGTTACTCTCCATTTTTTTCCAAGTTCTTCCCAAACTAGGATGCTTGGAATGGAACACAATACTCCAGATGCTGCTTGATCAGGACAGTCATGGGAACAAAGATTTAAAGCCAGAAGGGAACCTGGAAGGCACGTAGCCCAACCCCCTCATTTTATAGGTTAAGAAACTGAAGCATAAAGAGGGGAAGTGACAGAGTTAGGACCTGAATCTAGGTCTTCTGATTTTAAATCTAGTGTGTTTCTCATCTCACAAGGATATTTCTTCTGTTATCTCTTTGTTCCTGGAAGTCACAAATGCTTCTTGTAACCCAAGATCATATTAGCATTTCTACTTTCTCTACTACACTAGAGATTCATATTGAGCTTACAATCCATTAAGACCCCCAGATGTTTTTCAGACAAACTGCTATCTCATCATGTCTCCCTTGTCTTGTACTTAGATTTTTTTAAAAAAATCACCTTTTTTGAACATAAGATTCTATTTATTCCTACTAAATTTCATCTGATCGAATTTGGCCCAATGTTCTCACCTGCCAAGATCCTTCTGGGTCTTGATTCTATCATCAAGAGGATTAGCACCTCCTCCAGCTTTCTGCCTTCTGTAAACTGGATGAACCTGCCTTTACCCAAGGTCCACTTTGTTGCCCCCTGAGTTTACTAGCTTGCTGATAATGAAATGAGTTCTGCAGTTACAGAATCTCTCAAATTTAATTGATAAATATCTCCACTGTTGATTATTCATGAATATTGAACAACCCATTTCTCTGTAGTTTTAGGGTTTACAAAGCACTTTCCTGAGGAACAAGCCCAGGAGATCACCTAAATATCATTATCCCCACTTTACTGAAGAGGAAACGAAGTTTCAAAGAAGTCACATTGCTCATGGTAATGCAACTAGGAAAGTATAAGCTGAGACTTGCACCTAGGTTTCTTTTTTCCAAGTCAATCACTCCACAACTCCATATTGTCTTCACAGTAAAGAGTGAACATCAATAATCTACACCCTTTAAAACATGTTTTCACTTTATTATGATGAATTAGATGATCATCAACAAACTGATGTTATAAGGAATGGATTATAAGGATATGATAAGGATTGAAAATATAAGGAATATTTCCTTATACAAAGAATAGGAAAGGGAGATTGTATGTGATACCACAAATCTCTTCCACAGAGCTTGTTTTTTAAAATTATCTTTATTTATTTTTATATTTTATTATGTTTTAAATCTTTATTAAATTTATTAAAGTTTTATATTTTACTTTTTTCAGTGACAAGAAAGAACAATTTTAACATTCTTTTCTAAAATTGTGAATTTCAAATTCTCTCCCTCCCACATTCCCCTCCCCACTCCTTGAGAAGGCAAGCAATTTGATATAGTTTATATGTGTGCAGTCATGCAAAACCTATTTCCATGTTAGCCAGCACAACTTGTTTTCTAAAGTATATATTAACTTTGATAAGATAGTCCCACCATTGCCTTGGTTATTGGTGTCCCGTTATGAATTCCCTCCTGCTTCCTTCTGCATATTTTTTTCAAATGCTCCACTGATCCTCTTTTCTTTCTTTCTTTCTTTATCAGTATGTATATTCATATATACATGTGCTGGCAAAACAAATCCACATGTTGGCAGGTTTAAGAAGGCATGTCTGCTAAATCATAATAATAACAAGCATTCATACAGTACTTTGCTAAGTGCTGTACAAAACTGTACAAATTATGTTATGATAGTTATCTCATTTTATCCTTAAAACAACCATAGGAGGCATGTGCTACTATTATCCCCATTCTACAGATGAGGAAACTGACGTAAAATGGATTTGAATCCATGTATTCTTGACTCCATGTCCAGCATTCTATCTATTGATTCACCTGGCTGCACCTCTATTCTATCACATCTCTGTTAAGAGATAGGAAGCATAATTCATCATGGATTAATGACTTCATTAACTGACTGAAGTTATGTTTGGTTATTTCAAGTGATCAGAGTTCTTAATGAGTCTTTTCTGGTTGTTTCCCTTTCCAGTACTGTAGTCATTGTATAAATTGTTTTCCTAGTTCTGCTTATTTCATTCTGCATGAGTCCACTTCTCTCCAGACTTTGCCACCACTCACCCAAAACTTTCTCCATTTTGAAGCCCCATTTTCCAGATAGTGACTCCCTCTCTGGGACCATCATCCCTCTAGTATTCCCAGTTCAGAACCTTGACATCATCATCCTGGGACATCATCCTCACCTCCTCATTCTCCATAACCCCAAATATCTGATCAGTTTCCAAATTATGCCAATTCTTCCTCTACAATAACTTGCATCCATTCTCTTCTTAACTCACATGCAAACATGTAATTTCAGAGCCTCATCACCTCTAAGTTAGCTTATGGCAATTGATCTCCCTACTTGAAGCCTTTCCTCTCTCCAGCCCCTCTCTACCACTGCTGTCAAAGTGATTTTCTTAAAGTACACGTGTGACTATATCATCACCCTATTCAACCAACTCCAGGGGCTTCCTACGGTCTCTAGACTCCATTGCAAACTCTGGTTTTTAATGCCCTTTACAAGACCCCAACCTACCTTTCCAACCTCACTGAATGAGTGAATGAAAAAACATTAATTAGGCATTTACTATATACAAAACAAATTCAACTCTAAGGATACAAATTGAAAACCAAAACAGTCTCATTTTGTATTACTTTCCCTCCTTCATTCCATGAACTTGCCAAACTAGCCTTCTCTCTGTTCCTCACATACAACACCCTATTTTCCATCTCTGGACTTTTGTACTAGTCATCCTCCCCCACCTGGAATGCCCTCTCTCCTTACCTCTGCCTCAAAGAGTGCTTCTTCGCCTTTGTGATGCAGTTCAAAAACCATTTTCTGCATCAAGTCTTTCCTGATCTCCCCTAAGCTGGTGCCCTTCCATATATATATATATATATATGAACATATGTGTGTATATGGATGTGTGTATACACACATATCCATACATGCATATATATCTTCATCTCCAGCATCCCCAGAGGCTCCAGTTGCCAGAGAATTTCCCATACTCCAATTTATGGACACCATTAGTTGTATCAGTTCCCAGAATGAAGAGCAGGAGGAGAAATATTAAGAAGAGTGACTAACAACATAGGTGTGTATACATGTATAAATGTAGTTATATTTATATTAATTGCACATGCTTATATGTATACTTGAAATCTTCATTTGAAGGTGAGCCCTTTGAAGACAGTGATGGTTTCCTTTTTTCTTTGTATTCCTAGCTGAGAGCATTCTGCCTGGCACATAGTTGCTTGTTCTCCATTTTCAAAGAGAATCAGTAACATCACAAGGTGATGTCTTAACTGGCACATGAATTGGATTTAAGTGAGGCAGAGTTGCACAAAGTCATCAGCCTCAGTATCTCCTCCAGAATCATCAAAATCCAGTGGCAAGAAAAAAGTCAAGACAACTGGTGATGGCCTGGGATGTAGCGGATGACCTTGATGTCTTTCACGTCTGACCAAGCTCCACAGCACTACCTTCGTGGCTGTTGGAATAAATTTGTCTCATCTACCATTACACTGGTAGAAGTCTTCATGTGCTGGGGGTAGATACTCCCATAACTCACTGACAGGCTTGACGTCCTCAGATACCCTCAACCTGGTTTAGCCCATTCACAAGATGGTCTTACTGGGATGCTACAGCACATGCTCCAGCTTCTTGGAGGCACAGGTGACAGCTGGGTGAAGGTAGACAACAAAGGTGGATGAGCAGCCCTGAAAAGGGCTTGCCAAGTCTTCATCCCAGCAGTGCTAGCGCTCCTTGAAGATCTCTTGCATTCCTGAACACCTCATACACCCTTGGCACACAGTAAGCACTTAATAAATGTTTGTCATTGACTAGCTGATCTTCTAAACTCATAACCTCTACCTCTGTATAGAAAGGAGGAAGCCCATTTTCTCAACTTGGTTATCCTAATTATCAAACTTAGTTTTGTTCTTTTTTCCTTTCTATACATTGTAGTCATAGTCTATCTTATCTTCTTGGCTCTTCTCTCTGCTTCCTTCTGGATTCATTATTTATTAAATCTTCTCATGCTTCTCTGAATTCCCCCTTGTTCTCAATTGTTCTGGCACAGTAACCTTCCACTACATTCATGTACTGGGCTTTGTTTAGACACTTCCCAATCAATGTGCACCTACTATGTCTCTACTTCTTTGTGATGATGTACTATTAGATGAATATTTTGGTCAGTTGGCTAGATGGCATTTATAGATCACTTTAAAGTTTGCAAAGCCCTTTCCATATATTATTTCATCTGATCCTCACAACAGTTCTGTGAGGAAGGTACTATTATTACCCTGATTTTACAGATGAGGAAACTGAGGGTGATGGAGATTTAAGTAACCAGGGTCACACCAATATTAATTGCCTGATGTAAAATTTAAGGAAAGGTCTTCCTGACTTTTATGGCATGGTCATTTTGGAATCAGGAAGACTGATTTTCATGAATTCAAATCCAGCCTCAGACACTTACTAGCTGTGTGACCCTGGGCAAGTCACTTAACCCCATTTGCCTCTGTCTCCTCATCTGTAAAATAAGCTGGAGAAGGAAATGGAAAACCACTCTGCCAAGAAAACCCCAAAGATGGTCATGAAGAGTTGGATAGGACTGAACAATAATAACTTCCTGACTTTTAGTCTTTAAACTCCTAGGGAGAACATGGCTAGCAATAGGATTTCTGATTTTAAAACAACAACAAAACAAACATTTCCTATGTACAAGGCATTGTTGAAAAAGGCTTAGCTAAATTTGTGGATTTTGGAATCAGAGTGGAAAGTTGGGTCAAAGATGAGATCATTACTAAGGTCTTACTTGACTTTGAGATTCTTGGGCATTGATATCAGGGAGAACCACATGCTCTTCTGTAATCTGTGCCCTGGTGACATTGTTGGGCACAATACTGGGCTGTATAGATCAGGGATTTGGTGTGGTATGGAAATTCTCACTTTCTGGATTGTTGCTGGAGATGCAGAGGAAATTCTTGTTTCAGGTTATGCATTGACCTCAAGGATCTCTAGGGTCCCTCCCAAATGTCATTCATGTAAGGGGTTAATCAGTGGGTCTCTCATCTATTTGAAGAGTTCTTCAATCAACCCAATTCCATTACTAGGCAGGAGCCTTTGTTTGAAGGCATCTGACAGGCACTTCCCCATGGAGTGAGGGCATAATCCCTGGCACCTTGCTGAAAGAACACAGGGAACCTGAAGCAGATGGATGGGCTGGCTGAGACTCAAAAGGATGAACTCTTTCTGTGGCCCATGAGAGTGAGTTGACCATCTACTTCCCTTCATACCCTAATAGTGCTATTTAAATAATAAAGTAACACCTGTGTCAGAGTCTACCCGGACTGTACCTTCTGCCCACCCTATCTCTTTGCTGCTCCTTAGGACCATGGAGAGCTCAGCTGGGAGAAAAGTGGAGCCATTTAATGGTAAATCCCTGTGCCAGCATCCCCCAGAGGCCCCAGCTGCCAGGGAATTTTCCACATTCCAGTTTATAGAGAGATCTGTTACTGATGGTTTGTGATCAGCCCCCAGAATGAAGAGCAGGAGGCGAGAGCTCAGAAGGCCGGCTAGCATGACTGAAGACCAGGCTAATCAGCCCATTGATACATTTTAATAATTTCTTCTTCTGGGGACAGGAGGCAGCTCCTTAACTGAACACCAAAAGTTTAAGGGCTACAGATTGTAAAGTGATTAAGGCTAAGCCTGAAGAGACAAAAGGAAGGGTTCACTTAAGTTCTATGACCTGCCACAGTGGGCTGAAGCAGGCATTGTGATCCTGGAGAAAGAAAGCTAAGCTCAGAGTCACAAGGCTGGAGTTCGAATCCCAGCTCACACTATTTATAAGCTATGTGACCCTTTGGCAAGTCACTACACCATCTCTGGGTCTCAGTTTCCTTCTCTGTAAAATGGGGCAGGAGGAATGGACTCAATGGTTTCTGAGGTCCTTCCCAACTCTAATGATCTATGATTCTCTAATCTCATCACAGCAGGTTTTCCATAGTCCAGTGGAGGCACAGCAAAGCAGGACTGAGAATCCATAGTAGGTTTGGCAAATCCATGTATCTCCCCTCAAAGTCCCAAAAGGGCACATCTGAGAGTGAAACTGTAGTTAAGCACCAATTCAAGGAGCCCGGCAGCATCCTTGTCCCCTTGGGGCATCAGTTTCACCCTCTCGGAAATGAAGGACTTGAAATGGACAGTCTCTAAGGATGGTCCCTTTCAGCTCTAAATCCTCCGATCCCCTGAGGGCCTCCAGCTGATTTGGGTCATTTAGGATGCCTTTTCCTCCAGAGAAGGATTTTTTTTTTCCCCTGGAGTGACAGCTGGAGAGCTTGGAGCAGGTTCTGGGCTCAGGTCCTCTGGACTGACTCAGTCACCACCAATGAGTCCTAAACCGTTCTGACTTCTCCCCAGTTTCTTATGTTTTTGTTTTTACACTTTGCTAAATGAAACAAAGGCAAAGTTACCAAAGCCCAGAGATGTCTTTTTCTCCTGAGGAAGGAAACATCATTTTGATGCCTTTGTTAATATCTGTGGCAGGAAAATATCAAACTTCTGCTGCACAAGCCCCCATGGGGAGGCAGAACTGACAGGGGCTTAAGAGCTGGGTCTCTCCTACCAGCCCCCAAGAGCCCATGTTTCTACTTTCATCTTTGCTTGTTCCTCTGCTTTGGGAGGGGTTTTGTCCTCTTCCTACCTTAAATATACCTTTTCCCTCCCATGCCACACCCCTTTGGTCAGAGATTTCTGCTATTGGCTCCTTCCTTTGTCCTGTTGTTATAAAAAAAAAAAAGCAAACTTCTACATATATTGTGAACTCTTTGGGTTCCACATGCATGTTCATTTCTCTTGTAATAAACCTACTTTCATGTAAGATTCATGGAGTTGTAATTGCCTGCTGACAACACAGAGAACAGTAATTCCTCTGTCCTGATTGTGAGCTCCCTGAGGGCAGGGACTCACTCTCTCTCTCTCTCTCTCTCTCTCTCTCTCTCTCTCTCTCTCTCTCTCTCTCTCTCTCTCTCTCTCTCTCTCTCTCTCTCTCTCTCTCTCTCTCTCTCTCTCTCTCTCTCTCTCTCTCTCTCTCTCTCTCTCTCTC
>CM053593.1:361548865-361582177 GCA_028646575.1 Pseudocheirus occidentalis
TCTCTCTCTCTCTCTCTCTCTCTCTCTCTCTCTCTCTCTCTCTCTCTCTCTCTCTCTCTCTCTCTCTCTCTCTCTCTCTCTCTCTCTCTCTCTTCATTCTTCAGTGCAGCAATGCTCTTCTTAAACTTCAGTACCAGGAAATGAACCCAGCTCTTCAGATGTGGCCTGACTCAGGCACAGTGGAGAAGTTGGGGGGGGTCATCACCTCTCAATTCCAGAAAGCTGCACTTCTCTTACTGACACCCCGAGATTCCATCAGCATGTTGGTCATCACACCGCCCTGCTGACTGACTCTTAGTGTCTTTCCAGGACACTGAAACCTCCACGCCTCTTTCAGGCAAAGTGCTATATAATCACGCCTCTCCCATCCTGGCCTTGGAAAGTTGATCCTTTTTGAACACAAGTACGAGATTTTGTAGTTTTCCTTAACGGCTTTTATCTTATTAGATTCAGCCCAATCCCCTCATTTTACAGAGGGGGAAACTGAGGCTCAGAGACTCAAAATGACCTGCCTGTGGTCATATTATATAACTAGGAAGTGGCAGACCCGGAGTTTGAACCCCAGTCCTCTGACTCCAAATTCTCCCATGCTATTCTACGTCGTAGCCATTTTCAAGTTAGGGGCTGTCTGGATCTGTCAGGAAGAGGTAGGAGGGGAGATATCTGGATGAAGAGGGGCTCTATAGAATCTGCACACATGGGAAAGCCCAGAACCAAGAGGATACAGAAGCGATGAGGATTCTGCTAGTGATGAAAATGAGAGCTCTTCCACGTGTCTAGTGTTCTAGAGCTACAAAGCGCTTTCGATAATTACAACTGGCATGTGTAGAATGATTTAAAGGTGGCTCCACACTTCCCATACATGATCTCATCTGAGCCCTACAATACCTTTAGATCTAGGAATGAATAATAGGGACTTGATTGGCATAGCTCATGGGTCAAGGGGATTCCCAGTGAAGAGATTCCCTCTACCCATGCTGGTTGGCAACTGCCCTCTCATTTACAATCAGCATCGCCCACACAAGCAGTTGGTGTCAGACAAAGAGAAAGGGAGGGGGAATTAAACCATATATAAGGATCACTGTGGGCTAAGTGTTGACTTAGAAAACCAAGTGTGAACATGACCAATGTTCTATTGTATTGTATTTACTTTAATAAATATTTTTCAAGTACATTTTAGTCTAATTCATGCTGCATTGCAGGCGAATGGCATCTTTGGATCTACAGCACGGAGAGGTTAGATAATTTGCCCATCGGGGTTGAGACTCAAACCCAAATCTCTCCTGACTTTGAGACCAGCTTTCTCTCTACTGCCCCATGCTGCTTCTCAGACTAAGAGAAATAGTACAGATATTTTTTAAAGAGGAGGTGACTAAGGATGGTAAAGACTCTGTCTCACAGTCATATTCTAGTAAGAGTCAGAGGTAGGATTTGAACTCTAGATCCGACTCTCTGGTCACTATGCTGCACTGATCATACCTCAGAAAGCCCTGGAAGACTCAGTGGTTTGCAAAGCATGAATTATCTCAGTAACATGAATTATCTCATTTGACCTTCTCAACTACCCTTAGGTAGGCAGGGTATTATTCCCATTTTATAGATGAGGACAATGAGGTTCAGAGATTTGATGTAGTTTACTCAGGGCAAGAGAAAGAACAAATGGGAGAGTCAGATTCCCAATCCTCTGCTTTTCTCACTATACCAAACTGCCTTTCAAGGTAATTATGGTAAAGAAACATAATTTCCAGGGGGCATTTATATGGGTAAATTGTCCTGTCCTGCCTTCAAGAGTCATTCTCTTGACTACATTCAAGCACACTGAGCTTTTGATTTCAACAAAAACGCTTCACCAATAATGAAGGAGAAACTCACCCAGTTTACCTGTTCCTGAGACTTTATTTTGCCTTTCAAAGTCAATATATCAAAGGGAGGCAGTGGGAAGGGAAAAATACCCAAGTGTCCAGGGTCTAACCCTGGCTCTGCCATGTGACCTTGGCGTGTCATTTCACTTTTCTGTGCCTTTGTTTCCTCACCTGTAAAATAACAGTGTTGGACTAATGAGCTTCTGATGTCCCTCCCAGACACTGATCTAGAAGCCTATGATTAGATAGTCATTGGTCTCTTCTGTGCTACTAAGTCACTTTCTGATTCTAAACTGTAATTCTAGGTCACTTTCCAATTCTAACCGATAAGGTTCAAATACAGATAAAGGCCTTCCAGTAAGGGACTGGCATTACAGGATCGCAGAGCCCTAGACTAGAAAGGGACCTCACGGCACCATAGTTTCTCCCTCATTTTGCCCATGAGAAAAGGGAAGCTCAAGGAGGGGAAGTGATTTGCCCAAGGTTACACAGATCATAATTGTCAGATGGGAATGTAGGTCCTCTGACTTCAGAGCTCATCCCACCACAAATCATGAAAGAAATTTAGTCTTTGACGTCAGAACACCTGGGCACAAGTCCCAGTTCACATTTACGGGCTTAAAAATCATCACCTCCAGCCTCCTCCTACTCAAAGAAGAAATCTCTGTAGTTGCATCCCTAACTCAGTCCCTCTGGTGACAGGAAGCTCATTCTCTCATCTAGCAACCCTTTCTGTTGTTACAGGAAACTTATTTGTAGCTAACTACCCAGACATTGCCTTCTATGAGCATTCACCTCCTCTCCTGTAAAATGGATATAAAAATCTCAGTGCTACCCATCTCATAAGGTTACAGCGCTGGAGAAATGGGAATCTTGGTTATAGAGACTAGAAATCTTGCACTGGCCAGTCGGCCAGCACAAAACAGTCAACAAGGTCATCTACCCTGGGCTGGCCAGCAGGAACCTCTATTTGTGAGCCAGGAATCACTCTCTGGCCTCCAGCCAACCCATGGATAATAAAAGGCATCAGCTCTCTAAGATTCTGAACCCAGTTCTCCTGCCTCAGCATAGCTCTGCAACCCAGAAGCAGCAATGGCCTCACTGGTCCCTTAGGCCATCAGCCGCTGGCATCAGCCCCTGGCCCCAGGGCCAGGATTAGTGCTGCTCAATAAAGCTGAGTTAGAAGGAACATGTGCTTGTTGTGGAGACTACATTGGGGTTCAGATGGGCCAGCCCCAAGAAGGGGGACAGAGAGTACTCCCCAAAATAAACTCTCCAGCCATATACCCCAGTATGGCCACACTTCCTTGTACAGAGCACAGAAATAGGTTTGACAGTGAGTTGAACAAAGGTGCCCCCACCCCCATACTGTACCAGAAAACCATATGCCCCAACTTGCCTTCTGTTTGATTCAAGAAAGGGTGGGAGAAAGAGAAAGAGAGACAGAGAGAGAGAGAGAGAGAGAGAGAGAGAGAGAGAGAGAGAGAGAGAGAGAGAGAGCAGCAAGATGGTACTTCTAATACAGCAATTCTTAATCTAGGGTCAACAGACCTCTTAGATTCCAGGGATTCTGTGAACTTGGATGAGAAAATATATCTTTATTTCAATAGAATTGATTTCTTTTGTAATCTTATGCATTTTTGCATTTGAAAACCTGATTCTGAGAAGGGGTCCACAGGCTTCACCAGGCCACTGGGTTTGTGTGTGTGCCCATGAAATACACCCCTGCTCTTGTGGAATATGGATACGTGATGGTGGCTGATTTTGAAGAAGTGCTCAGGAGAAGCCCCAAGCATAAAAGATAGACGCCCTCAAGTTTGGAAGGAAGGGACGGTGCTTGGGGACCAAAGGAGTTCCCTTTGATGAGCAGGGGAAGGAGGAATTTTGGCACCTCCTCCTCCAAATAGCCACAGTGTTAGGGGAGGACTGAGACAAGTGCTTCTGGTCTCAGAAGGGAGATGGGTCATGAGATTTGAGTGAGAGGACTAAAGAACCGCCTCATCTATGGTTGGGGGTTGGGGCTGGGGGGTGGGGAGGAGGAATGGAGGCCCTGTCATAGTGGAGAAGCAGAAAGGCAGGGATGGCGACTGGAGAGGTACAGCCTATAGCGGAGGGCAGTCTAGGGGCAAGAGATAGCGATGCCCATACCAAAGGGAGTTAAACAAGGGGAGAGGGCCATTGCGGGGTGGGGCTGGGGACTGAGGTAGGTAGGAGGCCTATGGAGGAGGGAGAAAAGGAGAGGTCTGTTCTAAAGGAAGAAGGAAGCCTGAGATCAGAATGAGGTTGGGTGGAGGAAAAAGGCTGGCCGGGAGGGAACAAGAAAGGAAGGAGACGGGGGATTGAAAGGGCTGGGGATGAAGGGGGAAGGACGGGAGAACTGGGATGGACACAGGGAAGTGACCGGAACGGGGAATGAAGACAGGGAGAGGAAGGCGATGGGGATGTGAAGGGGCTGGGCAGGGGCTGGAGATGCAGGGGCTGGGGACGCAGGGGCTGGGGAGAGAGATCCGAACGCTGCTTCCCACACGCCCCCCACTCACCTCCTCTCCTTGGCCGAATTGCAGGCCCAGGGCCACGAAGCGCTCCACCCGCAGGAAGCCGTCCGCGTCTCGGCCACACACCTCGAACACTTCCCGCAGCCGGCGCACGGAGCGCAGCAGCGCCGCGGGGCCGCCCGCCCAGCCGGCGCCGCCCGCCATCCGAGCGCGCTGGGGGCGCTCAGCCCGAGCCCCGGGCCCGGGCCCGGCCCGCCGCCATCCCGGGCAGCCGGAGCAGCGCCCGCGCCGGGCCGGGCCAGGAGGCGAGACGAACGCCGCTGTCTCGGGGCCTGTCCGTCGTCCGCGGGCCACTGGCGGCTCTCGGGGCGCTCCGCGCTGCGCGCTCTGCCTCGGTCCGCCCGCCCGTCCGCCCGCTCCGGCGGCGGCGGCAGCAGCAGCCGATCTGTGTCATTAGCAGCAGCTGCAGCCCGAGCCTGGGGAGGGGAGGGGCGGGGAGGAGGGAGAGGAGGAGGAGGAGGAAGGAGGAGGGGAAAAAGGAGGAGGAGGGGGAGGAAGAAGAGGAAGAGGAAGAGAAGGAGGGAAGAAATGGAGGAGGAGGAGGAGGAGGAGGAGGAGGAGGGGCTGGGAAAAGGAGGGGAGACGGGAAGGGAGGAAGGTGAGAGAGAAGATGAAGGCTTCCTTCTATGCTGTGAAAGAGGCTCCAACTTTGGAATCACAGAACCAAATCTGGAAGGGACCTCAGAGGTCAATGCCCTCATTCAACAGTTGAGGGAAACTGAGGCACAGAGAGGTGAAGAACCTGGCTCAAGGTCAAATAGTTAAAGAACATCGGAGACTGGATTTGAGCCCAGGTCTTTGGGTTCCAGACTTGTTGCTCTTTCTGCTGCTCCAAGTAGTGAAAATACTGGATTTGGAAACAGAGCATCCAGGTCCAAATCCCTACCCTGTTACTTTTGGATATTTCCTTTCTCTAGACCTCACTGTTCTCATCTATAAAATGGGGGGGGGTGAGGGTTAGGAAACTAAATCTATGGTCCTCTGTATGAGTTTTTCTAGAAGGCACCAGGACTGAAAAAAGGAGGTTGAAAAATTCCCCTTCTCTTCCCTCCTCACCCCCATCTAGCCTTCAGGGAATCTTCTTTCCAAATGAATGGGCATCCTAGACTAATGCAACAGAGAGGGCCCTGGCTCTGAAGTCAGAGGGTCTGAGTTCAAATCCTACATCCAGTGCTTTACTCCCTGGGTGACCTTAGGCAAGTCATTTCGAATCCCTCATCCTCAGTTTCTCTCACTGTAGGAGTAGGGTGGTAGGGTTAAATGATTTCTGAGATCTCTTCCAACCCCAGCCTGTGATTTAGTGACATATTCAATTCCCTGGTCACCCATTCTTGGTTCCGACACTTCTCTGTGTTAGAAAGATGTGCTTCGCATCTCAATTCCCTTTGAGCTATTCCCAGGAGGTCTGTCCTTCCACCTCAGCTCCCTCCCAAGAGAAAACAGATGTTTCCCATCTTTTGTATTATAGAAACTGGAGAGATCAAAGTTGTCCCAGGTCATACTCTGATCCGTTCTCTCCCAAATCTTGTTCAGTGGAAGCACTTGGAAATGCAGTTGTTGGGATATTGAGGTGGCTTTCTGGGCCTGGGTCCTCATGCAGAGAGAAACTGTCCACCACCAATTCTTCATCAGCCTACCTTCCTAGTTTTGGAAGTGGAGCACCCCTGTTGGGTGGGATTCGGTTGTGCTTCCTCTCATTACTTGCTTCCAATCAAAATCCATCTCTTCCTGTGATATCAGTCCTATACCATTTCAGTATGGTCAATCAACAAGTATTTATTATGTGCCTACTTAGTAAATAAAGATACTCTGTTAGGCACTGGCAAAAGACAAAAATGAAACAGTCCCTGTCCTCAGAGTGCCAACAGTTTATCAAAGGATATATATATTTATACTCATACATATATAATATGTATGTTATACATATATACATCATAAATTACCTTTTATGTACGTACATACAGAGTAATTACAAAATAAGTGAGGTATTTTAGTCAGTCAGTCAATAGACATTTATTAAGTGCCTACTATGTGCCAAGCAAGAGAAGAAGGGTGAAGATAGATACCCAGCTGAGGGGCATGGTGGAGTCCAGACCAAGGAGTGCAGCTGGTGGGAAATGAAGGGGGGGGAGAGCATGTAGTGAAGACACATTGTGCTCTTCAGAGAGACCTTGAGAGTGTCCTTGTATCAGTTCTTCTAATCTCCATGTGAGTGCTTGCCTTTTGTGAGTTCTCCATAAAACAGTCGTTTAGGCAAATGGCATTTGAATAACAGCCAGCCTGTCGGACTTTTACTCTCTGCAGTAGAGTTTGAGTGCTTGGCAGTTCAGCTTGAGAAAGGACGTCAGTGTCCAGTACCTCATCTTACCAGGTGATCTTCAGAATCTTCCTAAGATAATGCAAATGGAAGCAATTCAGCGTCCTGACATGGCACTGGTAGACTCTCCGGGTTTCATAGGCATACAACAAAAAGGTCAGCGCAACAGCTCTGTAGACCCTCAGTTTGGTAGGCAGTCTAATACCTCTTCTCTCCCATACTTTCCTTCAGAGACACCCAAACACTGAACTAACTTCATGTGTCAACTTCATCATCTTTGTGTACATTCCTGGAAAGTGTACTGCCAAGATAAATGAACTTATTTAGAGCATTCAGATTTCTCCATTTGCTGTACTTGTACATCCACTATGGATGGTACAGTGCTGGCTGGTGGAGAAGCTGTACTTTCTTGGTGTTGTCAGGTCAAAAAATAGCACAAGTGTCAGAGAATAGGTCCATACCCTGTTGTATTTCAGCCTCAGAGGCTGCATTGAGGGTACAATCATTATCTGCAAACAAAAAGTCTTGCACCAACTCTCCTTCCACTCTAGTCTTGGCTTGAAGCCTTTTCAAGTTAAATAATTTACTGTCAGTGAGGTAGCTGAACTTGGTACTGTATTTGTCCTTGTTAAAGGTATCTGACAACATTATTGAAAACATCATGCTATGGGAACAAGCGCACAGCTCTGTTTCACTCCATTGGTGACTGGAAAAGCAGAAGAGCATCATCCGTTGTCCAGAACCCATGCTAGCTTGCCGTTACAGAACTGGTGTACAATACTGATGAACTTCTCTTGGCAACCAAATTTTGCCATGATCTTCCACAAACCTTCACAACTATCAGTATCAAAGGCTTTGGTCAAATTGATCAGCATTGTGTATAGACCTCTGTTCTGCTCCTGGCCCTTCCTGGAGTTGTCAAGCAGCAAGCATTATATCAGCCATCCTTTCTGAAGCCACAGTGGCTCTTGGGTGGATGACCATCTTCCAGGTGAAGGATCAACCTATTAAAGAGGACTCCAGCAAGAATGCCTAAGAGAGACACACATTGCTTCCCCCACCCCCTTGTCACAGGACAACCTATTTCATTTTCCAGGAGAAAAGATCAAGTGACCAGGTTAAGGGACTTGTCTAGGATCATATAGCCAGTAAGTATACAAGGTGGTGGTGGAGCTATGAATTGGCCTGATTATCCTGGTAAGCAATTTGGAAACATACTTAAAAAGTGGCAAATATCTATGCCTTCTATGCAGTGATTCCATTACTAGGCTTATGCCACTAAGTAAGTCGATGACAAAGAGAAATGCCCCGAGATAAGCCAAGATATAGCAGCACTTTATTGTGGTTGCAGGAAACTAGAAACCATGTTGATGCCTGCTGTTTTGGGAATGACTAAACAGGTTTAGTACATGAATTCAATGAGTTATTGCTGCTGTGCCTTAATAAAGAATTAATATGAGGAATTTGGAGAAGCTTATGTAGGAAGGCTTATGTGAATGATGCAGAGGAAACAAGCAGAATAATAAATAGAACTAGGAAAATAAGCAACACAATGACTACAACAATAAAAAAGAAAGGAAATTGGATGCTATGTAATCATAATGGCCAAACCTGACCATGGAGAAAAGCTGAGAAAATCCATCTCCTTCCTTTTATCACAGAGGTGGGTCACTAGGGGTGTGGAATATGGCATACACTGTGAGACATAATGGATGTTTTGGTTAGTTGTGCTCAACAGTTTATTTTTCTTTCTTTTAAAAAATTTTGTTATTGAGAATAGGGGCTGGGTAGGAAACAGGGAAGAATATACTAAAAAAAAAATATTATCTCAAGACAGATTCAGACACAGGTCTTCCTGACTCCAGTGATCTCTACACTGCACCACAACAAAATATATACATTGAGTTTTTGCCTCTTCTGAGTAGAAATAGAAGAAAAACTTCTAGTAGGCTAGTTGATACATTGGTGTGAGATTTAATTAAAGAACATTACATCTGTTTTACAGTATTGAGAGGCTAAAAGATGAGTTTGAAAGGGGAGGAATCCATAGATTTTAGCAAGTGCTGTGAATACAACCTTCCTCTGATCTGGAAGTGGGTCAAGACCATATTATTCACAGTTCCTTCCTGCTAGCAGCCTACCTGACTTTTATTATGAATAATTATCACACAGGAGAACACTTTTTCCTTTCAAAAAATCTGTGAATCTTTTTTACATTAGTCTTAAAATATGCCTTTTTCATCAGATAGCTATCTCCCTCAGCAAATAGTATCGAATAATAGACTCAGCTCCTTCTGAACTGTCACTTTAGAGACAAGTAACTTATTATCTCTGGGTCTCCGTTTCTTCATCTGTAAAATGGTCTTTAAGGCTCCTTCTGCACTAAATCCTTAGACTTACAATCCTACAGTGACATATCAGGATTTCAATACTAAAATGTGCGGGGAAGGTTTAGGGAAGTGTCCATGGTGCTGCATGATGTTTTGAGGTCCCTGCCTTTCTTTCCTCCTTCTTGTTAACCCTTATAGTCACTGAAATAAGTACTGCCTGCTAACCCAGTCTGGGACGAGACTCATTTCACAGGGTGTGCACTCTCACCTGGAGAGGAGGGGATTGGATTGCATGGTCTTTATAGCCTCTTCCTGTTTTTCTTCAACCATTTAGATATTTTTTTGAAGACAGAGACTGCTTAATGTTTGTCTTTGAATCCAGGGCTTGATAGTACCTGTCATGTAGTTGGTCCTTAATAAATTCTTACTTTATTGAATTGCTACTTGGTAACCAGGTAAGAATCTGGGAAATGAAGCTGATGGATTTTTAGATTAAATTAGAAGTCATAGTTGCAGATCTAGAAGAACAGAGTTTAAATGGAGATAGATGGAAGCAAACTACGTGCTATCGTTCTTTTCCATGTTGGGTTTTGTTTTCTCTTTCCCATTGTTCACTCCATCAGTTACAACCCTTCTATACAAGCAGACTAACGTCCAATGTGAAAATATTTGCAGATCCTATACTTGATTGCAAGCTGCTATGGTGGGGTGGGGGGAGAGAGTGAGGGGAGAAAAATGTGAAACTCAAGGGATTGTGGAACTGAATCTTGTAAACTAAAAGTAAATAAACAAATCTATTTAAAATTTTAAAAAGTCTTCTCCAGCTCCATGATGTGAAAGCATCAATTCTGTAGCACTCAGTTTTCTTTATAGTCCAACTCTCATAGCCTTATATTGCAATTGGAAAAATCATAGCTTCGACTAAACAGAGCTTTGTCAGCAAGGCGATTTCCCTGCTTTTTACTACATTGTCCATATTTGTCATAACTTTCCTTCCGAGAAGCAAGTATCTTAAAATTTCATTGACATAGTTGTTGTCTGCAGTGATATTTGAGCTCAAGGATATCAAATCTGACACGGCTTCCTTTTCTTCTCCCTCTATTTACCAGGAAGTGATAAAAAACAGTTGCTAAGATCTTACTTTTTAAACGTTAAACTTCAGGCCAACTTTTACACTCTCCTCTTTCACCCTCATCAGGAGGCTTTTTAATTCTTCACTTTCTGCCATCAGAGTGGCATCATCTGCATAGCCGAGATTGCCGTTATTTCTCCTGGCAACCTTAATTCCAGGTTTTGATTCATCCCGCCTGGCATGATATATTCTGAATGTAGGGGCAGTTAAGTGGAAGAGTGGATTGAATGCCAGACCTGGAGCCAGGAAGACCCGAGTTCAAATCCAGCCTTAGACACTCACTAGCTGTATGACTCTCAGCAAGTCACTTAACCCTGTTTGCCTCCATTTCCTCATCTACAGAATGGACCGGAGAAGGAAATGGCAAACTGCTCAAGTTTCTTTGCCAAGAAAACTCCAAATGGGGTCACAAAGAGTTGGACATGACTAATTGGTTAAACAATAACAACTCTCCATATTAGTTAAATAGACAAAATGCAGCCTTATTGTACTCATTTTCCAATTTTGAACCAACCAATTGTTTTATGTTTGGTTCTAAATGTTGCTTCTTGACCCACATACATCTCCCTCAGGAGACAAGATACTCTGGTACTACCTTCTCTTTGAGGACTTGACACATTTTGTTATGATCCACATAGTCAAAGGCTTTAATATAGTCAATGAGGCAAAAGTAGATGCTTTTCTGGAACTTGCTTTTCCCATAATTCAGGAATGTTGGTGATGTGGTCTCTGGTTCCTCTGCCTCTTCAAAAGCAGCCTGCTCTTCTGGTAATTTTCAGTTCACATACTGATGAAGCCTGATGTGTAGAATTTTAAGCATAACCTTGTTGGCATGTGAAATGAGTGCAATTTGAAATTTCTTTGGCATTGCCCTTCTTTAGGACTGGGCTAGAAACTGATCTTTTCCAATTCGTTGACCACTGTTGAGTTTTCCAAATTTGCTTGCATATTGAGTGTAGCACTTTAACAGCATCATCTTTTAGGGTTTAAAATAGCTCAACTGGAATACTTTCACTTCACTATCCCTATTGTTAACAATGCTTCCTAAGGTCCATTTGACTTTATTCTCCAGGATGTCTGGCTCTATATCAGTAACCACACCACTGTGGTTATCAGTGATGTTATGATCTTTCTGTCTGTATATTCTTGCGCTTCTTCTTGCCACTCTCTTCTGCTAAGTTTCTACCATTTTGGTCTTTTATCATGACCATTTTTGCATGAAACATTCCCTTGACACATCTAATTTTCTTGAAGAGCTCTCTTGTCTTTCTTATGTTATTTTTCCTTCTATTTCTTTGCATTGCTCATTTGAGAAAACCTTTTTATCTCTCCTTTTCATTCTCCAGAGTTCCACATTCAGAAGGGTATACCTTTCCCTTTCTCCTTTGCTTTCCTGCTTTCCTTGTAAAGCCTCATAAGACAGTCATTTTGCTTTCTTGCTCTTCTTTTTCTTTGGGATTTTTTGTTGCTGTCTCCATCTGTATTAAGACACTCTATCTACAAGATCCAATCCCTCAAATCTATTCATCATTTCCACTTATTCATGAGGGATGTTATTTAGGTCATACCTTTATGGTCTGAAGATTTTGCCTACTTTCTTCAATTTAAGTCTGAATTTTGCAATGAGAAACTCATGGTGTGAGCCATGGGCAGCTTCAAGTCTTGTTTGTAATAGCCACAATTTGAGCCCAGGTCCTTGGGCTCCAGATTCAGCTTTCTTTTCCATCACCTTATTTTGTCTCTTCTCAATATTTTCTTTCTTGGTGATTCTGAGCCTTGGGACGTACAACACCCCCTGCCATCCCCCCGCCCCTTTTATTCCAACATAGGCACCATTTGAAAGATTTACTGGAGGAGAAGTCCAGGAAAAATGTGAAAAATCCAGCTCTAAATCTATGACCCGGCTATGAGAGATACGACGGCAAGATCAGAGTATTTTCGGTGTACTTTGACTCTCTCGCCTACATGAGAACCATGGATAGGTCCAAAGGCTGAGGCAATGTCCCAAATAATAGCTACAGAGCGCCCTCTACTGCTTCAATGGAAACAGGTCCAAGAGGATTTGTTTTTTTAAAGAGCCAGTCTATTGGGAGAAGCATTTAACAACTGCAATGTAAGGTCTACAAAATGCTTTACACACTTTATTTCATTAGACTCTCTCAGCAACCCTGTGAGGTGGGTACGACAGGTGTTAACATTAGGAAACAGAGCTTCAGGAATGTTATGTGACTTGCCTGTCCTCACAAACCTAGTAAACACGAGAAGGCAAGATTTGAACTTGGGTCTCCAATTCATAGACTGAGAGCTAGAAGGGGCCTCAGTACATTTAGTCCAACACCCCAATTTTACAGGTAGGGAAACTGAGGCTGAGATTAGGCCAGGATCCAGTGTTCTTGCTTCTACATCCTATTTCTTCTAATAAAACCGCAGAACAGAATGAGGAAATACTATTCATTTCAACAAACATAAAGAGATTCAGGGTCTACCTGAAGCAAGCTAAGCACTGTTAGGTCTGAATGTGGGACGCCGAGAAGAGAAATTACTATCTATGGCCTAAGGACTATATATTCTAGTTGGGAAAGAGTCCTATTCAAAGCTGCAAGATAAGAAAAAAGGATAATTAAGCATATAGGAGAGGTCAAACAGCAGCCTGATTTTTGAGGGGGAGATCACTTTTTTTTGGTTAAAATTTTCCCCCTAAATTCATTATTTATTTATTTGTTTTTAACATTCTTTTTACATTTTGAGTTCCAAATTCTCTTTCCTTCTTCCAACAATCTCCTCCCACCCACTGAGAAGGCAAGTAATATGTCAATTAGACATGTGAAACCATGCAAAACATATTTCCATATTAGCCATATTAAAAAAAGATTTTAATTAAATTTTTAAAAATAAAGAGAATATTCTGCTTCATTTTGTACTCTTTCATCAGTCCTCTCTTGGAGGTGGAAGGCATTTCTTCACCATTAGTCCTTTGGAATTGTCTTGGATCTCTGCATTGAGCAGAGTAGTTAAGTCTTACAACATCATTACAACATCGATGTTACTGTGCATGGTGATTGGGGAGATCACTTTTAGTTGAGGAAATGAAAGAGAAATCCCAGAAGACTTCCTGGAAAAGGTGGCACCAGAGCTGGAGACTGGAGAAGGAAAATCATTCAATAGAGGGGGAAGGAGTGGGGCAGGGAGAGGAGCTTCCAGGAAGGGGAGAGGGGGCTGGAGTGAATGGAGAGAGGCATTCTTTTACAGGTGGAGGATTTGAAGATCACAGGATCATAGATTTAGCAGTAGACAGAACCTCAGATGCTATGAAATCAAGCTATCTCATTGGATTAGACAATAACCAGTTCTCCTTCCAAACTGAATAGAGAACTGGACCTAGAGTCAGAAAGACCTGAGTTCAAATCCAGCTTCAAATGCACATTAGCTGTGTGACCCTGGGCAAGTCACTTAACAAGGTAAGTGCCTCAGCTTCCTCATATGTAAAATGGAGGTAATTAGTTCATAAGTGCCTACCTCCCAGGGTTGTTGTGAGGATCAGATGAGATATTTGCAAAGCACATAGTTGGTTCTTGTGTCTACTTTCCCCCTTTCTCATTTTAAAGATGAGGAAATGAGGCACAGAGAGCTTGTGACATGCTCATGGTCACATAGGTCAAAAGGCAGGATTGGAACCTAAGTCCTTGATTTCCAAATCTACCATCCCTTCTATTGCTGGCTTCTAAAAGCTACCAGGATTGTAGATGAGGGCTAGTGGCTTTTGTCGGGTGAAGAGTGACTACAAAAGGCAAAAAATCCCCAACCAACTGTAATGAGGAAGCTTACCTATTGAGGTTTAAGTGAACTCCAAAAGCAGGTGAGCAGGAAGGGAAGGTGGAGTGCCCAGCACACTTCAGCGTCAGGGTTTGGGGTCATTAGCTCTCCCGTGCTCCTCCCACCCCCATCTTGAGTCACCAAGTCAGTAAGAGAATAACCACATCCTACATCTCCTCCCACTCTGACCCCAAGCTCAACACCCTCCTTTTCTGTTCTTTTTTCTTTTGTTTCCTTTTTTTTTTTTTGGAGGGGGAAGGTAGGGCAATTGGGATTAAGTGACTAGCCCAAGGTCACATGGCTAGTTTTTTGTGTTGTGTCTGAGGTTAGATTTGAACTCATATCCTCCTGATGCAAGGGCTAGTGCTCTATTCACTGCACTACCTAGCTGCCCCGACACCCTTCTTTTCAACATCAGTCCAGACCCCCACACTGAAGATGGTAGGGGTTCAGTGTTCCAGCTACTGCTCATCCTGGAGGCTGAAATTTGTCTGGACAATATATGTGATGCCAATGGTCAAAGGAGCTTCTCTGAAGTTGGCAGTTGGGCAGAACTGGAGGAAAAAACATAGGATCCTCTAAAAAAAAAAAGACCCTCCTATGCTTTTTTGGTTTAATTCCATCCTCTCACATTTTGCTCAGGTGAGGGTTCAGGAAAGAGTTGCATGTAATTCTTGTGCAACCCCCTTACTTTGCAGGGGTTCGATAAGATGAGCCCTGAGGTGCTTTACTCAACAGATTAAAATGAGGACTCCATACTGACTTGTTATTAAACCTCAACTTGATTGGCAAATGCTCCCCCAAACAGCAAAGCCTGAATACGACCCTGATCCTGAGAACTGTGATGATGGATGCATCTAGCAGCTTGGAGTGGAAGGAAGAGGGAGGCAAAGGGACTGTACTTCCAAAGGAAATATTTCTGGAACATGAAGGTCAAAGGTTGCAAGCAGACCTCACATAAGTGAGCACACACCTGCCAAGTTCCCTGGTTATTCATGAGGTTGAGAAGCATCAAGAATAGAGCACTGGAGGTGGAAAGATGTACGTTCAAAACCCATCATTAAGAGAATAAGAGAAGTATTTGTCCATAGAATAAGGAGGTCCCAGGGTCCTGGCCATGCACTTGGGGGGAAACCTGAGTTAATAATGGCTGTCACTCCATATGTATCCACTTCTTGGGGAACTAGGAATATCAGAATGCTAACAACTCATGGCATAAGGACATAGGAAGAAGCCGCTAGGTGGTGCAATGGATAGAGCACCAGCTATGGAGTCAGGAGGACCTGAGTTCAAATCTAGCCTCAGACACTAGCTGTATGACCCTGGGCAAGTCACCTAACCTTGACTACCTAAAAAAAAAACTGCTCCAGTCACATAGCTCAGAAGTTCCAGCTTTGGACACAACTATATTAAAAGCCATAAGCCTGAAAGAAGGCACTATTATTTAGAGACAAATAAAAGAAAAATGAAGGATTGGGCTGTTGTTTCCATTGAATTTCTCTTCCCCTTTTTGTGGCTGTTCAGTCTGACTCTTTGTGGCCACATTTAGGGTTTTCTTGGCAGAGATACTGGAGTGCATTGCCATCACCTTCTCCAGCTTATTTTACAGATGAGGAAACTGAGGCAGAGTTAAGTGATTTGCTTAAGGTCACACAGCTAGGAAGTTTCTGAGGCTGGATTTGAACTCAGGTCTTCTCGACTCAAAGCCCATCACTCTATTCACTGACCCTTCTGGCTGCCCCTTTAACTCTTCAGGGTTTGGGGGGGGGCTCAGAAAAGGGTTATATATGATTCTAGGGCAACTCCCCATCCTGTGGCCCCCATAGTTAGATTTTATTCTTTGAAATATTAACAGTCTACAAAGGCCTTTCAATTTCTACCTTAATCCCATAGGACTTCCAACTGTCCCATCAACTATATCCTAGAGCAGGGACCATCTCCCTCCAGGTCCCCTAAGGGGGAGAGATGGGGTAGGGCACAACTTTTTGGAAAAGGGTGGGATTCATCAAGGTAACACATACCCAGCCTGAGAAGGTGGAGGTTCTTTTGAGAACTATTTATGCCAAAATCTTTTAGCTAAAAATAGTAAAACAAACACTAAGCAAACCAGGGTAGCGGAAAATGCCCTGAATTTGTAGTCAGAAGACCTGGGTCTGCATCGTCATTCTACCAGACTATCTGTGTGCCTTGGACAAGTAATTCGCTTCATTTTTGAGGTGGTGGATTAGGCTGCATGACTGTCGGTCAACAAGCATGTAATAGCTATCCACCCAGATGATTCGGGCGGGGAGGGGGGCAGAGGGCCACAGCCTTCACAGGCATCTATATTGGCGGGGGGAGAGCTGCCAGAAGTCACTGACTTTGAGGTTTCTACCTCTTCACCACAAAAAAGAATGAGTCCCCTCCTTGAGTGTTAGAAGATTTTGTTGGCATAATTCTCATTTAAGTAATGAGTCACTTCCCTTTGGATGGTGCCTATCTCTTGAAAACTGGAAATGTCTAATACGAGTGGCTTTTGGAGAAAAATACCCAATTATCTTTCAGGTCATAAACATGACCCAAATGCTTATTTGCCATGAACTTGGAGAATTTCCTCCTTTTCAAATGTTTGTCGGAGGGCTTATTCTGCACAAGGGCACTAAGGATGAAAAAAAATAAAGAATTTAGATCCTACCCCCACCTCCATTCCCCCAAAGCACTTACCTTTCTAGGCACTGAGGTGGTGAAGCTGATAGAACGTTAGGCCTGAAGTTAGGAAGACCTGAGTTCAAATCTGGTCTCAGACATTTACCAGCTGTTTGACCCTGGGTAAGTCACTTAACTTCTATTTGCCTCAGTATCTGCAACTGAAAAATGGGGATAATAATTGCACCTGTATCACAGGGTGGTTGTGAGGGTCAAATGAGACATTTGTAAAGTGGATAGCACAATTCCTGATATATAATAGGTGCCACATAAATGCTGATTTTGTTATTTTAAAAAAAAAAAGCTCTTAGCACTGTGCCTGGCACATGTAGGCATTATGCAAATGCTTATTCTCTTCCCTTCCCCTTCTCTACCTCCAAGGAGAAAGAATGTACCATCCAATGAAGCCAATGAAGGTGCTGAGAACCATGGACAGGGCTATAAAAGTTAGGAGGATTGAATGGTTACAGACGTACAGTCAACAAAACTAGGCCAAATGTGAGAAGAATTTTAATAGACAGATTTTGCTCTTGGGTTGGATAAGCTAGCTTCACAATTTAAGATGGTGGTGTGGGACAGGGAAGTGAGAGAAGCATGAAGAGATCTGAAAATGGTCTGGGAGGTTTCAATGGGTCAACCAACACACTTGGATGTCAAAAAGGCCAGCCATGGGAGCAGTGAGAGTCCTGCTATATTCTGCTCTAGTTTAAGCCCATGTCTGAGGTTCTGTGTCTCAGTATGGATTTTTCATGTTAGGAGGGACAATGATAATCTGGAGGGAGTCTAGAAAACACAACCAGGATAGGGAAGGACCCTGAAATCAAGATTTGTTGGAGGAAATGGCTTCATTTAGCTTGGAGAAGAGGAAGTGGAGGAGAGGCGAGTTTGGAAGGGAGGAGCCATGGCAGCAGATCTTGAAGTAGTTAAAATTTTTCTATTTGGTCCTAGAAGACAAGCTGCAAGGGAACAAATTCAGGCATGGAGAACATAAGGGAAAGCTCCCAAATGGAAGGGTTGCCTCTGGAGGTACTGCCACGCCCCAACCCCTTGAAGCAAAGAGAACACTGTCAAGAGAATTCTTGCTCAGATGGGTCAAACAAGATGGCCTCTTAAGTAAAAATATTTTAAATGTTCTGTGAAAGTAGACCTGAGCAGGGGGAGGAGAAAGTATGAAGGACATTGACAATTTGAGTTGTAAGGCACCTTGGAAGTAACCTAGTTTAAAAGGCATCTGAGCAGAGATCCTTCTGCTTCTTCCCTTCTCCCTTCTAACAAATGGTCATCCAATCCCAGTATGAGTATCTCCACTGGGGGAAACCTACTCCCTTAGAAGCAGCCCATTGCACTTTTGGAGAACTCACGATTAGGAAGGTTTTCCCTCCTCATTCCCCCTGCCTTCTAGTTTTATCTAGGGAGGAGGGAGCAATGTGTAGTAGTAAGAACAGAAAAAGTTTAATCTCTCTTTCACATAAAAGCTTCCTAAAACTGGGGAAAAAAAAAAAACTATCCTGGCTGCATGTCTTTTTTTTTTTTCTCCAGGTTTAAATGTCCCTGGATCTTCGTATGGCATGGTTTTCAATCTCACCGTATTGACTTGCCCTCCTCTTGGCATAAATGATCAGAGCTCAATGTAACTTTAGAGATGTCATTTAAGGAGGGGCAGAATTCAGTAGAATCATCTTTTGTCATGGACACTATCGGTGTTACCACAATGTGGTTGTCCAGATAGCGTGTCCAGATAAAACAATCAACAATTGTCACACTATGCTTCCTCCATCTGCTGGTTGTGCCATTGATTTTTTGAACCAAAGTATAGGGGTTGGGATTTTTTCCTATTAAATTTTGTTATTATATTCAGTCTACTGTCCTAACTTGCGATTGTTTTTAGATTCTGATCCAGTTGAGCAATGTGCTAAACAAAAATCTCTTCCAATTTCATGTCCCCTGGGGAGTTAATAAGCATGTCATCTACCTACAGGCAGTCTTCAAAGCCACTCATAAAAATAGTAAACCAGAATATGGCCAAGAACATCCCAGGAAGATTTTATTAGACACCTTACGGGAAGGTGGAGTGGATGTAAATGAAGTGGTTCAATGAATAAAACTACCAATTTGGCTGGATTGGAGGGTCTTTTAGAAGAGACTGCAATGGGAGATAAGGGTCAAATTGTGAGTACTTGAGGCTAAGGGGCTTGGACTTTATCCTATAGCCAAAGCAGAGGCTACCAAGGTTACTAAACAAGGAAGTAACATGATGAATCAAAGCAGCGTTTTAGATGGAGTAACAGGGTGGTGATAATCAGGATTGATCCCAAGGAGACAAATAGGAATGTCTATGACAATCAGATTGTTCAGGTATTGCAATCTTCTAGAGGAGGGGATGAAAGTCTGGACTGGGGTAATATCAGTGAGGGGAACAAAGTAAGGGTGAATGAGAAGCATAATGACATTAAACGCTGATAGATTTTGTGGCTGAACATATTAGGAGAGAGCATAAGAAAATGTCTTTGACAAAAAAGTAGGGAAATTAGGACGGAAAACTAGCTGAGGCATGGACAGGGGTGGTAGGCTAATGCATGATGACAGTAGATACCTAGATGGAGTATAGTAAGCAGGCAATACAATAGTTAATCTCAGGAATAAGTTCTGGGCTAGAAAAGTTTGTTTGGGAATCATCCAAGAGGGTACAGTTGGAACTATGAGAATACAAAACCATTTTCCAATAGCAAAAGGTAAAGCAACAGAAGAGCTGATGACTGAGCCTTGGTGCTTACCCGTATGGGGGGGAGAGGTGGGGAGGAGGCAGGAGAATATAGACTTTTTACGGTTTTTTGGGGAGCAGGGCAGAAGGCAGGGCAATTGGGGTTGTGACTTGCCCAAGGTCACACAGCTAGTGTGTCAAGTATCTGAGGTTGGATTCAAACTCAGGTCCTCCTGCCTCCAGGGCTGGTGCTGTCTTCACTGTGCCACCTAGGCACCTTGACTATAGACATTTTGAAGGAGATGGAGAAGCAGTCTGAGAATCAGGAGGAGAATCTGGACCATGGGGCACTGAAACAAGAGGGAGACAATCTCAATAAGGCACTTTTGCCTTAACAACATGCAGTTCTGCTGAGTGGTCGAGGAGGATTAGGAATGCAAAGAAAAAGCCACTAGATCTGGCTCTAGAGAGGGTGGTATCTATAAAGCAGAGGACACAGGAGGAGCTTAAAGAGGGAGTATGAGAAAATGGTGCCCTATGAATTTCTTTGGAGAAATCTCCCAGTGAAAAGGGGAGGCACAGGATGATAGTGCAATGGGGGAACGGACTTGAAGGCAGGTTTTGCTTTTTTCTTTAAAGATACCAAGAGACCTTAAGTATCTATTTTATATTTACTTCATTGTCAAGATATTCTTCCCTTCTAGTTGAACAGAAACTCCTTGAGGGCAGGTTTTCTGGTACAGAGCAGACATTTAATAAATGCTTGAGAACTAGAACTGAATTCACACACACAGCAAGGAACCAACAGGGATTAAGAGATTTTGGATGGAAGGGAGAATAACTGATGGGGCAAAGCCTGGAGAAGATTGCCAGGGATGGACTCAGGTGGGGGAGTTAGCCTCAAAAGGAAGAGGAAGTTTCTTCCGAGGCAGAAGCAAAGGGCAAAGGCCAGGATACATTTCTCATCACTGACAATTTATAGCAATAATTGATTTGTCTTGCATTATTAGGTCTTTTCTCTGGGAGGAAATTCTTTTCCAAAGCTAGACGCTACAGGGAATATCTGGAATTTAAGCAGTGACAAGAGGGTTTACTTCCTCTGGAGAATAGAATACTCATTTCTCTGCTTGTGGGAATAAACCTTTATCATCCTTGAGCAGGATAATAGTTCCGGATGGTTTTAGTACATCGGAGTAAAACCATTTTATTCTCAGTCCTAGAGAAAGTCTGTAAGCATGATGACCACATTCCAGGAAACAAAACTGAACATTCTGTCTAGTTGTTTCAGGTGCATCCGATGGTTTGTGAGCCCATTTGGGGTTTTCTTGGCAGACATACTGGAGTTGGCCATTCCCTTCTCCAGTTCATTGTACAGATGAGGAAACTGAGGCAAACAGAATGAGGTGACGTGCCCAGGGTCCCCCCAATTAGTAAATGTCTAAGGCCAGGCATTTACTCAGAAAGAGAAGACCTCCCAACCTCAGGCCCAGCGTTGCAACCACAACACCACCTACCTGCCCCCAAAATGCATTTCCTTTAAAGACGTTTCTTTATCGTTCCTTAAGACAGACCAACACAAAGTCATCATCAGGCATCTATGAACATGAAGCACTTCAAGAAATAAACGTAACTTCCCACAGGTCCAAGCAGGTTGAATTTACATTTTACTTCAAAAAAGGGGGGGAATTACATACACGGGGAGGAGAATGGTGGAAGAGAACAGTAATGATCCGAAAGTGGGATTTCTACAATCGGACCTAGAATGATCCATTTGGTTTCAGCAGCCTTCTTCCTGCTGATGTGGACTCGTCTGCAGTTATTAACAGGATTGTGGATGAAGAAACATTGTCAGAATTGAGGCCCCAATGGAAAGAAGAGGAAGTTATTATACAACAAGGTGATCTTATAGGACACAGCATTTTCTTTTAAATGATGTAATGTCATTGCAAACTGCAAGGAGTTAACAATACTAAGACAAGAAGGATCAAATCTGTGTGTTATCCATGTACAGCAACTAACTGCTTTACAAAAAAAGCAAAATAAAACAATATATTGTCACATGTATTTACAGCGTAGTAAATATACTTTTCTGTCAAATTTTACACAAAAACTATTTACAGGTGAATATACTGCATTAAAAAAAAGGTTGTGGCTGACACTAAGAGTGACTTTTTGGTGGTAAGTCTGTTGCATAACATTGAATAGGACATGCTTCATTACACTGGTGGAAGAGTTAAAAAAAAAAAACCAAACAAACCAAAAAACCCAAAAACCTCTAGAATAAAAATAGAGAAGTCCTAAAACCTACACATCAGTTAGGAATCGAGCCCTGGTGGGAATTCACAAAAAGCTCAGTCCCTAAACCAAGTAAAATATTTCTCATTTATGGAAAATAGGAGCATGCACATGAGAACCAAGCCATTGGTTTAAGAGACATTATTCATGACTGAAATGACTGATTTACTGTCTTTTTTCCCCTCTTGAAAAAAAAGGGCAGGAAAACCCCCCACAAATGAGAGATGACAGGTAGCATGCTCTGACATCGGGATATTCAGATCCTAGTGTCTGGTACAAAAACGCAGCCTAGATTGTAGAGGGAAGGTGATTGGTGCAAGATAAAATTATGGACTGTTCATGTTTGCTCTGTCCAAAAACTCAAATTTTCTTAAAAAAAAACCCAAAAAACTGAAGGTTTGCCAGGAATGGCCATTTTCAGCCTCCATGGTTTAAATCTCCCAGGATATACTAGTAGGTCAGAAAGGTGAACTTTCTATGTTTCAGAAGAGGGGCAAACAATTCTGATTTGCGCCACGCTGATCATTACATGAGGTAATCAATCCGAATGAATCCTATTGGGAGACAAGGGACTTGGGTTTCTTCAGGCCTTGGAAAATCTGCTCATGGATCAAAAGTCATTATTTTCAGTAGTAAAAATGACCCTAAGAAATGGTTTGGTTTTTCTATTTCAAAAGAAGTGGTTGACAAATCCCCTAATTCCCTGTCACTGTATTCATCAAACAAACAAACAAAAAGGATTAAAGAAAAAAAAAGATGGAATCGAAATGACCGAAGGCTCGAAACGACTGAGATTCCAAGAGCCGAGAAGTGAGACGAGTACTGGACCAGCTTCACTGGATCTGAGGATGTGGTCTGAGAGAACCAAAGACTACAAACTGAGGCAAGGTTGGTCCTTGGCACAGGTTACTGCTCGATCCTGAAGGTTGGTTCTGTCTTTGTAGCATCCTCACGGGCTCAGGAGCACTGGGAGCATTACAATTCTACTGCAGCATTTAGAGACTCGAGATTTTTTTTTTAAGTTTGGTTAATTGCACAAGTCTTCAACTTTTCCCAAGAAATCTATGTCAAGAAAATTATTACTACTAAGGTTTTTTTTTTGGTTTTTTTTGTTTTGTTTTGTTTAGATTTTGGCAAACCGTTTGCATATTAAGTTTGTGTTCATATTTTTTTTTCCAGGACCGTAAACAAATTTAAAAAATTAAGTTATTTCTGAATATAACAAAAGGCAATTTATTTACATTAACATATTACATTGTTACTGTGTGAATAAATGTGGATTATGTGTATGCTATTAAAATCTGCACACTTCATTGTACCATTCTTTAGTAATTTAGCCGTGGAATTTAGTTTACTGAAATCCACTAATGAAACAGTATTACAGGAAACTCCTATGTTCTCTCCCTTCCCTGCCACTTGTCCTCTTCAAAGTCACTGATCATTTATTTACCTCTAATTGAATGGAAAGCAGGGGCCAGGAGCTGAATGTTTCTCCTGCAGTATAAAGTTTACCCTATGTGTGCACATCCGGATTCCTGTCCCCTGAGCTCCAAGGCCTCTCCATCTGTCTGCAGGCGCCTCCAGATAGTCATTCTCTGGATTATATCATGGCTGAAATGTTGGTGCTCCAACCAAACCCTTCAGTATCTTGAGGTTTCCCCATTGGTTACTTTGCTGCAGAGTTGCTAGTCTTTTCACAGTGATTAAAGACAATTTTATCTTATAAAACCCATTGGTTTGACCAGTATGATTCTTTTTTTTTTTAAATAGGCCCAACAAATTCGGTAACACATCTTACTGTGAAAATATCTGATAATATGCAGCTACTAGGAATTCATATTCGACAAAATAAAAGGAGAGTGCTAGCTACTTCAAAAATTAAGTACCGTTTCATTTGACTCAAGGGAACTAAGTCTGTCTAGGCTTCAGTAATGCCTGGTCAAACCAGAGACCTAGGAAAAAATGACCTCTCTGGCCACGTTGGCTTCCTTGATCCCCAATGACCCTGCCTGAAGTTATTTTGAGAGCAAAGAGAGAGAAGAAAGGAAAAGCGTAATCCCCACCAGGTGATGAATCGTCAGTGCTCACAAGCTGGGCTTTTAGTATATCCATGGTTTAGAAAAGAGACATTTGGGGGAACAGGTCACTGGTCTGAACAGCCGGCTTGTTCTGGGAGTCTCAATCGGCAGAGCTCTGGTTTTGGTAATGACACGAGATCCACCCTCACGCTTCACCCCTGTATTATTGCTGAAGCTCCACATGGTCATTTCTGACCAACATTCTGTGAAATGCGACATCTCCAAAAAGTACCTGTTAGAATTCTGACTTCCAGTGTGGAGTCCCTGAAGCTCTCAGCCCAGGATTCCTCCAGCTCACATTGTCACAAAAAGCCCACAGCTCAAAGGGAGACTGAAGGGGTTACAGACATCATTTCTCCCAGAGTGTCCCCAACCCTTTACTCTGTGCCACAAATGAGAAAGGGAAGCAAGGCAGGGCCGTGGACAGAGATGATCATCTCCCCTCGCTCCCCACTTCCCAGAGTTGCCTTCTGAAGTCACTCTGAAACACTGACTCAAACCTGCCAGGCCCACCCCACGGGGAGAAACAAAATGAAAAGAAAAGAAAAGGCAGCATCGAGCTTGGTGACTGTTTCAAAAATTGATCGTCTGGCCACGTGGAGGATGAGATGGAGAGATGAGACCGGTGCGGCGTCACAGCAGGGGGCATAGGAGCCCACGGCTCAGGGCCAGTACATGTGTGTGGGAAGTCAAGGGTCAGTCTGGAGGAGGGGGAGTGGTAGGAGTGGCTGATGGTCAGTCTGGGGGGCAGTGATGGTTGATGGTCAGTCTAGGGGATGGGGGTGACAGTCAGTCTGGGGGGCAGTGTTGGTTGATGGTCAGTCTGGGGGACAGTAGCGGTTGATGGTCAATCTGGGGGACATTGGCAGTTGATGGTCAGTATGGGAGGGTGGCAGCTGATGGCAGATCAGTCTGGGGGAGCAGGGGAGGGCCGGTGGTGGCTGATAGCAAGTCAGTGTGGGGGGCCATGGCAGCTGCGGTGGTTGCTTTTGCTTTTTAAAGAGGAAGGGAGGCAGCCTCACACAATCTTCTTAATGCTATGCCGTTTGAAGCTACCCGCGCTCCTCTGCTTCTGGACTTGGCTGGCGGAGCCATGGCGGGTCCTCCCACTGCTGGAGTGCCCCGTGGTGGGGGAGAGTTCCACATTCTCCTTGTCGATGCCTGGATGAAAACAAAGAAAAAAGGTGTTTCAGTCCGAGTGCTATTGGGCACAGGCAGCACTGTCCGACAGAACTTTTGTGGTCTTTGTAGCGTTTTTAGGACTGTGTGGCGAGTCCCAAGGGCTGACCACTGAAAGCATCCTCTTTCAGGATGTGATCACACAAAACTAGCCCAAGAAAAAGGAAGCAGAAATACTGCAGGAAGACTCCAGAAGCAGTCAGGCCATGAAGGGAGCACAGAGATCTCATCTCCCCAGGCCTCCAGCAGAGGTCAGCTTTTAGCCAGCTAGCATTCTTCACAGCTATTCAAAGATCCCATCCTCTGATCGCCCTGGTCCATTTTTAAAAAGAACGCGTGCCCATGACACACCAAAAATCGACTGTTTTACGAATCAATGAGTTTGAATCTAACATCCTGTGTTCTTTCTCCCCATGCTTTTAATCCTCTAAAGGCCATTTTCTGGAGGGCCTCTTTCACTTGATTCCAGGCTTTTAGTCTTCCCATCTAAAATGAGAAGTCTTTTATTCCATTTGGGGACCAAGGCCTGCAAGGAGATTTATGACCCAGACTGGCCAGATAATCCAAGGAGTAAGAGCATTAAGCCAAAGGCCTCCTAAATCCTCATCTCAACTCTAAAGAATTAAGTCAAACCCACCTATTACTAGACTAAGGACAAAAAACTGACTTCTAAAAATCTGTTAGACTATCAGCTTTGAGCTTTCCTCAAAGTCAGGAATGAACATATAGACAATCTAATCATTATGACACGGGCACAGATTAGTCTTTGTAACTATGTGACAAGGGGTTGATTTGCACATGGTGGGGTGGGGGGAATGTAAGAGGGAGGTAAGGAGGAAGAATTGAGATGGGAGAGGAAAAGGGGAGGGGGAGACAGACAATTAAGTTTTTGCTTGGAGAAAACATTTAGACTCAAAAGTTTGACATGCATTTTAAACCTAGATAATGCTGCTGACTGATCTCAAATTTGTGCATGCCTCATCAATCCCAAAAACAGGTCAATTGAAAGTAACAACTGAAGCTGTATGCTACAAAGGCTCCCCTCGTGCTGCCTTGCCTCTGCTGTTCATAAGCAGGTCATGCCCACACCTGGCTCACAAACAGCACATCCTTATTCAAGTCTATATTCCATGATCGGAGTTTTGTTTGGGGCCTAAGAAGGCGACTTTTCTGTCAATGTGCTTTGGTCTTGTCTACCTTTAAAGTAGCCCTTGGCCTTCCCGTCTGCTAAGCTCCTTACTTCCCCTTCCCTGCAGGGAGGTGGGTGTTTACTAAGTTCAGGTCTCAGGGTTTCTCATTTGTCTGGAACCAAGTCTTTCTTGATAACCTGCTCGGTTAAGACCAGGAAGGTAAAAAAGATAAAAAAAATTTCCTCTGGCTTTTATACAATTTAAAGGCGACTTGGGATTTCCTGGGGAATTTGTGATTTCTCAGACTCTCCCTTCCCATCGAGAGAGAGAGAGAGAGAGAGAGAGAGAGAGAGAGAGAGAGAGTGAGTGTGTGTGTCTGTGTGTGTGCGCGCACGCACACGCAAACAAGCAGTTACAAAAGTGAGCTGTGGGTCCGAGAAGAAAGAACAACTCCCATGGGATCCCAGAGAAGAGGGAAGGAAAGTTCTGCTATTTCTCAGGTCCTGAGGCTGGGGGCTCGGCACACAACAGTCTCCCAAAGATGGCGGCCTGTCCTCTCCCAACCCAAGTGAGAGGTAGGAAACTTTAGAGCAGCACTGCTCTCTAGGCCCACAGCTTCATGGTTATAGCCAATTCTGCCTGTCCCTAACTGCCCCCCAACCCCTAACTATCAGCCAGCTGCCCAGGGTGAAGGCACTGAGCAGCCCCAGGTCTCCTCTTGTTCTTGTGAAGCCGAAATTCTTCAGGATCTCTTTACCCTGTCAAGTCTCCTCAAAGAGCTTTTGTTTATTTGAGTTATATTTACCTACATTTACTATATGCATGTAAACATGCTATTATTTACTATTAAAATTAATAAAAAATAAAATAAAATTTTAAAATATCAATTCATCTGAAACAGCAATAAAGCAATTATGTTAATGTAAATAAAATATTGTTATGAAACAACTACATTTTCAAAAAAATTTGTGAGTAAAGTGGTATCATTTTAAATTTTTGCATATTTCTTTAACGTCCGGTTTAATAAAATAAAACTGTATTCTCGTATCTGCTGCTGTATTCAGTTTGTTGCAATAACTTTTTTTGGTTAAAGTACATAAAAAAATTCAGCCTCCTATCCACACCATCAGAAAAGAGAAAGCCTTCTTTGATTAGTGCTATTAAGAGCAGCATGCTTTTCTCTACCTCCACCCACAAGGAAGAGTTTTAGGGAAATGACTTGTTTAGGACATTTTAATGTGCTGCTGCCTGGTTTAAATAAAAAAACATAAAACTGATCTCCGTTTTGCTTTCTGTAGAGTTTGTTCTCATCTCCTGAGCCCTATAAATTATGAGTAGAGGAGGGCTTGGGTCAAAGAGACCCCTCTGGGTCTCTCAGTCAGGCTACCTGGACTTAGATAATTAGCTTCTGAGAGACACGACAAATGAGCAGGAACTTTTTTTTTCTTCCAAACCGGCTTGGCTGCTTCTACTGCATGTTCCTCATTAAGTCCCTCTTCTTGATTCCCACAGTCTACACCTCCTAGGTCAGGGCTTCATCGCCTCTCACCTGGGCCGCCATCAGAGTCTTCTAACTGGTCTCCTGGCTTTCAGTACACATGCCAGTCTAGCTGCCAAAATACCTTGCCCAAAATACAGATTAGCTGTTCCTCTGCTGAGGCTTTAGAACAGTGGTTCTCAACCTTCCTTATTTGTATGTGGGTGTATCTGCATGTGGGAGGACCCACCTGGAGATGGATAGAGGAGCAGTGTCTCAGTTCCTAAGACCACAGGAAATATGTGTTTTCCGATGGTCTTAGGCGACCCCTGTGACTCCTGTTAAAGGGTTATTTGACCCCCAAAGGGGTCACGACCCACAGGTTGAGAACCACTGCTTTAGAAGAATCCATATTTGGGATCCCAAACAATTTCTGGATGTCCTTAGTACTCCAGGCTGTAGCCCAACAAGGCGGGTTGCTTTTGCCCATCCCCTGCCTCCATGCATTAAGATGTCACATTTTTGGATGCACATCCTCCTTCTCTCCATCGCCAAGAACAGTGCGGGAAACCTTCCTTGATTCTCTGCCACCTACCTCCACCATCTTCCTTAGCCTATAACTCTTGGTTTACCTGTCATAATGTGTAGGAGAGTTTTGGTCCCCTTAGGTAGAGACTGTTTCTCGCAGCATCCCTAGTGCCCAGAACAAGCAGTAGGTATTTAATGACTCCCAAAGCTGTTGCTCCAATCATCCTCAGGGGAATAATAAGGCATAATGGCAATTATTGTCTCTTAAAACCTAATTTGGTGCCAAAGAATTCTTACAATGGAAAAGTATCAAAGAATGAACTAGCGAACAAGAGAAATTACCATAAGAAATCCTGAATAGGTTTTAAAATAGAGGCCCCGATTACAATTATCGTTATAATTGCACCAAAATGTATTCGGAAAAAAACTCCAAAGATAACATGAAAGAACATTGGATTCTAGCTGATTCTTGCATCTGAGCCTCTGATATGTTCTGGAACCAGTGCTGCATCTACTTTTCTCTGAAATTTATCTATCGATGGATCTCCATAACATAGGAAAGGCCCCATGAGAGCTCATCTATGAAGACACCACGTGTCGTGGGAAGGAAATCACTGAACACCAGGGAGCACGGGCTGCAAAAGGAACGCTGATTGCTAAAACCTTTGGCTAGGAGGAGGAGCAGCGTTGGAATTGTTCTCTCCAATGTTCTCTAAAGTATTTTAGCCTGTCTTTGGGGGGAGCTACTTCTGACAAAGTGAACTCTATGGGCAGAGTCCTTTAAACAAAATGACTAGGACTTGGCAGGATTCTCTGAATAATGGGGGTGAAGCTGCACTCTGGTCTACTCTACAGGACAGGGCTATCTCATGGGTCCCACCCTGAATTATTTTGTGGATCAAACTTGCGGTCAATTATAATCATGGAGGAGAAGCTGAAAATGTTTTTTTGTTGTTGGGTTTTTTTTGGGGGGGAGGAGGGTTGTTTTTTGGTTTTATTTTGGTTTTTTGTAGGCAGTTTTTAGGCCCTGTGTTCCAGGGAATTATGGGGGCTCTGGGCAGAGCTGAGTTTTAAATAATCCATCTGTACTGTTCATATACTTTAATAGATTGAACTGTTCCTGAATCTTAGGAAGAAAAAACACCCCCAAACAAAAAAACTCCTCAGAACTATAAGAATTTGCTTATTTTACATAAAACTTATTAACTTCAATCTCTATTATAAAAGAGATTTTCTAGAAGTCAAATAACGGCCATTAGTTGAAAAGCATTTATAAATCACTCACTTGGGAGACAGGGAAAGGCAAAAACATGGTCCCTGCCCTCAAGGAGATGTCATTCCATGGCAGACACAACATGCAAACGACTGTGTCCACACCACATCCACACAAGAGACATGGAGAGGCATCTGAGAAGGAAGGGGCTAGCCCCAGGGGCTGGGGAAAGGCCACCTCCCCAAGGGAAGATCTGAGCTGAATCTGGAAGGAAGCCAGGAGGCAGAGGAGGGGCGGATGGCATGCCAGGCATGGAAGGCAGGCGGGGCACAGATACAAAGTTAGAAGATGATGCAGGATGAAGGGCAACATCACTGGACCACAGAACTATCCAAGGAAAGGAAGACGGGAAGAAGGGGCCAGGTAGTAAAGGGCTTCCAAAGCCATAAGTGAACTGAACATTTGGTTCTGGAGGTCAAGGGGGGGCTGCTAGGGTTTATGGAGGGGGTGAAGGAGGAGAGAATTAGACCTGAGCGTGGCACAAGCCCCCTGCAACCTAAGTAGAGGATAGCATGGAGAGGGCTGATAGACTTCCAAGATGGGTCTCACATGCATCCAAGCATGAGGTGAGAGAGCCTCCCAGGGGGTTGCTATGTGGGTGGAAAGAAGGGAACACAGACTTGAGATGTTGAGAAATGACAACACTTGGCCAAGGATGGAGCATGGTCTGAGTAGAGAGTGACCCCTCAGTGACAAGTCAGTGACCAGGAGGAAGGTAGACAGTAAAAGGATAGACTGGAAGAAGGCTTTTGGTCTCAGTTTACAGTCAGAGGGTCTGTTCCCTATAAGTATGGGGAGGGAACCACTTAGTTTTACTGGCCCATCTACTCTTCTATTTGAGCGAAGGGTGGGATAGATCTTAGCTAGAGAGAGGTCAGTTGTCTGCATGTGACTCCAAGCCTATCCATCCTTGTGTAATCATTTTTTTTTTTAAAGTCAGTAAGGAAAACCAAATAATTTAAGATTGCTTCTCTAACTGAGACACACTGTTCAGCCACAGGCATGAATGTTGCCAACAGGAGTCAGGGTGAGCTCCCTGCAGGGATTCAGATCAAGCGCAGCAGCAGCAAAAGCAGCAGCAGCCAGCAGAGGACAGGATCCACCGTGGGGCTGCAGCATCCAGATGGGGTGTGGCTGGCCCGCTGGGACGGCTCCACACATTCCCTGCTCAGAACCTCCTGTGTGCCTAAGTATGTGCATGTCACTTTGACTCCTCTGAAATGACACCACCAGGCACTCGGGTCAGCAAACATCTATTTAAGCGGCTCTGGGGAGGAGATAGAGCCTGTTCCTCTTCATGTTACTGTGAAATGCTTCAATAAAGACTGCTTTCTCTTACACCCTAGTGACCTGGAAGAAGGGGGATTCTAGAAGGAGCGGTCATTCTGCAGTCCATAAACTGTGGGGAGTAAGACACGAGTGGACAGAGGGAAGCTGCAGGGGCACATGGGGAAAGGGAGGGGAAGGCAGCGTGAGACAACAACGAAGGCACCAGGATGAGAGCTGAGATTCTGGGGTTTCCAAACTCAGCTCTGTTACGTACTGTGTGGGCCTCAGTCACTTCATCTGGACCCAGTGATCTGGGAAGCGGACTGGTTCGGTGGAACGCCAGCGGAAAATCCCACATCTGTCACTTGTTACCCGTGTGATCGTGGATCCCACTGACAAAATAAAGGGACTGGTCTAGCTGACCTCCAAGGCCTCTTCTAGCTCTCAATTTATGATCCAAGTCCTTTGATATAATAAACTACTCTAACCACAGAACCTTTCAAGAAAGGAGAAAAAATGGGGCAGCTAAGTGGTGCAGTGAATAGAGCACCGGCCCTGGAGTCAGGAGGACCTGAGTTCAAATGTGGCCTCAGACACCTGACACATTTACTAGCTGTGTGACTTTGGGCAAGTCACAACCCCAACTGCCCTCCAAAAAAAAAAAGCAAAAAAAGAAAGGATGCTCACTAAACTTAGCAGGTGGTGGTGACTCTGATCTGGCTTAGAACGATTCTGCCGTCAGCCCTCCACCTCCCTGCCATGCCTTGCACCTGTTTGGGCGCAGTGTGCATGCTTGGGTAATGCCGCTCAGAGCCTTCTCAGCCTCTAGATGAAGCTGCTGAGCCCTCCCTATGCCCAAGGACAAACCCTGCTCTGCACGCCGGCCCCGCTGACTTGCCAAGCAGGCTTGTAAGAGGGTTCAGTTGCCTAATTGTGGGTAGCCCTGTGCCCACCACAGCAGCAGCTGATGCCCCATGCCATGTGCCCGGGACCAGTGCAATTCAAGCAGGACCTCGTGCAGATATGAGGAATGGAAAGAATACCTTGAGGAAGATGCGGCCGCATGAAAACCGCAGACTTAGAGCACGGCAGAGAAGCTTCCCAGGCACAGAGTAAGAGGAGACGCAAGTGAGTCACGCGCAGGAGGAGAGAAAACAAAACACTGAGAAACATGACCCAGGCTCCTGCTCCAGCTCCCATGTGAAGCTGATTGTCCAACACGGAATCATCTTCAGAAACACCAGAGTCAGTAACAAATGGCTCTATGGGGGAGTTTTCTACAACAAAGGGCCTCAGCATTTAAGCCAATTAAGCACAATTAAAACTAAATGGAAAGTCAAAATCACCAATCAGTCCACGGGAAATTGCTCAGCCTTCAAGAATTTGATTCCTTTAGAATAGAAAGAAACACTAAATGGTTTGGAGGGTCAAGACAACCCAACCCACTTGTCATTTATTAAAATTCTCAGAATAAAATTATTTCTGAGGTTTATTTTCCTGGGCAAAGTAGCCCAGGATCTTTAAAAGGGGAATGAAGATGGGTATAGGAAATGCCCCAGATGTGGGGTTCTCAGAGCACGGGTGATTCTGAGACTCCTATGGAACCACCCCACCTGGACAGCAGCCATGGATGGCTCTGGCACCACTGACTGGCCAGTCTGACCTGTGTAGCAGCGTGACAGGCAGGAGGGAAGGGGAGAAGGGGATGAAGAAGCTTGCCCCGATGCTGGAGGACCTGTAATCTGAGACAGCAACACTAACAGTAAGCAAACAAACATTTCAATGATCACTTGGTATTCTGGTTTCTGAGTCGGTCTTAGTCTTCAGAAACGTTAAGCACACACCGAACCTGGCTTCCCAGCCATTCAATGCTCACTACCAGAAAACCTGCACCACAACATACCAGAGCTCTCCAGCTCTTCCCAGCAAAATGCTGCCATTTTAAATAGTAAAGTCTCAGAGGAAGGGACAAGACTAGAATAAACCAAAGATCAGCCCTAAAGATCAAACTGTATTTTTCTAGAATCAAATTCTAAAAGAAAAGATGGTTCCAGTATGAAAAGGTGGCCAGGCCCTCTGGTGAGATATAAACAGTTCAGTGTGGGAAGACACTCATTTGTGAGTCCTCATTCCAAGGGATTCAGCGCAGGAGCACAGGCGGAAGTGCTTTCAGGGGCCACCTTAGTTCAGTCCAGAGCTGACCAAGGCCTTCTACCACACGAGTGGACGAGCTCCAGTGCTGGCGAACCCAGGCTTCCTAATGTGCCCCAGTTCAATTTTAGATGGCTCAAATCATGAGGTAATTTCCCCTTATGTCAAGGCCTAGATCTGTCTCTTTTTAGCTTCCCCTCACCGCTCCTGGTTCTGACCTCTGGGGGCAGGTGGAAGACGCCAACTCCTTCCCCTCATGCCAACCCTTTGAATGCCTGAAGACAGTCATCAGGCCTCCTTAAGGCTTCTCACCTTCAGACTTTACACACCTGGACTGCTCAGCTATTAATCCTTGTATGGAAAATGACGGCAGCAGCCCCATCTTCATTATGAACACATTGCTTTTCACCGAGAAAACACAATCAGAAAGTATCCAGGGGCATTCCCCCCAAATGTAGCCAGCTAAGGAAAACATCGGAAGGCCTCTGAGGACAGAGATGATTCTTCCCTGGGGTCTCAGTGCTAGCCATTAGAAGA
>CM053593.1:361582677-361603151 GCA_028646575.1 Pseudocheirus occidentalis
ACACAGTCCCCCTGCTAGGCCTGGCCCTCATCATTTCCTGGCACCTGTGCCTCAATGGTCTCTTCTCCAATCCATCCTCCTGATGGCTGAGAGGGGCCTTTCTAAAACACAGGTCTGCCTGAGTCCACTCTCCTGCCTAAGAAGCTATAATGGCTCCCCATGTTGTCTAGAATTGAAAATAAACCCCACTGCCTAGCCCTCAAAGGCCTTCACGACAGGGTCTGGGCCAACATTTTCAACCTTAAGTCACCGTCCTCTTTGCTCCAGGTCCCCACAGGCCTCTGGTTGATCCTCTCCACCCCTCCCCCTTGGCCTCATTTCCACCTCGTGGCAGCCCCAGCCTCCTTCCCCTTTCAGCTCGGAGGACACTTCCCCCAGGAGTCCTGTCTTGGTCCTCCCCCTCCCCCCAGCTGCCAGGACCCCCTTTGTATTTACTGAGATGCACCTGTCACAGGGACAATCTCATTTTTATCTCTCTATGTATCCCCACTGATTAACACGGTGCATGGCACAGACCTACATTTAATAAATGAACTATACAAAGTGGCAATGCGCGGAAGATGGCCCAGACGGCCTGGCTTTGGAACAGAACAGGCATGTTCCATGGAAAGATTTGGAAATTTTCATTTCCTCTAATGTCTGGGGAAATCCAGTGCAGGAAAAGAAAGGCTCAGATATGGCATTCTGACTTACTAATGAAGCAGTCTTGACCTCAGTTTCCTCACTAGTAAAAATCAAAGAACCACAGATTTAGAACTGGAAGGTACCTTAGAGGCCTCAATATATTTCTCCTTCCCACCCAGACAACCATCCTTTGTTACAAAGATTTTTTTAAAAAGATGAAAAAATGGCAAAACTGATCAATACCTCCAATAAGTTTGACATTAAAAGCAGTCTTCCACCTTCACAGACTTCAAGTTCTACAGACAATGGGGAGATGGGGGTTTGGGGTAGAGGGCTGCCTTCTCTCTATTCGGGAAGAGCTCAGCAAGCCCCCTAGACAATTTTTTCAATGCCTGACAAGATTTCTCTTTGACAAGACTTGCAAGGCAGCGGGCAAACAGCATCTTACCAGCCTGTGCTGGGTTCTCATCTCCAACTAGGCAACTGCCATCTCTCTATGTACTCAAAGGTCCAGAGGCCTGAGCCCTCATTCTCAGACACAACCCTCTCCTTTTGCTTCATGAGTCTCGTTCAGGCTCTCCTTCCTCATTCTCCCTGATCCTCCAGAACCTGCTTTAATTCTTTTACTTATCTTTTATCATCCTGTTTCAACCCAGAAGTAGAATCTGAGCGATTATCTAGTTCTGAGGACTTTTCTCCCCAAAATTTGCCTCCCCAAGCCAATCTCTGACTGACTTCATCAGGTCAAATCTCTCCATAATTTCCTTCTCTTATCGGCAGGACTCCTTCTCCCTTTTCCTTGTTCTTCTTCCCCACAGCTTTCTCCTACGGAAGCCATAAGTCAAATGTCCAAGACATAAAGGTAATTAACACAAATACACACACACACACACACACACACACATTATGGACCAGGAGATAGTCAAAGAATATAAACAGCTTTCAAAAGAAGTATCAACCATCTACCATCATAGGTAGCATTTATAAAGAACTTTAAAGTATGTAAAGCACTTTACATCAGCCAGTCAATAGTTAAAAAACATCTATTAAATGCCTACTGCATGCTGGGCACTGTCCTAAGCCCCGGGGATACAAAGAAAGGGGCAGCATCACCTTCCCCAACTCTCCTGCACAAGTGTTTTGTTTTTCTTCTCACTTCTGAGAATGCTGTATCACCTTAGAGGGATCTAAGATCTTGGAACCTTGGTTAGAAGGAAATACACTGAAGAGTGCATGTCCCAAAGGTTTTAGTGCACGAAGCTTGAAACTGCACTAAGACTTTTCAGACACTCTACTAAGATCATAGTTAGTAAAACTAGGTGCCTCCAAGGATCCATGACCACTGACAGAGCCCCAAGTAAGAGTCAAGAGACTGCGTGTTTTGTTCCAATTCTCTTTTGAGGGTGTCAGTCAATAAAAAAACTCTAATGTTACTGATTTTAAAACAAAGCTTGAGGAATAGCAGATCTTTATAGTAGCTGAATCAGGGTAATTTACTTTTTAAAATAATACCCAGCATCGTCTCTTATTTTGGGTGGCACTACTAATACAACTGACCTCTGTTGCAGCTAAAGTTCAAAACAGCGGTTAATGTAAAAAACTTAACAGTGTTGGTTTCCTCACCACGTTGGCCTACAGGAGCACTTCCCACGTAACTAATGGCTGTTTAAGGCAACGACGTGGTAGCAATGTTGCAAATCTGTACTTCTAAGATTGGTTGGCTGACCTTGACATTACCAAACTCTATCAATGACCTCATTTAACAGATAGCAGAAGCAGCAGACATAAAATGGATCACATGACAAGAGTATCTGTGGCAAATGGTATTCTGAAGTATTCAGCCTAACAAAGTTAGTTTTTATCTGGAAACTTGACCAAAAAGAAATCATACTCTTTAGCTTTTAAGGAAAAAAAAAATTAAAAGTATGTTACCACCTGGCCTGGATCCTGAACATTAAATTATTACTCAAATGAGCTCCTTCAAGGGCTACAGAATGATGGTACGGTATCCTTTGGGCTGAGGGCTGAAACGGGGAGTTCAATAGCCTAGTTCCTACATGTGGTAGGGTCAAAGTTAATCTCTCTCTCTCTATCTCTCTCTCTCTCTCTCATTTCCTAAATAACTAAATGAAACACAGTGAAAAAAACAAATACACATTTGTTTTATTTTCTCTCTAATAAAATGAGGCAAAGCTGTATCTATCAAAAATGCTGATCTAAATAAAGGTTCACATTTCTACTATGTCCCAAATGACATATATATTCATCAAAGACAAATCAAGGGTTCCCTGCTTTCCACAGCCACTCTAAGGCCAGAAACAGACTGGAGGCTCACTGAACTGGCTGTTCCTTTTACAGTTACACGTTGCAGGTACCATTACTTCCCAAAGTCTGGTAACTCACTCAAAGGGGCCAAAACAGTCACACAATATTAGGAAACAGTAGAAAGGGAGCATTTATCCTCTGTCTCCCCTCCAGAATATCTGCCCACCCAAAAGATAAATTCCCATGAAGCCTTTCAAAGGATCCCAGACTTAGACCTGGAAGGGCTCTCAGTGCCTGTCTAGTTCAATGGCTCCATTTTACAGACCAGGAGACTGAGGGTCATGCTGGAAGTAAGCAACAGAGCCTGGGTTTGTATCCAGGCTTTCTATCTCAAAATCCAGTGCAATTTTCACAATACCACATTGCTTCTACTTAACATGTTTGTTGTAATGGATTTTATTTTATTTTTTAAGCCATGCTCATCAAGACACAGATGCTAGCTGCATTCTTTCTCATATGTACCTCAGCATGCTGAGAAACTACAAGCTGGGACAACTCATTCCTTTCTTCTTGTCTGGCACAAACACATCTAAGTAGGTACCTCCTGGAAGGGATGATCAGAATTTAAGAGAACAGACAAATTTGGAAGATTAGAATAATACAAAATCACAGGAGGGAGGGGGAAGGCATGTGTATACAGAGAGTCAGAACTCTTATGCTAAATTAAAGCACTATATCTGAAGGAATTACATGTATGGATATATTAATGGATAAATTAATTTTCAATGATAAAATAACACATGAAGAAAAAATAAAAAATCCTCAATGAGGCAGATGCTAACATAGAAGCAGCCATCTAACTGAAAATCACAGAAGCATGAGCTGCTGAGACTGCCCCCACAGGGTCTACCTATCCCTAGGGTTAGTCCCTGTCTCAGCTGTAGGGAGCACGCACCCTTGCAATCAATCGGAGTCAGCACCAGTGACAGCTCTGCAGTCCTCCAATGTGGTGCTGATCAGGTGTTCTCAGAGCCTGGCTCAGCTCACAGCGACACAATGCAGCTGAGCAGGCTGAGCTGGGGAGCACAAGCCCCAGCCTCCTGCACACAGCCTGTCCCTGTTCTCCAGAACACAGCGGGCGACCTTTGAGCTCCAGCCTCACAGAGACATGATGTGCTGAGGTGGAAGACAACCCTATCTGTGGTAAGCTGATCTTTAAAGATGGGAAAGCTGGAGAGATGGAGATAGATTTTCTGTTCCTTTTAAAGTGGTCGTTAGAGTAGAAGATATATTTCTTAGTAGGAAGTGCATGCACCAAAAAAATTGCTGCAGTGACAGCTGAGAAATTTTGTTCCGATGTCCATTTATTTTGTAAAGAAACAAACAAACCAGTTTTCTGGTGAAAATCAACACTAGAATATACAGGAAAACAACATCTTGCAATGTAATGTGTGGGGCTCAGGGGGATTACATTGGATCTGGGCTTTCAAATGCCTAAAATGTTTCATAATATGCAGATATTCCTTTTAAACTGACAAAGCTATATTCTATCATAAATGATTTCTTGAAAATCTTAAAAATAATTCTCTATCACATACACACACTCAAACACACACACACACACACACACACACACATAGACACACACAGACACACACACACGGCTGCTACCTTACTGCAGAGATTTTAAAAACAGATCTATGACAGCCATTTTTTCCATCTGGATAAGAAAACATTATGAGAAAAGAGTATTTGCTGGGACTCATGAGGCAGCGTATATTGGTAAGAGAAGGCTTTTTTAGAACCTGGGCTCGGAGAAGGCAGATAAGGAAGAAGGGTGGGAAAAGAAGGGGGGAAGGGTTGGGGAAGGATTGCAGGAGGCAAAGAAGGAAAGAAAGTCTCCCTCTACCAGACAGCCCCAACAGCAGGATTAAGCATTTGGACTATAAATGAAGGGGAGCTTTGTTAGTTTAATCACTGGAACAATTATAAAAGGAGTAAGCAACAAAGGGGTTTATTGATAATTTTGCCTAATGCTAAAGAGACCATTACAGATTCCCCCGCTGCATTTGCATGCTGAAAAGCTATCATTTCGGTTTCTCTGTTTGTTTCCAGGCAAAGATGGAATATCAGATATTGAAAATGTCTCCCTGCCTACTCGTCCTTCTGCTTTTCATCCCTGGCATTCTGTGTATCTGTCCCCACCAATGTACATGCTCAGAAAAGCACAGGCGTGTGGACTGTTCAGGCAGAAATTTGACTGTATTACCAGCTGGACTCCAAGAGAACATTGTTCATTTAAACCTGTCTTCTAACCTCTTCACTGATCTCCACAACCAACTAACTCAATACACCAACCTGAGGACCCTCGATGTATCCAACAATATGCTGGAGCGCCTCCCCGAGCAGCTGCCCAGGTCACTCTGGGAAATGTATGCCACCAATAATGCCATCAAACTTCTTGACAAGTCTGACACTGCTTATCAGTGGAACCTTCAGCGCCTTGACGTCTCTAAGAACATGCTGGAAAGGGTTGTTCTCATCAAAAATACACTTAGTAGCCTCCAGTTTCTCAACCTCAGTAGTAACAAACTCTGGACAGTCCCCACTAACATGCCTTCCAACATAAAGACAGTGGACCTGTCTAACAATTCTTTGACCCAAATTCTTCCAGGGACACTAGTAAAGCTGATAAATCTCACGCATCTCTACCTACACAACAACAAGTTCACGTATATTCCTGATCAAGCCTTTGACCAATTATCTCAGCTACAAGTAATAACTCTGTACAACAATCGATGGGCTTGTGATGACAAACAAAACGTCACGTATTTACTGAGATGGGTACTGGAAACCACAGCTCAGGTGATCGGTTCTCCATGTTCGAATCATACAACATCCTGGCAAAATCATACCGAACAATCTACCCTTTCTGCAATGACTTCAAGCATGTTCGCTGCCAGTAGCACACAGGCCACGGATGCCATTAGTTCCCTGAGTCTGGAAACCCAACACAAGGTGACCAAAATACCCAAACAATATCGAACAAAGGAGTCCACATTAAGTGCCACTCTGAGCAAAAGTGTAGTCCTTACAAGCACTGATAAGCCTTTGGTTCTCTATCCAGAAGACCTGCCCACAAGAAAGTCAAATTCCCATGAAGCAGCAGCTGCAACACTGACCATTCATATTCAAGATGCAACTGTCTTAAATGCAAGCTTCATGAGTTCCACAAAATCGTCCACGACTCCGATGACCCTCAGCATTACTAGCGGTATGCCAAGCGGCTTCTCTGAAATGGCTCAACAAAGCACAACTCTCACCTTAAGGAGAGAGGAGACAACCACCAATGCTCTTAATACTCGCCTACCTTCTGCAGCAAGTATCTGGAAAGCTTATGTGTCGCATGTCTTAATGACCAATGTCATTGTAATAATGGTCATGCTGACTGGCTGAGGACTTCAGTTATCTGAAATTAATGGAAGTACTCCTCTCTCTGATGTATATTTGGAAAAATATGCTCGTATCTAACCAGTGACTCAAATTATAGAAAACCCTCTGGAAGGCCAGTCTTGAATTTCTGACTCTGATCTTAATGAAGTAACTTTTGTCCTAAATACAAGAAGTGCACAAATAATGTCTTGGTACTTTGCTGCTATTTTACTGTCTTAACTGAGTAAAATCTAACCTGTTAAGTTTTTTTTAATGAAATGTTTATTTTGTATCTTAAGGCTTCATTTTCTTGCAAAAAATATAAAGCATCTGAACTTTAATATGTATTTTATGTATGTTTTCATCATTAAACATCTGGAAAAGAAATAAAAAAAGTCTACACTAATGCCTGTGGGGTCTGTGCTCTCTAATCCTGTCGCTTTATGACCTAGAACACTAAGCTTACCTAACCATTTTATTAAGTCATTAGTCCAGGTGTCTTGGGCAAAATTCGAAATGTTGTACGAAAAACCCAAGTGTTTTAAGTGGCTTGCTTCTAATGGAGTGAGAGACTGGCCTCCCTCTGAATGGCTGTCTTTATTTCATCTTCAAGCCACCACTGCCTCATACCCCAATAATGCCCTGCTTCTGAAGGACTGCGCTTTACTCATGACCTAAAGGACAAAGGCCGTCCTAAAAGCAAGAGCACAGTGGGCTTTGCATTTCACTAGGAAGGAAGTTTAATGGCTTTGCTTTAAGGGTCTGAGCCTGCAGAAGCAAACTTGTATCAGAATCCTTAAAATGAACAGGAAAACATTAGTATGCTGGGAGTACAACAGATGTTAAATATTTAACAGGATCCACTGGCCAGGTGGCAAAAAGTCTTGCAAATCACATCAGGAACTGTTTTGAGGGGGGGGGGGGTAGTAGAATGGAGGGAGGAAGAGAGAGAAATAGACAAAGACAGAGATAAGCGGGGAGGGAAGGAAGAAGGCACAGAGAGGGAGATGGAGGGAGAGTGTTTAAGGGTAAAATGAGCATCTATCCAGCGTGGACAGAATTAAAGTGGGAAGGGGAGCATTAGAGCATTGTGACCACTTCTAGTGAGGTGACAAGGCTCACAGGCCGCGTCTAACCACTAAATCAGATTTTTGAGAGAATTTCTCAGGAAGAAAAGGGCATAAATTAAATTAATTTATGCAAACTTTTATTAAGCACAGATGATATGCAAAACATTGGTCAGGAACTCAGGGGCTGCTTAGGGTAAACAATGGCCCTCCAAGAGTTTACAATCTAATCTAATCATTAAAAGAAATTTTTGGGAATGAGAAACCAAATGACTTACCAAGTAGACTGAGAAAAGAGGCGAGAGGAGGGACAGGACGCTGAGAGAGACGGGCTAAAATAATGTAGTGAGCAGAGAGCCCAAGAGCAAGGAAGAGAAGCCTTCAGGTCCCTTTCTGGCACCTACCGGTCAAGTGACCCTGGGCAAGTCACTGTGTCTCTCCATGTCCTAGGTCACCTCCTGTACTTTAAGGGACAGACGGGTCTGGCTGGGGGTAGTTACCTCACGCTGAAATCAGAAGTCTTATCTCTCCACCCTACCCCATGAAGAGGAAAGATGGAAGGAAGGAGGGGAAGAAAGAAAAAGGAAAAGAAAAAAGCGATGTCTTTCAAGAGTTACTAATGTAAGACAGATTACAAAGTCCATTTTTAGAGGCCTAGTCACAGGCAAATTTAAATCCATTAGTCACCCCAAGTGACCCCTCTGGTTTAGGTGCATTCCAGGCTCCCAATCCACAAAACGGGGGCTGGGCCAGTTAACTGCTCTGGTCCTTTCTGAATCAATTGAGGATCCTAGTAAGAGATGGTAATTTATTTACTCTTTGCTCAAAGTCTTGAATTCAGGCGAATAATCATAAGCTGAAAACAACTATTTCATTTAATACAGATGCTATCATAGAGATAGAAAAGGACAGGACATTTGTAAACACAGTATCTGTCAGCAGCCCAAGAACAATTTGATGATCTTTGGTTAGGAAATGATCTCTTCGCCTTTGAGGAGGCGATCTGTCACCCGAACAAAGGCTGTCATGCCACACTCCGTTTTAAATCTGTGGCTCATCTATCTGCTACGGGTGAGGCGAGCCACTTTGAGAAGGCCATCTTCCAGGGACACATCCATTGCTTTTCCGCACTCTCAGAACCTGGCTTCTGAGCTCACCATTCTGCTAAAACCCTTTTCTCCAAAGTGCTGCCAAATCACATGGCCTCTTCTAGGCCATCTTTCCTTCCTGGTCTCTCTGTAGCCTCTCACACCCCTGATCACTCCTCTCCTGTTCCAATCTGATATCCCTGACTACTTCTGGGCCATCTTTCTCAGCTCTTCATCCAAGTCATCTCTGCTAACTCTGGGTGTCGCCCAGCTATCTGTCCTAGGCTCTTTTCTTCTCCCTCTATACTTTTTCACTTGGTGATTTCATCTGCTCCCATGGATTCAATTCTAGTCACCATACTGAACCCTCAAATTTACTCGTGCAGCCCTAACCTTTCTGCCAACCTCAAACCAGATGTCCCTTCATAACCTGAGCTCCCTTACACCTTATCACCTTCACATACTCTCGAATCCAGTTCTATGGACTCCCTTGCTGTCTCTCATACACAACCTCTCCTGACTCCAGGCACTTTCACGGCCTGTAGGGAATTCTCTCCCTCTGCATCTCCACCTCCTGGCTTCCATCAAACCTTAACTTCCATCCCACCTTCCCCAAGAAGTCTTCCTTGATGCCCTTTCAAGCTAATGGCTTCTCTCTGCTGAGCATCCCCAGTTTATCCAGAACATAGTGCCCCGGATAAGAGTGTTGGTGTCTTTTAAGGATAACGTCAGTGCATCTACTTGCTTAAGAAAAGCAATTCCATACACCCTGGCCATTAGCTCCAAGAAGATACACTAGGATGGGCTGGTTTTTAAAAAGGCTTTTAAAACACATGCTGCTCATTAAGTCTAGATTCCAGTCAACAAAGAACTTCCGTCTATTTCTAGGATAAGTACTGCACCCATCTCTACAAGCATTTCTTGGCCATCATTAAATGAGCACTGAGTCAGGTGCTCCAGGCAGTGAGGAATATGTGAAGAAAATGCTTGGCCTTTTCCTTCAAGGAGTCTGCAATCTAAGTAGGGCATGTGAAAGGACATGAATGACGGACCGTGTGGGAGGTGTTCAGGGCAACAAGAGAGATCTGATGGAAGGCAAAGGGCCTTGGGACAAGAGGGAAGGAGGAGACTGAGCTGGCAAAGCTCACCATTTTGAGCTGGGCTTGGAAGGATGAGCATTCACTCCTGGAATGACTAAGACAGTTATTCACATTCATGGAGCATCTTACAAATTATTTTTTTAAACTGCCTACCTCTGGCTTATGGTAAAGATGGCCATGAAACTCTAGACCTCTGGATTTTAATTTGTAGATAAGGAAAACAAGGCTCAGGGAGGCTAAATGCCTTCGTTAAAGGCAACTAAGCTGGTAAATGTCAAAGGTGAAATGCAGAGCTAGGTTTTCTGGCTCCAAGGCCAGTGTGCTGGTCACTCCTCAATTGTACAGTGACTGAGAGCCTCTATAATCACATATTCTGATGCGTGTTTTCTCACCCCGACTCTACCTGTGACTATCCTGAATCCCTGGCCATCTCCATCCAGTCGTCCTAATGAATATCTGGTCACTGGACCCAGATGGTTTGGAGGAGAAAGGGAGGCAGGGCTGTGACTCACTTAAATCCAAGTCAACTGCAAGTCATGTCTTCATTCCCTGATGCCACGGTCCTCTTCAAGAACAAAGGACAAACACAACGACAACCATACCCAGGGTTTTCCCTTAGTGGAACCCAAGGAAGGACTGACCATGAGTTATTCCCTCATTCTCCTAGCTGGCTCGCCATTAATATTCACCTTCCCTTGCCACCTACCCCTGGTCCTGATCTAGATCAATGATCTCCCTCACCACTAAGGTGGCCCTGAACCCAAAGAAAGGCACTCCTGGCAAGGCCGTATTACTGGCAACGTGAACGACTTTCTCTGCCACTAGTCCGTGCGGCCTACCACAAGTACTTTTCTCCTGCATTACTGATTTAAAAAGGAAGGAATGTTTTTAGATTTTTTTTTTTAGTACAGTCAAAATATTCAAAGGGGCACCTAAAAGAATTCTATCTAATAATTGGTTTGGCAGATTCTTCAACTAAACCTTTCTCACCAGGCCAATTGAACATACTCAGTTCCTACTCCACAGGCCCCACAATGACCTACTTGCTTCACACCAGAGGACTAAGGTGGCTATGGCTAATAAGCCCTACACATGTGGCAGCAAAGGTAGGATTGAGAATAAAAAAATTAAATCAAAAATTATAACCAATGGCCATTCTGCAAATATTTGCAGATTTTAACTTTCTCAGAGACTAACAAGTTTGTTAGATACCAGAGACCAGGAAAGATGAGTGGAAGACTTCAGTAAGGGAGCCAAACACATGACAGAGAATGCTGGATCCCACAGGCACCTTCAAGTCATCACGTCCAGATCCGAACACTTCATCTTTACCCCCACTCTATCCCTCCCTTAAACTCGCTATTGTCGTGGAGGGCAGGGAAGAAAACAGAGCCTGGAAGAGCAGCTGCTCTAAAGCAGGGACAGAAAGAGGCTCCCCACGGAGAGAACACGACGTTCAAGGCATTATGGAACGGATTCATAAGGGAGCTGAAAAGAGCAGGAGATACCAAACAAAGCATGAAAAAAAGGCAAACCTTTGTTCGTGGAACTTTTTTTCTTTTTTTTGGGTATTTTATTTTCACAGCACCTGCATTTCCAAACATATCCCTCCCTATCCTACCAAGAGAGTCCTCATTCAGGGCAAAGAGAGGGGGAAAAAAAGAGGTTCAGCAAAACTAACCAGGACTCAGTCAAACCTCCAGTGGGCACCAGGCACCTCTGCAGTGGCCAGGGAAAGGAAGGAGGTGAATTTTCCCATCTCTTCCCTCCCCACCCCCCCTCCCCAAGGGCCAAGGCAGATCATGATAATGGGTTCTCCAGTTTGCTTTTAGTGGCTGTTCTTTCCATCTGTATTATCAGAGTTGCTGTGCGTGCAGTATTCCTGGGTTCACTTACTTTACTTTGCATCAGTTGATCTCAACTGTTCCATGCTTCTCCATATTCCAGACCTTTTTTCTTACAGAGCCGTAATATCCCATTACATTCATGTTGAGGCACAATTTGTGTAGCCATTCCTCAATTAACAAGTATCTACTTTGTTTCCAGTTTGTTGTTATAATGGCTCCGTTAGGAACATTTTAGTACCAATGGGATCTTTCTTTTATCACTGACCCCATTTGGGTATATGTGGGATCTCTGGATCAAAGAAAGGGTATGGACAGGGGTGGCTAGGTGGCACAGTGAATAGAGCATTGGCCCTGGAGTCAGGAGGACCTGAGTTCAAATCCGACCTCAGACAGGTAACATAAAAACTAGCTGTGTGGCCTTGGACAAGTCACTTAACCCCAACTGCCCTCCAAAAGAAAGGGAAAAAAAAAACCAGAGTATGGACATGTTAGCATAATTCCAAATTGCTTTCCAGTCTGGTTAAACCAATACAAGGTCCACCGATAATACATGCACATGTGTGTCTTTTCACAACCCTTTTAAGAGCAACTATGGTTGTTTTTGTCCTGTTTGTCAATTTGGAGTCATTTTTTAAAAATTTGACCTAAAAAGCATTAATTACTACTGGTTCAATACCTGCCTTCCCCTCTCTACAAAATGTTGATGAGAATAATCTCTCCAAGCACTGAGGGCACAAAGGTCCAAGAAGGAAAGAGACAACTTTTACAAACAATATTCCGTGGCAGATCACACCCTGCCACTGACCCCACTACTGGTGCAGTCTGAGCCAGACTTCCAGAGCTCTTCACCTGGAGGAGGACAGATGCTCAGGGCCTCCAATTCTCCCTTGGGGCTGGTGACAAAGCCCACTGCATTGAGCCGGCCCCACATCTGACTACAGACTTCCCTCCAGACATCTTCCTGCCATCTACCTCTCCAACAATCCCCCTGCACTTACTGTTTCTTAAGAATAAAAAAGTACATGAGGTAGGCAGAGTAGAAAGCCACCTCAAGCTCTTCTTCCACAAGGGCTCTCTCACTCATAAGCCGAAACATAGGAGATTCCTTGAAAAATATACAGACTAGGGGTGGCTAGGTGACACAATGAATAGAGCACTGGCCCTGGAGTCAGGAGGATCTGAGTTCAAATCTGACCTCAGACACCTGACACACTAACTAGTGTGACTTTGGGCAAAGTCAATTAACCCCAACTGCCCTCAAAAAAAGCAAAAAAAAAAAAAAGTATTAAAAAAAACCATACAGACTGCTTTGTTTGATGGCTCCCTGATCAATAATATTTAGCAAGGCCCCAAATGGGGAAACACATTATTAACAAAAATGCATTTTGCCACTGTCACAGAGCACATCTAATGCAGAGATTAAAGGGCAGAGGGATTCTCTTGAGATGATGAAGTCCTTCACACGCTCCTCATGGGCATGTCTGCACAACATTTCTGTGTCTTCTTTTTTTTTTTTACTTGGGCACAGAAGAAAACAAGAGGATTGGGCTACATTGCTTTTGGGAAATCCAACTGCTATTCTCTATGATCCTAGCCTTTTCTTTGAAACAAAGGCCATGATGATGATGATGAAGATGATGATGATGATAGCTAAGCTTTAAATAATGCCTGCCTTGTGCTAGGTACTGTGCTTATCCTCATAACAACCCTGGGAGTTAAGGGCTCTTATTATTCCCATTTTACAGCTGAGAAAACAGAGGCAGAGGCAAGCAGACCTTGCCCAAGGTACAAAGGAGTAAGGGTCCAAGGCTGGAATCGAACTCAAGTCTCACTGTCTTTGGATCTAGCATTCAATTGATCGTACCACTAAGCTATCTACTCATAACTAGCATTTTATTTGTATATCGCGTTAAGGTTCTCAAATTACTTTAATTGTCATTTGATTTGATCATCACAGCAACCCTGGGAGGTTCTACAAATGATGCTTAGAGAGATTAAGAGACTTTCCCACGGTCACTCAGCTCAGGTGCCTAAAACCAGATTTGAATTCAGGTGCTCCTGACTCCAGGGCCAGTGTTCAACTGGCACCACCGAGCCAGTAATATTTTTCCAGGAGCCACCCTGGGCCCCTCACTCTCTCACCCTCCATATCCAATCTGTTCTCCAGGCTTGTCAACATCACTTCTACAGCATCTCTCTCTCTCTGTCTCTCACACTCTCTCTCTCTCTCTCACACACACACACACACACACACACACACACACACACACACACACACACACACACACACACACACACACACTCTTTCTCTCTCTCTCTCTCTCTATTTTCCCCAACTCAATATACTCCTGTGGTTCCCTGTTATAGTCTCCAGGAGCAAGTGCTAGATGCTCTGTTATGCATTCAAAGCCCTTTCTAAGACAGCTCCCCGACCCTCTCCAGTCTTCTTACACCTCACCCTTCAACACATACTCTTGGATCTTACGACCCAGCTTCCTGACTGTTCCATGAACAAGAAACTCCATCCCTCAGCTCGAGGCATTTTCTCAGGTTGTCCCCCATATCTGGACTGATCTTTCTCCCCTCATCTCTACCTCCTTAAAGGTCCATCTTCTACAGGAAGCCTTTTCCAATCCCTCTCACTTTTAGTGCCTTTACTATGGAGCTTGTGGGTACATATTTGTTTGCCTGTTGTCTCCCCCAGTGAATGGTGATGTCAAGGCCTGTCTTTCAGAGAGCCTGGCACCGAGCAAAGGCTCAATAAATGTTAACTGGTTGATGGATTGATTACAGTGATTGGTTATGGTCAAGTCAAAAAATGCCAGTCTCCAAAGGATTGTGGGCATATAGTAGGGGATCACACAGTAGGTGCGACTGGGCTGCAAACCACGAAAAAGCACAAACTGTATGGGAGAATGAACATATAGGACATCATCTGCTAGAGGGCAGGTACTATAAGCCAAGAGATTAATGAAAAAAGGGGGAGGAGGAAGCCTAGCAGACCTTACAGCAGGTCACTTAATCCCTCTGGGCCACAGCTTTCTCATTTATGAAAATGAACTGCATTGGTTGGCCTTTCAATCAAAATTTCATGATATTAGGAAGCTGAAAAAACAATATGCACAAATTAGTACTGCATAAAATAATGGCTAACACACACACACATGCATACATATACATATTTAGACTAAAGCCACTTTAAGCACCCCTAAGGACACTGATTTTACATTCTTTTATCTACTGTCACACATTTTAAATGTGCATGAGCAAAGCTGAAGAGGCATTGCACTATATCCACTGATAAACCCTAGCAGTGCACGGCCGTCTTCAGCCCAGGTATTTGGCTTCAGAAGGTGGTAATGGGGCAGGCCCATCCACAAAAATCACGAACGAACAGCAGGACGAAGGACGGATGGAACTGAAACTGAGCAACACGGCAGGCGGCTCTGAAGCTGGATGGGTCTGTCTTGATTTTCAGCAAGTTCCTTCCCTCATTATAAAGCAGTCCCCACAATTCAGAAAGAAGAAAGTCTTCAAAGGATCAGAAGGAAAAGAGGTAACCACAGGAACTTACAGAAGAGGGAAAGCTAGGGTCAAGGGTTCCATTTTTATCACATTTTACAAAAAGTATGAAAAAATTTATTTTCTTAGCAAATTATCACAATGAAGCAACTCAGAAAACCAATTCCTGCCATGTGGTATGAGCTCCAAAGAGGATCCCAGCAAGGAAAGGATTCTCCTTCATGTCTGGAGGCATTTCAGCAGAGAAAAGTGTTTGAGGAATGGAGACAAGGCGGTTGCTGATTTATGCTAATTTGTCAAACAAATTAATTTGTTTTACACTCTGAAAGGTGTAATCTCAATTGAAGTCTTTAAGAGAAAACAACTTTGTAGGAATATCACTCCACACAAAGGTCAAAACAGACAAACTTTCTAATATCCTGAGGAGTCAATCAAGAGGTAGGTGTGTTAGTGGGTGTAAATATATCTACAAATGGGTCACATGCTATATACCTATAAATAGACACCTGTACACACACACACACACACATACACACTCTCTCACTCTCTCTCTCTCTCTCTCTCTCTCTCTTGTTCTCTCACCTACCCAAAATACCTTAAATGAATGCTAGATACAATATACCCCAAAATCCACAGAGATGTTACTCATTCTTTGCCGAGAGGATTATATTCCAGAGCATGAGGATCCCTGGGTAATGGCTAACATCTAAAATGGAAGAAAGCCTTGAGAAGAACATAGCTCCTTTCAGTCCAAGAACTTAGATGTGTCTTTGATTCCTTCAAATATAAACGGCCTAACAGATGTACATTAGGAGACCAAATGATTCATAAGGCAACATTGTAAAGAAAAACTTTGGAAGACTCAAAATATCTAAGCGATACAATGAACAACTGGGATGCCACAGTCCTTGCCATATGATGTCCAGATCTCCTGATAGATGTGTGACATCCTAGGAGAGCAGCAAGAGACAGAAGATTTCAGAGATGGTCAATGTATGAATTTGTTTTACTTAATTACTAAAAAATTGGGGTGGGGTGAAAAACAGGGGATGTGAGAGACAGAAATACAAAAAAATGGTATTAAAGCATTTAAGAAAGGCATAAAAAACCAATAGGAGATTCAAAAAGAAACTCAGACAATCAGGCCAATTTTGGAACTAACGTGTTAAATAGACTCTTTGACTCTTTGAAACAGACTCATTTAACAGAGATGCTTAGTCTCACACATGAATCTTTTTCTTATTGATTATAAATTTCATATGAAAACACTCATATTTGTTTGTCCAGTTCAGAATAAAAAAAAAATGAAAAACAAAAAAATCTTATTACAACAGTTCCCTACTCCAAAAAGTCATAAATGATACAGTGAAGTCATTTTTCCAGTGAGAAGAGACAGTTAAGGGTACAGAACCAAGTTTGTTGATTATGATTTTCAAATACTTTACCCAAGGCCCCCTAAGGTTTTTGATCAGTTCTGAAGGTATCTATGGGAAGGCCTACTACCAGGAAGTGCTGCCTCTCTCATGTTTACAATCCTGCCGTTGTCCATAGCCACAGTACCAAGCTTCACACATACTTCTGAAAGGGTTCAATTGCTTGTTAAATATTTATCTAAAGAAAGAATATGCGAAGTGTTGAAGGATGGTTTTTCACTCAGACTGAAAACACACACACACACACACACACACACACAGAGTAAAAAAAGGCAGGCAATCAGAACACAGAAGGCTAATAGGAAAGAACCTTTAATCTGCCAATCAAAACTTTGACCGACAAAATTATGTGGGGCCCACATGCAATCCAGCATCTATCTACAGGCGTCATAGCTACAAATTCTTAACACTCAGTCACTGAACACCACAAAGGTTTCCCGTGTCAGAGCCAAACGAGCCAAGTGACCGAGAAAAGACTCCTTCTTACTTCATTTGACTGAAAGCACCAACCTACATTCCTTGCAGCCTCTGAGAACCACCTAAAATCCTTTCTCCTTGGCAACATGAACGCGGCTCCACAAATTTAGCCCACTTTGCAGTGCAGGAGATAGAAGGCTGAGCCTGGAACTGAGATCAAAGTTTACTGCAGGCACTTACTACCTCTGTGACTCTGAAACAAGCAGAGACCTCTGCTGGCCTTGGTTTTGTCTGCTGTAAAATGGGAATATTAAAGGCACACACTTCCCAGAATTCTTAAAAGGATCAAATATACCATTTGTATTCTGATTACAGCGGCTGGCCCAGAGCTGGCAAATAAATGCTGGCTCCCTGCCTCGGGCTGGGTAGGGTTTTGATGTCAGAGGATTGTGTGTCTGATCCTGGAAGAAGGAGGGAGCCCCTGGAGTTCTCTGAGCGGGGGTCCAGGGTAGAGTGTCACATGATCAAACCTATACTTCAGGACGACCACGCTGACTGCAGGAGTGGGCCTGCATCTGAGGGGTGGCAGGGTTGAGCAGGGAAGGAGGCACGCTGCAGACAAAATGGCCAGGTCCTGACAGCAAGCTGGCCATGGAGAAGGAGAGAGTGAGAACTCCAGGATGATTCCCGGGTTAGCCTGAGAACTGGGAGGATCATGTGGCCCTCTACAGTAATAGAAAAGGGGGTGCAGAGGGGATGTTGGGGGGACATCCAATTGGAGATTGCAGAGAGGCAGCTAGAGGGGCAAGTCAGGAGGTAAGGAAAAGTCAAAAACCTAAAACCAGAAAAGTCAACTACGATATTTATCATTGAGATTCAAAAGGCTTTGTCTCCATCAGGGCTGGGGAGCCTGTAGCCTCAAAGTCACAAGTGGCCCTCTAGGTCCTGAATAAATAGGTTCCTTCATAAAAGGATTTTTTGTGTTCAGTCAGAAGGCCATGTGTAGCCTGAGGCCACAGGTTCCCCCCTCCTGGTCTAGGTGCTTTAAGATCTTCACAAGCTTATTTTCCTTTGACAAGAGAATTTTTCCAAAGAAAATTATGTGGCTTTAGTAAGAAAAAAACACTTTACCTTTTTTTCCATGCCTATTCATCCCATGCAATCTTTTTTTTTTGTATTTAGTATTTAATTTTTCCCCAGTTACGTGTAAAAATTTTTAATATATTTTTTTTAAAACTTTGAGTTCTGGATTCTTTCCCTTCTTTTCTCCCCTTCCCCCCAGAGGGCAAGCAATTCCATAGGTTATATACGTGTATTCATGCACAACACATTCATAATAGCCACATTGTGAAAGAAAACACAGACAAAAAAAACTCAAGAAAAACAAAGTTTAAAACCAGTCTGCTTCCATCTGTACTCAGATGCTATCAGCTGTTTCTCTGGGATGGAGAGCATTTTTCATCTTAAGTCCTTCGGAGCTGTCTTAGATCTTTGTATTTCAAGAATAGCTAAGTCATAAAAAAACACTTTCAAATGCCATGTCTGTGCCTACAATAGCACTTCATGCTTACTTCAGGCTGATTACAGAAATTCAAAGCAGAAAAATCCATTTGACAGGAGAAACACTGGCACAAACGGGAGCGATGTGGTCAAAAAACACTTGGCTTTAAATAACCCACATATAAAGAATACAGTGGGGGGTGGGGGGGGGAATGGCTTATAGATAAGAGGACTCCTAGATTCAATTAAGTGACAATAGCATGAGTACTTTCTTAGTTTATGCAGAAAATAAAGACTGTAAAAATGCTCATTTGATAACATGTAGATATTTTTGGGGAGGGCAGGGCAATCAGGGTTAAGTGACTTGCCCAAGGTCACACAGCTAGAAGATGTTAAGTATCTAGGGTTGGGTTTGAACTCAGGTCTTCCTGACTCCAAGGCCAATGCTCTACTCACTGTGCCACCTAACTGCCACCATGTACACATTTTTTGGAAATAAATTCGTATTCTTAAACTAAGCAACAAAAAAGGGGGCATTTCCATAAACACAACAGGATACTAAGAGGGCTACACATGAAACAACGTCTAATTTCATACCGCTCACTTTTTTGAAAGAGCAAAAAAATAAATTCAATGCTTTACTTTCTAAACTGTCTCTCTGGTCTTTGCTTCCTTCTGTTCTCTTCTATAAAAAGAAAAAAAGTTTCCTCTCTGACCCAGCAATAGCACCTGTTTAGGTCTGAATCCCAAAGAGAAGCTCTGAAAAAGGGGAAAGGATCTATTTGTAAAAAACACTTCTATCGGCTCTTTAACCGGTGGCAAAGAACTGTCAACTGAAGGGATATCTGTCCCCTGGGCAATGACTGATACGGAACACCACTGTGACGCAAGAAATGACCACCAGGATGATGTCAGAAAAACCCGGGAAGACTCATATGAACTGATGCAAAGGGAAGTGGGGAGAACCAGGAGAATATTCTATGCAAAAGCAGCAACATCATGTGATGACTGACAATGAATGACTCGGCTCTTCTCAGCAACGCCGGGATCCAAGACGATTCCAAAAGATCTCACAGTAAGAACTGCTGTCGGCCTCACGGGACAGAAGCAACGGAGCGTGAATGCAGACAGAAGCATGATTTTGTTCGGTTTCATTTTTTTCATGGATTTGTGTGGTTTTGGGGGGTGGGGGTCTGTGTTTTCTCTCACAACATGACTAATATGGAAATGTGTTTAGCGTGACTGCACATATATATAAATAAAACCTAGAGCCCTTAGGTGTTGCAGTGGACAGAGTGCTGGGCCTGGAGTCAAGAGGATCTGAGTTCAAATCTGACCTCAGACACTTACTGGCTGTGTGACCCTGGGCAAGTCACTGAACCCTGTCTGCCTCAGTTTCTCATCTGTCAAATGAGATGGAGGAGAAAATGGCAAACCACTCCAGTATCTTAGGCAAGGAAACTTAAAATAGGATCACAGAGAGTTGTGTCTGAACACAACTGAAATGACTCTACAAAAACATTTATAACCTACATAAAATTGCTTACCTTCCCAGGAATGGGGAAGGGGAGAGAGTGAGGAAAAGAATCTGGAACTCAAAGTTACAAATGAACATTAAAAATGATTTTTATATGTAAATGGGAAAAAACAAAGTATCATTTAAAAAGCCATTTCAATGGTCATTTTTAACATCATTATTGGGAAACTTCTTTAGTGATCTCCTGAGTTAAAATTGGGGGCCTGGGGAGCAGAGGATACTACTCATAACACAACAGGGTAGCAAAGCAAAACGAAAGCACACAGTAACTATGTCCAGAAGCGGGTATGTCTTTGTGTGCTGTGAGCCCAGCACTTGTGCCCTGAGGAGGACGGGTGCATCACTGGTTCTGGACAAGGGGTGTGGCCAGTGTTTTCATCAGAGCTCTAAAGGCTTTTAAAGTTGATTTTCTTCAGCGTTGTTCTCACTATATGAATTGTTTTCTTGCTTCCGTTTACTTTATTCCACACCAGCTTATACTATATCCAGGGTTCTATGGAACAACACATTTCCTCTGATCATTTTTTATGGCACAATAATATTCCATTACTTTCCTAGGCCACAATTTGTAAAGTCATTTTCCAACTGATAGGCTTCCCCTTAGTTTCCTATTCTGTGTGTGTGTGTGTGTGTGTGTGTGTG
>CM053593.1:361603651-361635032 GCA_028646575.1 Pseudocheirus occidentalis
GCCATCTTGGCTCCGCCCCCCTCCATTTCTTTGTTTTAATGAAAGACCTCACAATGGTACTTCTTTGCCTTTACTTTTTTCTCGTGCCTAGATCTTAATAGTGTCTATTAAAAAATATTGCAATAGGAATCAAAAGGCTTGGATTCTAGTTCCAACTCTGCTCCTAACAAATGGTAGGATCTGCACTGGGCTTCAGCAACACCTAAAAAATATGGGAGGGACAGCTGGGTCGCACAGTGAACAGAGCACCAGCCCTGAAGCTGGGAGGACCTGAGTTCAAATCTTGCCTCAGACACTTGACACACTTACTAGCTGTATGACCTTGGCAAGTCACTTAACCCCAATTGTCTTGCCTTCCCCCCTAAAAAAAGACTGTGGGAGACTGCTGCCAAAAGAGGAAACTCTCTGCATCCCTCCCTTCCTCTCTTCCCTGGTCAGCCTTCCTGGGTCCCTGAGCCTCCTCCCAGCACTCAACTTCTCTGACTCCTCTCCTTGCTTAAAGCAAAAATAGGAAAGTTGGCAGCTCCCTCATAGAAAGAATTAGAGGGAAAGGAGCACTTGCTAGAGCACTGACTGGAAGGCAAAGATGAACAGATGAGGGAATTAGGAGCCGTGAGGCTCTCTCTGCCTGCTCTTTGAAGACAAACATTGGCATCCATTTGTATTATACTGACACAGGGAAGAAGATGGTGTCTCCGCTGTGGCTGATCAGCTTCCTGCTTGCCCTCGGAGGGGCTCCCCAGGCCATCGCAGACGGCAATACCAGTGATCCAGCTCCCCAGGCCATGGGAAATGGTGCTACCGGGGATTTGGCTCTGACTCCAGCCACTCACACCCGCAACACCACACCTGCCCTCAGGGCGACGGATGGTGTTCCGTGGCTCTTCTTCCTGGTGCCTTTCACTCTGCTTTGTGGGTTAGGGAGATGAACTTTCTGGATTTGGCTCCTTCGCTGTCGTCTACTACAAAATGGAAGGCTCTGGGGAAAGTGTTCATCTCCACTGCACCTCAATTACTGAAGAATTACCACCACCGTGCTTTAATTAATGCGTCTTTAATATCTTAGTTGTTTCTGGAAGTTAAGTAACTTGACAGCTTGTACACAGTATTTACTCCATAAATGCTTGGGGATTGGATGGGGAAAATCTCTTCTATTTTTTTTTCTCTCATGGTTTTCCATTAAAAAGCAATCACAAACCAGATGTTGATTCTCTTCAGGTTTATAAAACTGAGCCCAATCTCAAATGGGCACAATGTAAATAAGGGCAGAAAAAGTAGAAGAAATTCTACAGAAGAAATGGTGTTGCCACACATTTTGAACCAAGTGTACAGTGTGCATGTGCGTGTGTGTGTGTATGCATGTGTGTGCCAGACACACCTGAATTTATATCTTAATTACGACAACCTCAGAGAGGAAAAACTCCCCAGAAGGCCCAAAGGGAGCTCACAGGTCTGGGAGAGAATGAAAACCAGAGGTAGAAAGCAATCATGGTCCTGAGGTTCACAAAACACTCTGCACTTATCATCTTACACGACCCTCACACAACAAGCCTCTGAGATGGGCATTTATCAAGAGCCATTCTCTTTTTGCAAAGGGGAAAATGGTCTCAAGGAGCTACACTGCCCGAGCCAGTGGTGGAGAGATGGTTTAAAGCCAGGTCACTCACCAACATGGCCTTCGACTCTGCTATTGATGGAGAAGGTCTCTTCCAGGAAAACAGGTCTGAGTCAGGAAGGCCTGAATTCAAATCTGGCCTCAGATCCTACCAGCTATGCGACCCTGTGCAAGTCAGTTGTTTGCCTCAGTTTCCTCATCTGTAAAATGAGCCAGAGAAGGAAATGGCAAAGCACTCCAGTATCTTTGCCAAGAAAACCCCAAATGGGGTCAGGCAGAGTTGGACGCAACTGAAAAACAGTTGAACAACCACCACATCCGGATACTTCCCTCTGGCCCTGATGCTCTGCCAACCCCCTTTTCCATGACATTAACTCTTTATTCACTTCAATGGCCAGTCACTTAAACGACCTCCCCCTTTTTTGGAAGTCTGTTTAATGACATATAAGACCTTTGCTTTCACTGAGACTAAACTCAGGAAGAGTTTTCTTTATAGCTGAGTTTTCTCAGCTATAAAATGAAAGATCTGGACCAAGTATCTGTCAGCTCTAAACCTGGGACATCTTCCCCAGCCCACCCCTAGGAGAAAAGGTGAGGGTTCAGGTCGTGTCAGACAGGAGTGGTAAGCAAGAAAGGAATAGAGGAACTGCCGCTGAAAGAAATGAGGGTTTCCAAGCAGGGGGAGGAGTGCCTAGGCTTGTCAAAGAGGAGGTGGAATCAGAAGTCAGTTTATAGAAGCAGTGAAGAAGCCAGAAGGCCCAAATGGTCAGCATCTCCTTTTAACAGTCTGAACAACCACGCCGTCCCTCCTTAAAAGAGAATGGCTACAGGTAGTGGGGATCCCAAAGCAGATCTAATTCCTTTTCCACCAGCTGAAGCTACACTCATTTATACATATATGTCTTCAGATGACAGAAGCAGGGTCTGAGCTCCTGGGGCACAAAGAAGTAGGATAGCATGCTCACAGGGCATTTCCACTGCCACTGAAACGGCCCCTGATGCCCACAGGGCACACGGCCTAGCCGCCACTGTGACTGATGCCGTCCATTCAGCTGACCTTTTGTCTCAACAGCACAGAAAAGTTCTCTCTACAGGGAGGGCCTTTGTGGTTGAGGGCCTGAAAAGTCCTGCTCCACCCAATAACCAAATCCAACAGCTTGTCAGCTCAGGCCACCAAGATTCCTCAACTGCTCAAGCTCAGTCAGAAGCACTGCATATTGCTCAGCAAGGGCTCTTCTCCAAAATCAACGATGATGCTCATAGCAATGGTCAGTCTGCAGTCTAGCCTGGCAGGGAGCACAAGGCCCTATCACAGGGGATAAAAAGAGGAGGACCTAAAGGAAGCAGGAAGATACCTGGATCCAATGGGAAGAAGACCAGTGCAGGGTGGTGGGGTGGATGCCATAACTGGGGCAGGAAACCTTCAGAAGGGAGGGAAAGTAACAGCCCCTATTTGAAGTCTGATTTCCATGTTTCAGTTCCTGGCTGTAGAGAAGTGCACTTAATAACAAGAAAAGATTCCTCCCCATCAGAGCTATCCAAAATGGGACAGCTCAGCTTGGCAACCAGCAGGTAGGGACTACCGCAAGTCTTTAATTTAGAGCTTCTCAACCTGTGGGTCGCAACCCGTTTGGGGGTCAAATGACACTTTCACAGGGGTCACCTAAGGCCACTGGAAAACACATACTTCCAATGGTCTTAGGAACTGAGACACCACTCTGCTATATGTTTCCAAGCAGTTCCACCCACATACAGACACGCTCACATACAACTATTAAAGGGTCGCGGTATCAGGAAGGTTAAGAATCACTGCTTTAAGCAAAGGTTGAATGAACATAAGTAGAATGATTTAGAACAGAGGTTCTAATCATGGACCCTTAGAGCTCAGGGGATCCATGAATTTCAATGAGGAGGAAAAATTACTCTTCCTGATATTTCACATTTCCTTCAATGTCTTAAGAACATTATTCTGAGGACTGGTGCCAGAGGAGTCCAGGACATCAAAAAGTGAAGTTCTGTTTTCAAGGGATTCTGGGTAATACTGGTTACTTTCAACTGCCTCTGACGTCCCTTCCAGACCAGAGGCTGTGAAAAGAGCCTAGAATTCTCATCGGCAAACCCTCTCTTCCCTAAACCCACAATGACCACTACTGACCCTACTCAATCTCTAACTGACAGGCTATGTGAGGGAGATGGTTTTGAGAAGAGAAGCCTTTACTACCTCGGCCTCCAGGTTTCCCAGAGCATGCCAATGAGGTAGGGAAAGATGGTGCTTGATCGCCTTCTGTCCCTTCTCCAGCTTCAACATTCAAGCGCATGACCTCCCAACCTCCTCGTACACAGCTGGACAGAGAAGAGTGTCCCAGAGGAGAAGGGCTGTGGAGGCAGGATGGCATAAGGAGGATCTGCTCACAGGCTTTCCAAAGGGTCAGGAGAGTATCCTTGAGGAGCCTCACCCCTCAGGTGGCTGAGATCCAATAGTCAGAGATGGCAGTTTCCTTTTCTCCAGATTTCACCTATCATCTCTTCACAAGAATGTCCCCACTTTTCTAGGTGTTTCATTCTACTATATGCCTCACAGAGAGTAGCTGGGCACTCCACAGAGATCTGTCAAATGCTCCCAGCTGTTCCTATTCTCTCTCTCTGCCCAAATGTTCAGGTTGCAATGGGTCTGTCCTCTGCCCTTTCACCCTCACCTGTAAACATACTGCACCTCCCCAGGAGAAGGGAAGTTTCTGGAGGCCAGGGGTGGTATTGCTGTGTCTACCCTGGGGCCTGGCAGAAGGCCTAGAACAAATGACTTTTTTGGGGGAAAAGGGCAAGTGAGTAATGGCCAGGCATCACTTGAGGGTAGCGAACAAAGACACGTCAGTACATGTGCACGCACTGTGACCAACCAAGGAAAAGGCAAAAGAATTCAAACACTGCCACCGGGAAGAAGTAGCTTTGCCATCATCAGACAATGGTGGCTTTTCTACAGACAAAGGCCAAAGGCCAAAGCCATAGAGAGAGATCATCGGGGGCAACCTTTTCCAATGATCTCCTAAGTTATTCACACACTGCCCGGGGCTGAGTGCCCCACTGCTCCTGACAAAAGGCATCTCCTTTAACACCACTTAGACTGACAGTCTATCTCTATCAGCAAGCAATTTTACTTTTAAAATTAAGGCAAAAGAAACAAAAACGTTAGAGTGGCCTTACCTCCGTGTGACATAATAAAAAACAGGATTTCCAGCCTTGGAAGTGCCTGCTTGATAGAAGATATTCAATGTTTTCAAAGCCTTGAACTCCTCTTTCTCATGTACCTGGTGCCTGCAAACAGCAATGAGAGTTCAAATAATTAACAAGCCAGTTTGGAGGACTCTAGGGCCCTATTTGTAAACCACTTCTTTATCCACCCTGATCTCAGCAGCCAAAAGAAGACGACTTGGTGAGGATGCCCCAGAGGAGGCCTTCCTGGCCTCTCCCTAGGGAGGTGAGTGAGCCCAAATGAAGAGTATGGGACATCCTGAGCAGCCTGAGGAACAAGGTTTAGAAGGGACCCGAGGGACCATCTATAGGACAGGAAAACAGGTATGACCCAAAGGAAGGCGCAGAATCCAGGGGTCTTTGTGTGTGGCGGGGGGTGGGGTGGGGGGCAGTGCTGATATCCCATGTGTGTTCACATATCTGAGGTACTTAAAGTGATTTTCCAAAGGGAAAAATAGGACTGTAGTCATCCAGGACTGTTTCAAAAGAAATTAAGTTTTACATTTTAGTCCTCTATAGATACTCATTTACATAATATGAAAACTCACAAAGAGGGAATCCTTTCTTAAATGGAGTAAATATCAGATGTGGCAAAATAACAGAAAAAAAAATGCTGGGTCAAAGGTTAAAAAAAGGAGTCCCCAGGGCATTGTCTGAGTCACTGTGGCCTGGATGTCAAAATCTCAAGCGCATCATCTATTTGTGGAAGACAGCCTCCAGAACTCAGGGTATTAAGATATAATTCTCAGGTTAAAAGACAGGTTTTCAAGTGTAGGATTATATTTGATCAACAGAAATAGTTCCTGATGCACCCCATCTGAGGGGTGTTTCTGTCTCTGGATTAATGCCTTCTGTTCACATCACAGAAACACTTAATGCAAACATTTCTGGAGCATGTTACACATGTTGCCTCTGGAGGACTCAGCAAACTCCAATATCCCAAAGCCTTCTTCTTGAGGAGCTGTGTAATCAATCAAACAGCCTCAGGAGATACAGGTTCACTGGCCAAGACCCTTTGGGAAGTCACGAGGTAGGTCTCTGAATTACACAAGAGTTGTGTATTGTACTGTCCTTTTTAAAAGGAGATTTTACAAAGGTTTTCTGGAACTTTTATGCCAGGCTGACACTGGAGGACTTTCCAGGTTAGGAGGACCTGCCAGAGCTTCTGATTTGCCAGTATACTACTGGAAGTACAACGTGTCCCCACGGAACCATGACAGACTCAAGTAGAAAACCCCTTAAAAGTCACTGTGGAAAACTCCAGTCCTGGGGATGCTGGTAAGCCAACTGTGTTTCAAGAACTAAGACCCAATGGTTTATGGATATCTTTTGCATACTGAAAAAACAAAAGGAAGTTCTCTAATTCACTGGAGAAATCCTCTGTGGGAAATAAAGGCAAAAATGAACGAGAAAGAGAAAGCCACACAGCCAGGCTATGCCCTGAAGAAGACACTCAAGTCACTGAAACCCCAAACCAGTGGAAGCTGAGGGGACACACATCAGCTGAGGAATGGCTGAACAAATCATGGTGTGTGACTGCAACGGAAGACTCATTTACTGTGAGAAATGATGAATGGGACGGTTTCTGAGAAACCTGAGAAGACCTGTGTGAACTGAGTCAGAGAACAGAACAACGTGTGCGATCAGAACAATCCCGTAAGAACCAACAGCTCTTAAAGCCATGAAGCGTCTGGTCAACACAAGGACCAGCCACCACTCCAGAGGGTGAAGAATTCCAAGCCTGGGCTGCCCACCTCCTAACAGAGACAGAGTGGACTAGGATGCAGACTGAGACATAGGTTATTTGGACACAGCTGATGTGGTAATTTGTTTTGTTTGACTGAGGATATCTGTTGCCATTTTTTTTTCCCTTCCAATATTGGGGTAGGAGGGAAACAAAATTTATTTTAAATTAATTTTTAAAAATAAAAATCAACGAAACCCCATATTCTCCAAAGTGTCCATCTAAAATAATTTCACATAATAGAACTGGGGTCTCTGAAAATGGGCATTTGGGGTTAAGAGAAGATAAAGGACAAGGAAGCCTTTCAAAAGTGAAGGCTTGAATGCACAGATATGCAGTCCAATGAGAAGAACACTATTGCACACCGGCATAATCCATGGTTCTTCTCTCTTACCTTGTCATAAATTCCTCGAACTTAGAACTGGTAAGATTCAGGCTGGACCAGTGCGTGTCAGCCACGGGCTTGTGCTCTGGAGGGCCCAGGTAGGCAAGGAGTGTGGCCATCTTATCAAAAGGTCGCCTTCCCACAGCTTTGTGATCTCTAGAGAGAAGCAGTGACTTAGAAAAGGCTCTACCGAAACGCTGAAGCCTACCCTGTACAACCTCCCAAGATAATCATCTGGACACTGACAGGCGTTGGCACTCACAGGCAATGCCTACTGTACCTGGTCTATACTCATGTCTTGAATCTCTCTGCTGGGCTGTAATGAATGTAAGCACCAGAATAATGAAAAGCCATTCTCAGCACTTTTTTTTAATGTGACACAAAGTTTAGATCACCAGTAACAGATGCTACATGGCCTCTCAGATTTTAAAAAGAGGGGAATGACACATGGACAGGAGAATTTTAGCTCTGGTTATGTAGTCCTTTAGAGCTTGCAGTGTGAGTTAAGATGCTGCATTAAACTTGATTTCTACCATGTTGTTTTCTAGTTTTCCCAGCAATTCCTGTCAAAGAGTTCTTACCATAGAGGTGCCCTTGGGTCTCTCAAAGTACCACTCAGCTACACTGGATTCCTTCTGGGTCTAATTTATCTCATCTGTTCCAATGTATTTGGTTATTTTTGAAAAGGGGAAGGCAAGGCAATTGGGGTTAAGTGGCTTGCCCCAGGTTACACAATAAGTATCTTAGTCTCTGAGGCTGAATTTGAATTCAGGTCCTCCTGATTCCAGGGTTAGTATTCTATTCATTGCGCCACCTAGCTGCCACTCTAATGTTTTTTAAACAAGAACCAAAAAAGGTTGATGATTATCTCCATCTCCATGACTTCTTGGAGATTCATGATCTTTTTGCTCCCCTAGAGTCTAAGAGTAATGTCTTTAAAGTAATTAAAAATTTTTTTTATATATTTAGAAACTTTTAAAATAATGGTTTTAAAAGAAGGCTACTGAGGGGTGGCTGGGTGGCACAGTGACAGAGCACCGTCCCTGAAGTCAGGAGGACTTGGGTTCAAATCTGGATTCAGACACTTAACACTTACTAGCCATGTGACCTTGGACACGTCACTTAACCCCAAGTGCCCTCCAAAAGGCAAAAAAATAAAAATAAAAATAAAAGAAGGCTACCAAGTTTTCCAAATACTAAGACAAACCACGTCCGCTGGCCCCAGGTTAGGAAGCCCTCTTCTAGATCAATTCTGCTATGTTAGACTCATTCTGGAAAGTCCCCTGTGGTAGCTTTATTGGAGTAACAATAAATAAATTAATTAAATTTGGTAGTATCATTGTGTGCTTTTTTTAACTTTGATAAACACTGAATAATGGGACAATGACAGAAGAGACACTAGTTGAGTACTAAAAGGTCAGCACAGATTGGCAGATGAGGGCAGTTTCTTGGGGGAAGGAGCAGCTCAGGATCAGGCTTCAGAGCCTGCATCCACAGTACACTTCTTTGCACTCACCATTTTTCAGGGTCACATGATGCAGATGCCCACCCCCAGGTACAGCTAATTCGCTGGCCATCTGACCCAGGGCCGATAGGCTTTCTTATTTCTAATCTACTGTTCATCCCAGCTCAGGACCCACCTTTCTAGCTGGTAAAACACCTTAATGCTTTCCTAGGCCACATTATTTTCTCCCACACAAAAGCTCCCACTTGTTGACAAACTACCTAATATAATTTCAGTCACTTTCTTTTCATAAGACAAAAAACCCACCAATAACTACAAATCAGCATGGAAAGACTACAGGATCACAATGAGCTTGTTCTAAATCTCAACTATTAGCAATACTTGAATCTTAAAATCTCAACATCAAAAGATAACTCACATTAACACAGTGCTTTAAGCTTTGCCAAGAACTTCACTTCTATCACTTCATTTGATTGTCATGAAAAATCTGGGAGGTATGTGCTATTACTCCCATTTATCACATGGAAAAACTGAGGCTAGGAGAAGGCAAGTGACTTCCTTAAGGTCACACAGCTAGTGAATGTCTGAGGCCAGCAAGAACTCAGGTCTTCTGATTTATCATTGCATTGGGCAGAGACTTTATTTATATACACACCCACACATATACACACATACACATGCTTTTTAAAATTTTTCTCCCCAATTACATGTTAACAACAATTTTTTAACATTTGGGTTTTTTTAAATTTTGAGTTCTAAATTCTATCCCTCCTTCCTCTCCCTGAGATGTAAGCAATCAGATATACATTACACATATGCAATCATGTAAAACATTTCCAAATTAGTCACTTTGTGCAAGAATACACAAATAAAAGAAAATGGGGGGTGGGGGGGGAAAGGAATTCAGGTCTTCCTGATTCACCACCTGAAGCTACCCTCAGACACAGGAACCGCTTCCTAAATTAAAACTAAAACGGGACCTCTCCGGGCATGACATCTTCTGACTCATTGAGAAGAACAATGAGAACACGTAGCTACGTTTGGAGACTTTTATCCTAAAATAAAGTCTGATCACAGTAAACGAGGTTGGGCAACTCAGCGACCAGCAGTTTGCCACGGTTTGCCACGGCCCCTGACCGTGCAGCATCGTTCTCATGCTGGGAGAGGGAAGAGGTAGGTCCTTGCTACCCAGACTGCAGCTCGACAGTACTTCTGCAGGGTGTCCTTCCAGTGTTAGGGGCTGCACTGCCAAAGTGTGAGGGGTTGGAGGTACAAGGGATTCTAACAGGATTCAGCAAGTGACTGAAACCTAACAGGAGAACATCTCCCCCAAGGGCTTCTCCGAGACAGAGACTTGGGGGTCGTGACAAAGAACACATATGTAAGCCAGACTAGGCTCGTCTTCTACAAAATGTAAGCTATTTTCTATACAAAATAACGTTTGCACACAAGGTTTATGACAATTCTTTCCAAGCCATAATTCTTAAGCGGACAAAAAATGAACTTTGACACCTACTCATAACTGGGTAAACACAGTTCTAAGACTGTAAAGGAAAAGGTCTCATTAGGACAATGAGTTAGATCATCTACCTGTTGCTTGAAAGATATTGACCAATTTTCTCTTGGTTGTTCCAGAGCAGACGGTGCAAAGCCAGGACATTGCCATCACTGATGAAGGAAAGGCTGTGGTTTATGGCATCACTTACAGGGCAATCAGATGCAATATCAAGGAAAAATCTACCAAAATACAAACATTGGCAAAACTTTCAAAATCTTACACGTACATCATTAAACACTTGCATTAAATATCAATTATGCTATGTTGGCATACCACAATAGAAATGTGGCATCAAACCATCAATCATTTCACTGAGAAGGTGTATCAGCAAGCACTCTAGCATACCCAGGATGCCTGCTAGCACAGGTTCTTTGATCTGCTTCTTTAAAGGAAAGCAACTCAAGAAAGGTTAACAATCTTGTTTTAATCAAACATATATAATTTACCTACTCCAGGGGGAAAAGTCAAAGCAAACAAACAGAAGTTGTAAGCAGACAAAAATACAGAGAAAATAACACAATTCCATAGACAGGGCTTCCAGCTGTCCTATCATTACATCCATACCTAGTTAGTCACCAGAGAGAGAAGCACTAACGTTGGGGTTTTCAAAGCCAGGGGGCTCAATGGCTGCCCAGAGTCTCATCTGGCCAAATTACATCTCTTCCCAAAGTGATCCCCAAAGCAAAACCTCATCTCAGAGGTGTATATAGCTTTTCCAGGGTCAGAGAACATCACAAGCCTCATGACCCACTTGACTACAAAGTAACAAAAGTTGTGCCTTTCTGAAAAACAAGCCTCCCTCAAAGCCAGCTTCTCCTGTGGGCTCTGCTCCACCCTCCAGCAAACTCCTCCCACAACAGGCTCCAGGTGACCACATTCAGACTCTTAGGGGGCAGAGTCTACTTTCAAATCAGGGAGGGTCCTCAGGCTTAATTTAAGCTTATCAAGGGGCAGGGAAGATCTTCAAATTTCCATTACCATTACAGAAGGAGGGAAAGACAGGAGGCTAAGGTTATTATCAGGACCCCAGTTTCACAAATGCACCTTTCAAAATCAAATGTTCAAAATGGGCATCAAAGAGATATTTCTGTTTGTCATAAGACTTTAGCAGAGGTAAGGATCTTCACTACTAGGAAAAGAAAACTATAGTTTTCAAGTTTTAAAAAATGCCCACTCCATCAACTGGGTAATGACTGAATGAATTGTGGCCTATGATTTGTGATGGAATACTGTTGTGCTATGAGAAATGACGAACAAATGGTTTCGGAAAAACCTGGGAAGACTTATAGAACTGATGCAAAGTGAAAGGAGCAAAACCAGAACACCTGTAAACAGTAAAAACAATGCTGTAGCAAGCATCAATCGCAAAAGACTTAGCTACTTGGATCAAGACAATGATCCAAGACTTTTACAAAGGACCAATGAGGAAAAATGCTATCTGCCTCCAGAGAACTGATGAACTCAGAAAGCAGATGGAAGCATATTTTGTAAATTTTCTTTATTTTTTCCCTTTTTTGTCTGTGATTTCTGTCACAACATGGCTAATATGGAAATCTGTTTTGCATAACCTCACATGTATAAGTAATACCAATTGCCTTCTCAAGAAGGGAAGAGGGGCGAAAAAGAGAGAGAATTTGAACTTCAAAAAGTTTTTAAAAATTAGTGTTAAGGTTTTTTACATGTAACTGGGAAATACTTAGTGAAATAAATAAAAATATACTGGGAGAAAAAAGGCATAATGCTCAATTTCATTGTTTTTCCCCAAAGTGTAGTTAGTAAGTTACAAATGTCAATATTCAGTTCAGATTTTTCAGTGTCCTGACGTGGAAATCAGTGAAAAATAATGAAGACTGACTCCATCCCTGCCTTCCACGCAACAAAGACCAACAAAGCTGTGGATCTGCCCCTTAAGAGAGAAAGACAACAAGGTCTGGGCAAGAGCTCCTCCCAGAACAGGGATGAGACACTCACGAGCAGTGAGGAGAAAGCGGTCTGGAGGGGACTATGATTTCAGTGGTCCAGACACCCCCAGAAGGACTCTCCCTCTGTGAATTCAGCCTGGCCCCTCTTCTGCTATTCAAAGTCTTGGAGAATGGCCTGGGGGTACTGAAAAGTGCCCAGAGTCACACTACCAGAGTGTACAATATGGGAGGAGATCCAAACCCCAGGCCCTTCAAATGGAACCTGTGCCCTATGCACTACACTATGCTCTCTCATCTCAAAAGATGAAATGAATGAATGAATGAATGAATGAATGAATGAAAACACGCATACATATACAGCATTTCCACATGGTTTCAAAATTTCCCAAAGAGGAATTGGGGGAGGGTATAGACAGAGAGCTGCTTACCTCCGAGCGACATCAAAGTTGCTTTTCACAAAATCGTTGAAAGGCCTCATATACTCTTCTTTTGTGAAGAGGACGTGATTGGCAATGCTCTGAAGTATCTAAACACAAAAAGGTCACCAAACAACGCAGACCACATCAAGAGTGTGCACTTCCTTTTACAACATCTCTCACTAAATTGATTTCTTTTTCATGTGATCAGAGACTTTGATTGATTTCTTGTAGTTCATTAGATGTCCTAGTTCTACAGTGCCTTCTTCACACAGATGACTGTATCAGATAGCATGGTGCACATAACACAAGCATCTTTCAAGGCAAAAGTCCCACCAATCTACCTGCTATCTTGACTCACTAGACTGCACCCTCAAATCACCATACAAAAGTGTTTCTGTAGAACTAATTGCTTAAAAGGCACATGCCTTCCTACATCTAATGAATCAGAATGCAATAAACTGAAGAAAACAATATTGAAGAAAAACAATAGAAAGCTCAACAATACATTTTTCGATATTAAAAAAAGTTCTAAAAATGCAAATCTCATAGACTAGCTAAGGAGCTAAGAGAGGGATTTTCCAGTGAACAGGATGAGCGTGAAGACAATTCATCACCTTTGACATCAGCTTCAGTCCCCTTTCAATTCTAGGGAGTGGTTTTCTCTCTAAAATCCCTGCCTCGTAGGGAGAGACAACGGCAGGGTTGATGAATCTCAGGAACATGGCACTCCCCACGGCACCAATGCTGTTCTGAGGAAATCTCTGGCTAACAACCTAAAACCAAAGAGGTTAAGAGCGGTTAGTGGACAGCTTACATTCAAGGAAGACAAACGGTTAACAGGGAAGGCCCATCCACACAATGGGCAGTGAAGCCCTTTCCAGAGAAAACAACATTCACATTCAGGTTCAAAGCCACTAACACTAACAGAAGCCATCCAGGCTTCCATTCACTGAGAGAATCAGGAAACCAGCTCTGGAACCCAGAAAAATACCACCGATAATTTCTTTTTAACAAATTCCATAAAAGAGCTCCTTAGGAAGGCTTCATTATCTCTTCTGCCAACTAGAATGTTGCACAAACATTCAAGAAAAAGAAAAGCAGTAGAATTTTTAAAAAGAAACAAAATTTGAATTCACAGAAATTAAAGTATAAAATATGCTCTACTGTATTGGCAACTTTTTAATTTGACATTAGCCAAATCCAATTGTTCCTTTATTTCAGATATGAATTATAACCATTAATTTAAATACAGTCAAGAAACAGTTCCAGTGGGCGGCTAGGTGGCACAGTGAATAGAGCACTGGCCATGGAGTCAGGAGGACCTGAGTTTAAAACCGGCCTCAGACACTTAACATTTACTAGCCATGTGACCTTGGGCAAGTCACTTAACCCCCAATTGCCCTGTCTTCCCCCTTTCAAAACACAAAAAAGCAAACCCCTCCCCCGCCAGTTCCAGGAACAGTGCTACCAGCACATGGGAGTACACAGTCCTGTAACGGTTGCACTTACAGTTACTGCTCAAAAGAAACAAAGTACGAAATATATTTTCATAACAATAAACAGTAAGACTTCCAAGGTCAATACATCTTTCTTCCTGAGGCTTGGAGAGGCCCCTTCCCCCACCTTGTGGGGCCTTTTTCCAAATGACAAGTTCATTTAAGCAACCAAAGAGCTCCCCAACTGACACTTGGAACGTAGAGGGATGACACCTTCTTGGCTTAATCTGCAATGTCCTCTGAACCACGTTGGGGCTCCCCGCTGGATGTTAACACTTACTTTTGTTACGATTCCATAATGCCCCCATAGCACCTGTACTGGTGTAGAAAAGGCATTCCAACATTTCACATTATCCACAAACTTTCAAAATGTCATTCAGAAAGCACCTCAGCAATAGCAGGAAATGTTTCAGAGAAAAGCTGAGCAAATTCAGGAAAAAAAAAAACCACAATGAAGATAGACAAGAAGGTTAAGAAACATGCTCAAGAGAGAGAGAGGGCTGGGACAGGTGCTTGTTCATGTGTGCCTCGGTGGAACAGAGGCATCAGTCAGCACAGTGCCAAGCAAAAGGCGTAGCGTACATTGTGAATCTCAACGTCATGGCAGTACAGAGGAAGTTAAACTCATTTGTGCTGAGGAATAAAGACAAGTACTAGAAAGAAATGTTTAATCAAGGAGTAGAGATGCAGTGAGTTCTAATTGCTATTAGCAGGTTTAATTAGTATCGCAAAGCCAAGAAGAAACTCTTGAGTGGGCATGCTTAGTGGAGGTGCCATTCTATAAACACAGTTTCAATCCTCAAAAAAGAAAATGAGTTAGATATGTGGCTACTATACCCTAAGGCATTTTATTTTTAAAATTAACTATTTAGAAGTTGTAGCATTATTTTCCTCAAGTTCACATGGGTTAACAGGACCCAGCTAAAACATCCAAATGTGTGTGTGGCCAGGTTTGAACTCAGGAAGATGAGTGTTCCTGTCTCCAGGCCCAGCGCTCTACCTACTGTGCCACCCAAATGTTCTATAAAAGGAAACATTTCTCTAAAAATGACTTGTTTTCCTTTAAAGGACAGGGCTGTGAAACTATCATTTTGAAATGGAATTTTTAAAAAGTAGATGATATCTTTACAGAGTCGGGATGACCCAAGTTCAAATGTGGCCTGTGTGACCCTGATCATTGAACCTCTATCTGCCTCATTCAATCATCTGTAAAATGTGGGTAATAACAGCACCTCCCTCCCAGGGTTTATGTGTATCGAATGAGACAATAATTATGAAGTACTCAGCACAGTGCTTCACACACAGTAAACACTATTAGATAATAGTTACACTATTATGATCATAATTATTAATTTTGGCAAAATAAGCCATAAATATTCTTTCATGAACTGATTAGGCAAAATAAAAATGGGTAGAGGTTGGGGTTCAATAAAACTGAGCAACAAATTGGGTCAACAATGTCAAGATATTAGGAGACACCCTCTTTTCCAGAGCTAAGACCCAGCATGTGAGCTGTGCCCTGAGCTTGGCATAACAACAATTCTTTGCTCTCACCCTCTGGCAAAATCACCTAATTATCGCATTGTTTTGACCAGCATCAGGCGTTCTCTGAGCTCGGACAGACTTGGACAAGTATCCATGTTCTGGTCATGAAGGCCTGCTGTGAATCAAGCTGGTCCCACTGCTGCTGTTACCCCTCACTGTCATGGCAACAGCTTGCTGCATGACCACTAGTGTAAGTACTGAGATCTCCTCACACTGCCTCTGGATCCCCCACTAGGGGTGGCCCCCAGCACGTGGTTCTAGATTTCTCCTTGCTTGTAAGTCATTTCCCTCACTTTGAAATTAAATTTCTGTTTGATGCCCAACTCTCCTGTCTCTAGCCTATTCTGTTCAGCTCCAGTCACCCACAAGTTAGAGGATGGTTGGGTCCAATTGACAACATTTAAAAAGGAGAGCTTACCCTTCACTTAAAACTAAGGGAACTAAGCCATATATCCCTTACAACTAAGCTTTCATTTATAGGGGGAAAAAAACCCACTCACACTAACTACTATAAACCAAGAAACAAAAATAAAAACAGATTCAGCATTTCCTAAGGCCTTGAAATTAAGTTTCTTTTGCATTCATTTACCATTAAAAAATGATGGTAAAATTAGACCAGGAATTGCCAATGTAAAGAAAAACCCCCAAATGCCTTTGAGTTAAATCAAACCAAAGGCATGCAAAAATATTTAAATATAACTTAATTCCAGGGTTAATTGAAATGAAAGCTATTTGTGCCAGAATTAGTAGAATGATTTTAAGGTGAGAATTCATTAGGCTGAGGTGAAGATGTTCAAACAGCAAAGAGTTTTTGTTTTGCTTTGAAAGAAATGGCTAATAAAAAGGGCTCCAGACTTACTGATTTTTTGTTTTCCTTTTTTTCTTTTACGGTAGCTTTATTCAGTAGAGAGTGGCAAGTTGCCTACAGAACAGAGATGAGCACAAACAAGTCACAGCACCAGCCACATACAGCAACAAAAACAATGTTGACTTGTACAGAAAATTCAACAATTAATGTAACACAAACGGAACGGAAAATGGGCTATCGATTCAAGCTGGATGATGGAATTTCATCCTGCGTTTGAATTTTACTACATTTTTCAATTAAAGCCCTAATGAAAAGGCAAGGCAAGGCAAGTGCTGGGTTTAACCATGTCTACTGTTTCTAGCTAGAACACAAGCATCCTTGGAGGGACGGCCTCCAGCCCCAAAGTCAATAACAGAACACACTGGTTTTAGAGCTTCTTCTCCCTTACACGGTCAGTGTCAGCATGGCTAGAAAACCTCTACCTTCCACTCAACAGCAGTGAACATCCAATGGCTCCAAGAGATCTTCAACTTAGGCATACAATTCCCACTGAATGCTTTGAAAAAGGCGTTACTGGGAAGCTACAGGTACTCAGACAGACTCACCAAGAAGAAACAAAATGACTGCCCATTAGCTCTGACTTCAGTATCATAATCACCTTACAATGAGTACTTTATGGGTGTTTCTACCTCCAACAAACACAACTCCATGTGTGCGTGCGTGCTAAATGACACATATACACATACACACACCTTAACACAGTCTTAAAAAGCTTCTAAAGTAATAGATCTAAAGTAATAGCAACACATGAACCAAAAAGAACTCCATACCTGGGAACCCTAGCTCCATTTGCTCAAGTCCAGAGAAGATATTCTCAAGACTGCTTGAGCATCTCATTCATCAAATGGGGAATACACTGAACTGCTTTCCCTACCAGTCAAACAGAAGTTTTGAAAGGCACCCAGTACTGTCAGACCTGAACAGAGCAAAAGAATAAAAGAAAATGCCCAAATAAGTAAGCAAAAGAGGAGCGGCAGCAGCAGCCTGGGAAAAGGATCTTTACAAGGTGGGGGTGGGGGTGCTGAAGCTGAGCTCTCCACCACTGCTCATTCTGATGCCCCTCAGGAAGCACAGGTGATTTGGGGTTCTTAGAGGCTTTGCGACTGGACAAAAGGCTATGGCAAGTTCCATCCTGCTGAAAAGGCTTGAAGTAAAAAGGCAGCATCTGATTTTTCAAGTCTGGGCCACGCTGCCACCTTTTTATAGGACCAGCCTTCAAGTCTTTATACCTACACACAGACTGAAGGCAGCCTTCAAGATAAGACTTTCACAAATAATCAACCACAGCAGGCACAGCTTTACAGTCACAAAACTGACCAAAAGGCAGAGAGAAGGTGAGACCCCACACACTTGCTAGTTTGGGGGCCGAAGGAAATCCTGACTTTCAGGCTGCCTTCCAACTAGGTGTCTTCCACAACTGTGTTAAAATCATGAGAGTTTTCTCAGAGAGCAACAAGAGATAACTTGGTTCAACTCCCCCTAGGGAGGTATGAAACAGAGGAAAATGCTTGCCATGAGGAGAGCTAGATGAGGAAGACTTGAGTTCAAATCCAGCCACAGACATTTACTGGCTTTCTGATCCTTGGCAAGTCAGATAAGGTTCTAGCCTCAGGTTCCATATGTGTAAAATGGGGCTAACACCACCTTGCCCCCAGGGTTGTTCTGAGAAACAATGAGATGACATATTTAAAGCCCTTTGAAAATGCTGAAGTCCTAAATGTGGGCTATGTTCAACTTATAACAATGAAAATACATCCTGCATATCAGATTTTTACATTACAATTCATAACAGTAGCAAAATTACAGTTATGAAGTAGCAACAAAAATAATTTTATGGTTGGGAGTCACCACAACATGAGGAACTGTATTAAAGGGTTGTGGCATTAGGAAGGTGAGAATCACTGGTCTAAGGCCTTTTTCCATGCCACTGAGCATGATCCAAGCAAGGGCAAGAAATCTTCCAGCCATCATCTACAAACAGAACCATATCAATCTCTGGACAGCTCAGAGCCTCCTTTAAGACAAGATCATCTAACCAGACATACAGGCCAATCCAAGTGGTCAAAGCCTGCCTGTAGTCAGTCTATGATGGGGACACACCACTAAGCTGGTCCATCAGTACATGAATCTTGGATAGACACTGCAGATGGATCATGAATTGGGTCCAGAATTAAATTAATGGTTGGGACTGCATTGGCACACTTCCTACTTCTTTTTGTGATTCCAAGCTTCTCTCTTTTTTTTTTCTTCCAATTTTACTCCTGGGAATGCTTTATGACTGCAAAGAATGAAATATATACTGAAGTTGAAGGTCACCCCAAACCAGTAGAGAGATGTATGGTGGGTGCCAGATGGTTCCAGGATGTCACCAACAGAGAATACACAGGAAAAGCAGTGGGAATGATGGCAAGAAGACACACAACTGGAAAAGTAGGAATGCCAGCTGTGTAGCAAGAAGATAACTGACTGAGAGCCTGAGACAGCCACTGGTATCTAGCAAAGTCAAGGAATCTATAGGAGCATCCACAGTACAGTGGGTTTAGCCCCCCTGGAGAATTTATGGGAGGGCAGACCCTGGAAGGTGGATTATGACCCACACCTTTGGAGTCCAAGACTCCCACTGATGAGATCACAGACAGGCTAATGAAGTCATGCACACTGACACTGCATGTTCTCGGGCTATGAAAGCACAAAACGAATCATTCAGCAGGAGACCACTAAATATTGATCCCTTTTCACTGCCGTTAAGAATGATGATGTATGACTATCATTCCACAATATTCTAAACACAAATAGGAGTTCTTTCCCCTGAGATGGGAAGTGCATCTTCATTTCCCTTTAAAACCCAAGGCACCTCAAAAGGAGGGTTTCTATTGAAAAAGACACCAGAGCAGGCTGCCTCAAGAGCTGGCAATAATCTTATGCTTTATTATAGACCTAATATTTTGACTAAGCACTTTCAAGGATGGGTGCCCTTTAATTGGCTAAACCAATTAAAGATCTTCAAACCCAGTAGAGCCCCGATGCAGAGATAAAGAATATGAGGATACATACAGACTCATTCTAATCCAAAGGAAGAGACTAGGTCCAGAAAGGTCGAACCCAAGGCAGTGAAGGCCTGTGACTGAGCCAAAGCGAGAAGCCAGGCCTCCTGCCTCCTACTCCAGGAGACCACAATGATACCCAGCAGAGGCTCCCAATCAGATTCACGGAGGCTGACCCAACTAGCATTTAAATGGACCTCTTTCACTCAAGTCTATACCAGTGATGTAGACTCAAAGAACATAAAATGGAACTTTCAAACCAATCCCTGTAAAGTCCAGCCCAGGAGAGGATGCTGTCTTTTGGATTCAACATCATTTTCCAGTGAAATAGCTTGACTCTCCAATAGTTTCCTTGGGCATTTTTCTTTGCAAGTGCAGAAAATCCATAATAAAGGAAAAGACATTTATTTCAATGACTACTTTATCTACTGGGTGTATTTTGAAAATTTTATTTTTACAGACAGAGATGACACATTTTAAAATAGCACATGGGGGCAAAAACATAAGCCCCACATGCACTGAAGCCTGAAACAGCTGTTCAGATGGGGGAGTCTTGCATACGTAGCTAAGCAACGAAAGCACAGCGCTAACAACTATAGGCTGGCAACTTTCTTAAGGAAGAGGAAACAGGAGTGCATGCAGAAGAAGCACCAACCCCCACACCCCGCAAAATGCTAGAACCCAAAGACTTCTACAGAGAGATGAGGGTCTCTGGAGCCCTACTGGAACAGGACTTACTCATTCCATTGATACTGAGAACTTTCTAAACATGCATATGGCAATGGTCACTGAAAGACACAGCACCAACTGTCCCAAGACAAAACCAGGACCTCTCTCTACTGTGTAAGGGTCTGACCCTAAAAGAATCTGGGGCAAGGAGGGCTTGGGGATCAAACTGTGCTACAGGAAAGAGTGAAAGGAAACAAGAGGTACCTGCCACAAACCCACTGTCAGGGGAGTGCAAAAATCACACCAAGAAACAACCATCTCCAGGCTGCTTTAACAGAAGACAAAACCCCACCTGGGAACGGAAGATCACAGGACACTGTCTCACATATGAAAAGGATAAGTAAAAAATAGTCTCAAATACAGTTCAGAGCAGCTACACAACCACCATCAATGCCCTGACAACAGGTGTCCTTATATCCATCACTAACTCTATTATAAGAAACATGGTCTTAACAGGACATGGGACACTAAACACCCCCCCTCCCCAAGCTGTCTGCTGAGTCTCCTCCTTCTAAGCTAATCCCCAAACAGAGCTGAGCCCAGGCCTGACTGGCCCTCCAGGCTCAATGCATCTACATACCCCTGACATTCCTGGCCCTGGTTGGAGCAGCTGAGGGGGAGGCAGACACTTGAACTCTAGGCTTACCTGGTACAAGCAGTGACATACACTGCGAAGCTGAGGGGGGAACTCCGAGGAAGAGCCAATGATGGCGTGGAAGAACTTCTCTGTCATCTGCAGGAGATTGCGCTGGTTCTCCTCCAGGCTCTCGCTGTGCTCCAACCTGCAGAACGAGACATCACTTATCCACCAGAGCCACGTCCCAGACTGGGAGTACTGTTACATCTTGGGAAATCACTGCTGGCCTCTCCATCCAGAAGAGAAATCTAGGCCACACAGAGAAATCTGCTGACTCCCTCAGTGCCCTCGGCAGCCACTGACCTCTTTCTCCTGTTCCATACACTCACCAAGGATTTTTCTCCATTCCATTCCTCTTTCATTCAATCAATATTTATTGAGACCTCAGCATGAGCAAGGCACTGTGCAGACAATAGACAATCTGTCTCCACTGAACTGTATTCTTGAAGGTCACTGACCTCCTAACCAACAAATTTAATTTCCAGCTTTCCTCTTCTGAAGCACTGGACACCAGTGACCACCTCTGACCTTTCCGTCCTTCTTCAAACTCCCACCTGTACAACCTTGCTTGTCCTTCCCCCTCTCTACGCACTTCTGTGGCTTCCCTTCCTCCTTCCTCAACTTAATGGGAGTTTGCTTCAAGAGCCAGTGTTTGGCCACTGGGCAGCTCCCTACCTTCTCATACTTGGAGAGCTCCTACCTGAAACAGCCAATTATGCCGTGGGAACTGTTATTTAAATCCTTCCTTCTTGCCATGTTCCAGAGCAGTCATATTCTGTACTTCCTCTATCTCTCAAAGTGCATGGTCTAGTTGGAGATACCCAATAACTGATTTCTGTCCACACTCTTGGACTTTCTTGATAGTGAGATTTTGTGAACTTCTAAGAAAACTCATGTATTAGTGGGATGGTCAAGATACTTCCCATCTGAGAATAGGAAGGAAGCTCTATTCCAATCCAATTCAGTGGGTTTCAATACCAGGAATGAAGGGACTCAAACACGTGGGGGTCCTGGGCTCCCAAGAGTGGGAGGCTCTACAGGCAGAAGGGAATGACTGAGGACATACATTCCAGGGAAGAGCCCTAATTTAGAGTAGGAAGAGATCTGAAAGACTGCTTTCATTTTTAAGAAGACGTATATTTTATTAATAAAAATAGTGGAGGGATTGTACGTTAGCAGGAATACTAACATACAGTAGGTGGAGATGTGAAATATTCCAACCATTCCGGGAAGTCATTTGGGATCACACCAGGAACGGAACTAAAATGTCCATACTTTCTGACCTAAGGAGGTAACAGAAAGAAGGTTCCGCAATGGGGAAAGCGCTAGGCCTAGAAAAAACAAGTTCAAATCCTGCCTTGGACACAAACTAAAGTTCAAATCCTGCCTTGGACACAAACTAGCCGCGTGACCCTGGGCAAGTCACTGAATCTCTGCTCAGTTCCCTCAACTGGGGGGGGAGGGGAAATAACAGCAGCACCTGTGTCACAGGGTTGCTGCAGGCACCAGATGAGATCACTGTGAAGGGCTCAGCAATGGCTAATGCAGAGCAAGCCCATTTCCTCCCTCCTGTTTGCACCAAGACACTGACAGCAGCCATTTGTGGAGATGCAAAGAGCTATGAACAAAGTGGATGCCTGCTGCCTGGGGAAGAGCTGAACAGAGTACCGCGTGTGACTGTGACAGGCCAGGGCAGAGCCCAAAGGAAGATGTGCATGGAGAACGAAGAGAAAGCATGGAGGAAAAGTCCCACGAATCCATGCAAAGTGAAGCAGACAGAAGCAACGCACACAGCGACCCCCGCCGAAGGGGCAGATGGAACAACATGGATAGGAAAGAGCCCCGGTCCCGTGTCTAGCTCCCTGCACAGACGGCGCTCAGGCCTCCTCCCAACAGGAGAGGAGGCAAGGATGGACCCTGCTCGTGACAAAGGAACAAGGACGAAGCAGCAAGCTGGGTCTCTCCAGCCTCAGGAGTGCCCACATCTGGCCATCAGGGAGGAGGTCAGGTTGCCATGAATCTGCAGCAGGATATTCACTGTAATCTGACTTTGTTTTAGGATTCTGTCTACAGACACTGTTATCTTCACTATGTCCTATCCCCCTTGATCTATACCTGAGGAAGCTGTGGCCTCATCTAAGCCTAGGAAACACCATTCATAAGAATGGGGAAGTTGCAATGGACAGCCGGTCAAGAAGATGAAGAGTCTGGCATTGAACAACTAAGTCATGGGGAAGGCCAGAGAGGATACTTGGTTGTCCAGTTCAATGACAATTCCTCCATGAAACTTTTCCCTGGTCCCTCTAGGCCAGGGCTACTGCAGCTGATACATGTGAACTTGTGTTTGTTTTACTGTTTTTAAAAAAATGTTTTGATAATTATGTTTCAAGATTATTGGTTTGACAGCAAGACACTGAGTCTGCCCTGGGCCACCTCCATCCCTCCCGTCCTCAGCATGACAAATCACACTGGCACAAGCAAATATTTCACTTCAGTTTCATGTGAGGAGGAACCAAGATTCATATAAGGCTATCCTCAAAATACTTCATTTTCAGAAACACGGGCAAAAATGTCACCAACAGCATGCCATAGACATTGTGATGCCACATCCCACAAATCCAGTGACCAAACGAGAGACGATGTCTGTGAAGGACAGAATGCTCTCTCTTAGCCATCCCCTCACTCACGTAAGCACAGAACATGATGGGAAGGAATCAATAACTAGGGGAAACAGCAGATGGCTTTCAGGGAGCTGTTCCAACAGATAACTGACTACATCTGAAAATGTCTTGCTAGGGAGGTCGTAAGTAAGCAGAATCACTCACACTTTCTCCCTCTAATTTACTTTAACTCTCAAAGGTCATTCAAAAGGTTTGTTTGGCCAGCTTGAGAGTTCCGTGGTGCGTGCTCACTTTGCTAATCTTTCATTTTAACAGTTTTATAGATAAGAAGCAAAAATGTCAAGTTTCAGCAGAGGAATTAAACAGTGACAGATGGAATAAAACTTACGATCAGAAGTTTGAAGTGAAACCCAAATGACCAAAGACCCTCCAGATCCTACTGACTAAGTGGAAAAGCTCCAACTAGGCCATGGAGACTGAAAAATATTGCCACTTGATTTAAAAAAAGTTAGCATGGGGGCCACTACCTCTACCTTCACTCTCAACAGAATTGGGAAGGGGGAGACTCCAGCTCTGATCTCTTTCACAAAATGAGTTAAAGGCTTCTCAAAACCAAGGTAATGGCCATGTGTAGAGGTATCACCTGATCAATGAATCATGTGAGAAAATGAGTGCCTCCAATCTCTGAAACCATCAGGCATGCCGACATCAGGTCTCTTATCACCAGAATCCTGTCTGAGTCTTAGAATTCAGACACCAAGTACAATCCTCATGCTGGGACAGAGGAACAAACAGGTGCCCTTGAGAACCACGTCACCAGGTACTAACTACCCCATGTACACAAACCCATCACCTTGAGGCCTCTACCACTTCCTCCTTAAAATAGGGAGAGAGAACAAGAAAAAAATGACCAGCACAGGACCCTGCAGATCAGGACGTGAGCCACGGGTACTTTACTGTCCTATAAGCTAGCAGACTCCTACCTCCTTCTTCCAGAGTGTCCAAGAGTGTCCATCACTGCTCATTGGAAGCTTCCCACCTTTGGAGAGCCTTTTCTGCCCATCCTGTTCCATGTTCTGGTGCTCAGAGAAGCCAAGGCATCCCTGGCCCCTGCCCTAGTCTGAGGTCCTCCTTGTCTCGTGCCCACCAACACACCAGGGCAGGAAGAAAAGGTATTGCTTGCTCCTTGCTTCCTTCCCGCTTACAGATTCTCGCCATCATAACTTAGTCAACACAGTAACCTCACCTGTTTTGAGGTTGACATCACTAGTCTATATAACCAGGTCCTTGATGTCACTTAATAAGCTTGGGATCATTCTCCTTTCTTTCTCAAAGAGTTCCCTGGACCAGGGTATTTGAATACACAAAGTGATGCCCCCTGAAATGCCCCTGAAATGCCCTGGTCCTCAATTCACCAGAGTGATATCTTTGCTCTACCTCTGACCTGGAACTTTCAGATTCCTCTCTCTGATCGCATTCTCCCACACTCCACGCTTTCCTTGTCGATCACTGCTGCCCTGGCCTCACCTTCCTCCCTTCTCACTCGACTTTTTTTTTTAAGGATTCTGGGTTATTCTAGGATTTTTTTGTTTTGTTTTGTATAATTTTACAACCTTTGAAAACTACAGAAGTTGTAATGATTTAATATGCTTAACAATCATTCAGAAAAATTTTCCCTCCCTCCCAACAACAATCCAGGTATAAAGATGCCAGTTCAATATGGCACAAACACAAAGTGGATAAGAAGAAAGCTGAAAGTGACTACAATGGGGGAGCTTTGGGGAGCTGGGCGTTGTTCTTGGTCTGCGCTCTCCATGGGCAGTATCTGCACCATGCAGTGATACTGCTGGATGCCTTGTTTTCTCAGTGCTCTCTCCCCTTTCACCCCATATCCGTCAGTGGTCTGACTGACGTGTCAGAGAAATCCTTCAGCAGAGACGTCCCCTGCTGCTTAGCTATGTGCATCTGATTCTCCAAGTCCCCTCTGTCACAGCTATCTGCTTGCTCCACCGTTCATGACTGATACTCAAAGAGCTTCTTCCTGGGTGAAGACTCCATGCAGTGTACACATGGACACATGCACTGCAGAGGATAATAACCTTGGCTAGGGGCTTAGCAGCTTCTGCAGGTCCTGCCATTGATCTAAGTCCCCAAACCATTCATCACTCTTTCCTCCATCTTCTCATGAGCTGGCTGGTATGTCGGTGCCTCTAGCTGTAGGCTCTTACTGTGATTTCTCCACCTCTCATAGAACAAGTACTTTTTTTTAAAAATTATTTTATTTTATTTTATTTGGGGGGGAGGGGTGCAAACACTTCTTAAAGGCCTCCTTGGCCTGGTCTGCTGACTCTCGTTTACACCATCAGGAACTTCTTTGTACTCACTGCCGTGGGTCTTCCGCCTCCTAGACACAGGCGACAGAAATCAGGTGCACACCTAGAACACGGCATGGGTGGCACCCGCCATTCTTCTCACTAAAGATCCTGCGTTCGGGACAATCTTTAGGGGAATCTGCCATCTCAGAGCCGTCTGCACACTTTGTGAGCTGTTTCTGGATTGCGGCGCAGTCCACAGGGGCATGCTACATCTGACGACACGTGAAACAGAACACTTGGCTGCATCGCACTGCAACGGGCCTGGATAAGCTGACAATGGCTCTCCGCGTGGTCCCTGCAGAGGTGGCACCTGTCTGTGTCTTTCAGCTCCTCGTGAGGCAGCAAAGGAAACACAAAATGCTCTGGTGTTCTGAGGAGGCGGTCTGGAGCCAGACAGGTGACGCCAGCTCCCACACCATCTCCCACCGGCACCACACAATGCTGTTCTCAATGGCTTTGGCAAAACCAGTGCTGGCGAGCCAAAGAGTAAATCTTCCTTTTGAACAAACTGCAGACTTTCCTTTTGAAAACTCTCACTGCACAGGGATGGGAGGAAGGCACCATCACATGCTTTGATGGACCGGGCTGAACTTGGGCCTCGATGAACAGCTGAGCAGCTATGATAAGGTCAGGCCCAGACCAAGACAGCTTTGACAGGGCGGCCCAGCAGGCCACAGCCTCGTCCTCCTCCTCATCTTCCTCCTCACAGTCACGGTCACAGTCCTGTCACTGCTGTCAGATCCTGGGCTGTTCATGTCCACAGACATTTCCACATCCTGGCAAGCTGCAGATTGGGAAGGCAGTCGCTGCTTCCCCCTCTTCCACCTTTACTTCTGTCTCAAATGCATGAGGTATTTCTGTCTTCAGAACGCTCTATACGGTATGATTTCCCTCCAGGCACCAGGTCCCATCGGCCAATGCGCTGGGCCAGGCCTGGCTGGGGAGGGACAGGGAACTGGGAGGAAGGGACTGGTGGGGCGGGGGACAGTACCGCTGTGGCTCCCCACACTAGACTCTATGTGTGATCAGTTCAACTACCCCCAAGGTCCTTGCTCCCTGGCCCTCACCACTTGTGCCTTACGAAACCCTTACCAAAATAGTGGGGAACTCCCGCTATTTTCTCTCAGTTCCTAGTCCATGAACATGACAAGAAAAAGACAGGCCAATGCACTGAATGTGGCCACTACAAATACATGCTATCTAATCTTAACTGGGACTCTCACTAACACAAAACAGGCCTTTTATTCATCTCTGGTTAACTCTCTAGCACACTCCAACCAGTGTCTATTGCTCTCTCTCTTCCAACACTCGACCCTAGTCTCTCCTTCTCAGTCAAAGACCTCGTCTGCTTCTTTGGGAGAAAACTGAAATCACCCCTTCTCCCTTGCTCTGCACCTCACTCCCGACTTCACACCATTCTCCGTTCTCCCCCAGTCTCAGAGGCCGAGGCGGCCTTCTCCTCATCAAAGCCCACAGTCTCCCATGTCTTCTGGGAGCCTGCCCCTTGATCATTCACTCTTTCAATCTCTACTTGCTCCTTTTCTGATGCCTAAAACATGAGGGCTCTCCCCCCATGCTTAAACACCCTTCACCTGACACTCTCTCCCTTTACATGCTTATCCTCAAGCTCTCCTTCCTTCCAGCTCCTAGAAGAACATGCTAACTGCCTTTCTTCCCCCCCTTCCACCAGCTTCCTACCCTCTGTCATTAGACTTCCTGCCTCACTACTTTCCTGAAAAGTCCCCCCCCTCCTGGTTAGAGATGACTGTTCTCCTGCCCAATGCCAAGGCTTCTTTGCAGGCCTTGTGTGACCCCTATTCTCTACAAAGCTGCCACTGTGAACCAGCCACAGGCATCTTGCCCTGGGCCCTGCCTTCTCCCTACTTTCTGGTGCTGCTCCTCTCTTGGGGCTCCTGCTCCCTGTAGAGATGTTCCTTTCCTCCCCCTGCCAATCATCTGCCAGGTCTGCTCCAGCCCGAGCCCATCTATTCCTCCTCCAGCCTCTCACTTGGCACCAGAGCTGCTTGACAGATCTTCCTCCTCCAATAAAAACTCAGCTTACCCAAATGCCCTCCCTATCTGTGGAATGACATGCAGAGCCCTTCTAGGTACAGCCCCACTGCCTGACCCCAACCTGCCTTTTCCAATTTTGCTTCCTGCCACTGCCCATTTGAGTTGCTCCACAAGCCTGGCATCTCAACTTCTCTCTCCACTCTTTACATAGGCAGAGCCCACATGTGGAGGGCACTCACCCTGGCCAAGCCCTCCGCTGACACGGTGCTTGCCCCTCTAATGACCTGCTCCACCTCAGGAGAGGAGGGAGAGCCGGGCTCATTGGAGTTCCACTTCCAGCAGTGCCTTCGGCATGGTGGGCACTCAGGGAATACCTGTGGAGTTAGGACAGTTTTAAGAGGAAGGGATTGCTATCTCATTACCAACCTGGTGGGATCGACTTCAAAGCTGACATGCTGCCATTCAGAGGATGTGATCACAAATCGCAGTAAAGGCTCCAGAAGCTTTTGCAGGTAGGTAGCACCATAGACCTGCAGAGAAGGACAAGCAGAAGCCTGTGATTGTGCTGATACAGAGGCGGCAGGGGGACAGCCAACAGTGCCTCTCTTCTCCCCAAGCAGGGGAGCTTTAGCTGCAGAGCTAATTTCAGGGCAAAGGGAGATGAGAGAAGACACCCACCTTAAAACAGAAGGTCATGATTTTACTGGCCAGGCTGTTCCCTCTGAAAAGCGTCTGCATGGAGTCAGCCAGTTCAACTTCCTTAGAGAACATGTTCCAAAGCAGCTGGTAGAGTAAGTGTCGGGAATCAAAGAGAGTGACAAGGACTCGAGCGAGTTCGTCCTGAAAAGGAGAATAACCACTGGAGTTTCCTAAAAAGGAGACTGAGGCAGAGCAGAATGAGAGCGGCAGCATTCGTCGCCTGGCAGGCTTGCTACAAACCGCCCTCATGCTTGTGCTCACTACTTAAAATGCTCATTGAAAGGATTCATTGCTAACAGGCCAAATGCTAAGAGAGATGGAAGGTTCTAGAGTCCCCGTCAGAAGTCAAATTCTAATTCCATTAAGTTGTGAGCCCCTTAAGTGCATGGGCTGTTTTTGCCTTTCTGGCAACAAAATTTCTGGAACACAAGAGGTGGTTAATAAATGCTTACTGACTTAACTGTTGGCTTTGGGCAGAGATGACTGTTGAAAACAACAGAATTCATTCAAAAGTAATTCTCTAATTCAGAAAAGATAGGAAAATGGATGTGGTGGGGCACACCTGTAATCTCCACTGCTGGGGAAAGGCTGAGGGTGCTGGAACACTTGAGTTAGGTGGGGCTCTGAGTTAAAGTAGGGCTAAAGCCAAATGGGTATGGGCTCTATCTGGCACAAATATGGTGACTGGGGAGGAGGAAGAGGGAGGGATGGGGGGGAAGAGGGAGGAAAGAATGGAGGGAGAGAATAAGGGAGGAAGGGAGGGAGGGAAGGAGAAAGGAAGGGCGGGAGAGAGGGAGGAAGGGAGGGTGGAAGGAAGGAAGGAAGGAAGGAAGGCAGGCATAAAAATAGGACCTAAGAGAACAGAAGAGATCTATTGTGGAAGATGAATAGAAATATAAGAGAAATTTAAAAATAATGCCTATTTCTGGGGAAATCAGAAAGAGAACACAGATTGAGAATAAGCTAGATCCAGGTAGATAAGAAAGGCAACACTGGCTTAGAATATAAACTGATATAGGGCAGACAATGAATTCCTAATCCAACAAGAGATAGCACCAATTACAAAAGATAAAAAAGGTAAATTTTTATTACATGAAATAAAAAGCTTCAGGAAACAAAATTAAAACAGGGTAAGAGAAGTGGTTGATTGGGGAAGACTATCAGATATTGCTGGTAAGTATTTGATATGCAAGATCCATAGACAATTCATAGAAATATATATAAGACCTAAAGCCATCACCTAATAGAAAGCTGCTCAAAAGATATGAACAATCAGTTCTCTAAAGAGCACAAACTATTAACAATGATATGAAAGAATGCTTGAAATCGCAGATAAGAGAAATGTAAACCAAAACAACTCAGAGGTTTCATCCTACACTTGGAAAACTGGAAAAACGTGTCAAAATGTGTAAAAAGTCAATGTATGGGGGCATAGTGGAAAGACAGGCAAACTAATGCACTGTTGAGAGAGCTGTGAATTGGCTCAATCGTTCTGGAAAGCCATTTGGAATCATGCTAAGAAACTTAACCTAGTACATATCTTTAAACGCAGAGATTCCATTGTTAGGCAAGGAGGTGACTATAACAGTAAGAAAGGCCCCAAAGACACCAAAATTATTTTTAACAGTACTTTTTTTTATAGCAAAGAACTGGAAACAAGCAGCAGCTCCATGAAAGGAAGAGCTGAACAAATGGAGGGGCCCCCACAAATGTCCTGGAAGATGACTATGCTGTAAGAAACAATGAGCCTGATAAGTGGAGAAGCGCAGCAAGAACTTGGTGAAATGGTGCCAAGACAAGACAGCAAAGTCAGAACAGCGATGCCTGCAATGACAAGCACCAGTAGCTGGCCAGGGAAAGGGAACATTATGGAAGGCAGGCACCCACCATACTGGTTCAGCCCAGAGAGGGGAAGGAAGACCAAGGAGGCCAATCCTGCCCCTGGTTCTTTGTAGCTTGGGGGTGGCGGGGGAGGAGAGGGCAGAGAGCCACAGGCATGGAACACTGCAGGGGGCGCAGATTTTTTTTTGGAGGGGGGGAGAATGTGCTCATGTATTTTATTACTGATTTTGTTTTCTCTTACTCCTCTTTTTAAAAAAATTCTTATAGGGATGGTCCTCTGGGATGAGGACAGAGATATGGGGAGAAATGTAAGGGATGCAAAAGCAAAACCTATCAATAAAAACCTATTTTAAAATAGTAAAATCCCTCGTCAAGCTGGTGGGGGTAGGGATGGAGGTGGAAGACCATAAGCAGTGGTATCTCAGAAACTTCAAGCAGAGAAAGAGAAATCAAGTCTTCCCCAAAATCCCCCTATGAGGACAGTGTCAGAATGAAGGCTAGAGGGGTCCCAAGTCATCTCCTCCAAATCCTTCATTTTATCAAGGATGAAACAAAGGCCACAGAAGGGAAGTGACTTGCCCTGGCTTACACAAATACTAAGGTGCAAAGGCAGGATTTGAACCCAGGTCTCCTGACTCCCCATGCAATACTTCTATCAGGCCATGCTGTCTCCCTCTGTATGTCAGAAGGAGGAGAGCTGACCAAAGTTCTAGAGCGAACTCCTTTGTCCTTGTCTCTTTCCTCCACAGCAGCGAAGCTGCATTTCCTGGGCATCCCCTCGAGGCACAATAGGACAGGTGGCCACTGGGGACACAAGGAAGGCCAATGCCCCAACCAGCAGCACAGAGGGACTGAATCTCGAGACATCCAGAAGAACAAAACATCAAACACTTGTGAAAGATGGTGGCCATGCTGACTAGCCAGGAACAGAATGTCTCCAGAAAAGAGGAGGGCCTGGCCACCTGCATGCATCTCCTGCCTCATCCACCAAATCTGAGGCCGGCCAAAGCACCGCGCGCTCCGAGAAGGCAGGAAAAGAGAATGAGACAAACTACCTTCTATGGAAACCGGACAGAAATCAGTAGAGAATGCAGCGTGGTGGCGTTTGGTTGTGCTGAAGGAGGCACGAGGAACATGGAAAAGGAAGAAAGACAG
>CM053593.1:361635132-361770636 GCA_028646575.1 Pseudocheirus occidentalis
GGGTAGAGACGACGGGTGTGGAGCAGCAGCTCCCTGGAGAGACCGTGTCAGCACTACCTACATCTGCAGCTTCTGCCTAACGGGCTTTCTTTGCTAGAATGTGTTCCACTGGTCGCAGGAGTCGAGGAAAACAAAAGAAATTAATCTTAAAATCTGAAGAGCCGATGGAGGAAAACACTATCAGCTACCACTGAACGAGGCGTCTCCCACGCACATCCACAACTACACAAGATTCCTGGAAAGACAAAGGAGCAAGTGTAACTTTGAAAAGGCAGCACTGCCGAGAGGGGGATCATGGGACTAGAAAGAGGCTGAAGCAGTGAAAGGACCCCAGTGCTCCACGGGCAGCCAGACGCTGTGAAGACTGAAATGAAGGCCCTCGGCAGGCAGGGAACGGAGGGAAGAGCAGGGCTGGAAGAGAGCACAAGGCAGCCATCGCCGGTCACCCAACACTAGGTGCCACACAGAAGATGTCCCAGGTCATCCAAGTCAGTACCACTCAAAACAACTGGCTTGATGACACCCGGTTATGATTGACTTAGGAAGACGAGAAGTAATGAGGGTGGCAGAACCGAGCCAGTCGGGGTTTGCTTTGTTCTCAGGGAAAGACCCAACTCAAAAAGCCAGATTTTGCAGAAGGGGGAGAAGTTAAAAAGAACAAGGGTTGCTGAGCAAGGCCTGAAGTCTTGCAGCACTCTGCTATATACCCTCCATTATCAAATACATTCTCACTAGCTGAACAGGCCCTAAAATGCTAATTCTATGCTCTAATATGGAATCAAGTGCAACTTGTCAAACAAGGCAGCTATGAACAGAAGGCATTTTAGAGGGTTAAGATTCTGAAATACCTCTTCCCCTATCATCTCCCTCCTCCCCTTCCAAAAAATCCCACACATCTGAATGGAAAGGAAACTTCAGGCAGGCATCCAATAGACTCAGCAACACTTTTATGGTAAAACAAAATTTGTATAGTTCATCACCGATCATGTCTTAGAAGCACCTCATAAATTTTCCCAAAGCAGTTAAAAGAAACTTCTTTTAAGTACAGGCAGCAGCCTAATTATCGTGAACAACAAAATTCAACACAACACTGAAAAACAATTTCCTACAATAAAGAAAATCTAGGTTTCTTCTGACTTATTAGATTCAGCACTTTTTTCATCATGCAAATTGCCAGGAGTTGTTACTTCACATATATATAATGAAAGAAATCCTAAGTAATTACATTAGTCTTCAAAATAACCAATCATGAATTAATCTCATGGCTCAAAAGGACTGCAATCCTTCATGCCTTTCTCCATCTTCTAAACTAAGTAAAATCAAATTATCTGTTTTAGGAAAGAAGTGTTCCCTCTTTCCTAAAGATTGCCAGGAAGAAAGGCATGAAGGGATTGGAACCTGAGCAGGCCCAAGTGTAAAAATATGACACATCTTAGAAACAACTTAGTGACTGAACTAAAATTATATCAGCCCAGGAACAGGGCTGCAAGGCAGGACTCAAAATCCTTTTCTGACAGCTGCCTCCTGCCAGCATGTGGGGCAGATTTGTAATGGGGCTGACAACGAACTGTGGTTTTCTGCCTCAGGAGCTTGAGGGAAGTGAATAATACAACAGGTGGAGGCATTTTCTGGCCACAGCAACTCAAAAACCTTCTACTAAGTCACAGAGTAGGTAGGACAGGGAATATCTACCCCAGTGCAATCAGAGGTCACTAAAATATGCTTCTGAAAGTGATTTCAAAGAAGCTCTGTTTGAAATTAGAGGAAGCAGAAAACCCCCAAATTATATGAACTCTGGTTAAAAAAATAAGAAACCTCTTTATGACCCTAAATATAAACCAGCTGATTAGATAGAAAGGGGGCTGAAGAGTAATGGAAGCAGTACTGTGCTGGGAGACAAAGACTCAGTTTCCCGTCTCAGCTCTGCCACTGCCCACCTATATAAACTGGGACTTCTGGCCTCAGTTTCCCAAGAGGGCCAGCCTAGATGACCTCAGGAGGCCCTTCTAGCTTGGAGATTCTTGAAGCCTACCAATGAACTTACCCACTGAGAACAAGGAACCACATTGGCCAGAGCCATGGCTATGGGGAGCTCTCCTTGATCACCCATCATCGTGACCAACTCAACGAGTCTCTCAAATCGATCAGCTAACACGGTTTCTGCGAGCGTGTCAAACTCTGTGCCTTGTTGAAGGATTTTGGTGAGGACTTCCATGAACGTGGCTCTTGTCTGAAGATCTTTGTGATAACCCAATCCTAGCACAGTAAAAGCAGCACAAACTTAACTAAAGCACGCTCAGTAACATCACTTCTCCTCCTCTCACACACCTATTTTTGCTTCTAGCTGCCTTACCTATGGAGTGCATAAGGCCACTGTCCACATTAGCATTGAGCAAGTTGGACATGGCCAGCACGGTGCAGTGCCTCAGCGAGGCCAGCCTTCGGGACATGCCGCGCTTCCTACCCCCGATCTGCGCGTTTTCTTCTTCAACCTCACTGCAGTCATTGAGAAGGTTCATAAATAGTGTGAAATACCTGAAAGAGAAGACCAATCCTTAGGCAAGAAAATCTGGACGAGTGAGGCTGCAACAGACAGACAGAATCAGTCACCTATCATCCCAAATGGAGACATGGGTAGCTAAAGGTCAGAAGAAGAATCGTTGCCTTCCTTCAAACACAACTCAAAGGCCACCACCACCTCTACTTGCCAGAGATTCCCCCTTCTCTCTAGAGTGCAAATAGCATGTGTGCACCCATTTAAGTAGATGTTAGGTCTTCCATGAGAATGTCATCTCCCTGAGAGCAAGGGTAACGTTTTTACTTCTCCTTTGCATCCCCAGGACTCAGCATGATGCTAAAATATCGGCACCAGGAGCCAAGATGGTGGAGTAAAAGCAGGGACTTGCATGAGCTCGCCCCCAAGCCCTCCAAATACCTGTAAAAAATGACTCTAAACAAATTCTAGAGCTGTAAAACCCACAAAATGCCTGAGTGAAACATCACCAGCCCAAGACAGCCGAGAAGGCAGACAGGAAAGGGATGTTGGACCAGGCTGAGAGCAGACTGCCGTCCAGTGCGAGCCCGCCTCACTGGAACAGATGGGGCCAGAGCAGGTCTTGGGGACTGAACTGCTGGGAGCTGGGGTGATTCCCAGACTTCTCAACCCACAAATGCCGAGAACAGTAAGGAAAGTCAGTGAGGGAACTCTGCAGAACCTCAGCGATAGAGGTGTGTGAAGTCTGGCCCCAGCCCCAGGGTGGCAGAGGTGGCGGCAGCAGGAGCAGCTGCTTCTGGAGCTCTGGGCCCACAGACAGTAGGGGATCCAGTGGCTGAAACAATACCCCAGAAGCCTGGGACAGTACACCCATCCCCACCCCCACCCCCACCAAAAGCAGAGTTCTGCCTTAACAGGGAATTAGAAAGTCAAGTATTTGGCTGGAAACATGAGTAAACACCATAAAAAAAAAGTCAGACCATAAAATCTTACTTTGGTAACAAACAAGATCAAAACACACAACCAGAAGAAGACAACAAAGTCAAAGCTCCTACATCAAAAGACTCCAAGAAAGAATATGAATTGGTCAAAGGTCATGGAGGAGCTCAAAAAGGATTTTGAAAATCAAGTAAGAGAAGAAAAAATTAGAAAGAGATATGAGAGTGTTGCAAGCAAATCATGAAAAACGAATCAACAGTCTGTTAAAGGAGACCCAAAAAAATACTAAAGAAAATAACACCTTAAAAAATAGACTAGCTTTTTCCTCCATCTTGGAGCTCAGGAGGCCTACTGGAAACAGGACTTCTAGAACAGCAAAATGTCTGAAAGACTGTGGTCCAAGGCCATTTTTGCTGGTTACAAGAGAAGCCTACAAAACCAGAGAACATACAGCTCTTCTGAAAACTGAAGGTGTCTATGCATGGGATGAAACTGAATTCTATTTGGGAAAGAGATGTGCTTATGTCTACAAAGCCAAAAACAACACAGTAACTCCTGGTAGGAAACCAAACAGAACAAGAGTTATCTGGGGGAAAGTTACTCGGGCCATGGAAATAGTGGAATTGTTTGAGCCAAGTTCAGAAGTAATCTTCCTGCCAAGGCCATTGGGCACAGGATCTGAGTGACGCTCTATCCCTCAAGGATCTAGAATATCAAAACTGATTAAACAAAATTACATGTTTTTTTGCAAATGCAAAAAAAAAAAAATTAGACTAACCCAAGGGGCAAAAGAGGCCCCAAAATGAGGAGAATGCCTTCAAAAGCAGCATCAGCCAAATGTAAAAGGAGATCTAAAAGGTCACTGAAGAAAACAATTCCTTCAAAATGGGAATGCAGCAAATGAAAACTAATCATTTTATAAAATACTTAACATGTATGACGCCCTTAATTGTATATCGGTTAATTAATTCTTCATCTAGAATTGTGTTATCCTGAATAATATTTTCTTCTAAGATAACATAACACAGTACCTGAGCACTAAATGAAGGTATTTTTATTAAAAGACTAAATTCTCTTCTAATAATAAAAATGGTACATTTTAGAAGCAAAATGGTTATACTGTGGAGCCCACCTAATAAGGTAATATTCACTTTAGAGCATCAAGCATTTTTTCTAAAGGGTCAAAGGTTAGCATACTGGCTATAACCCTTTATATTTTCAGTCATAACACCAAAAACATTCTTGTTTGCTGATACTGTGACTGCCTCAAACTCAATAACACAACAGCATCTCATCAACAAAACCTTCAACAATTCATGAGATCACCCTAGCAATTCACGTAGGAAAAACAAAGTGGATAAAACTACATCTACTGCTCAGACCAGGGCATGCAGTTGGGCCAAGAGTCAAGCACGGTATGATTCTGGTACATGAATATGAGAAAGACAATCAGGACAGACAGACAGCTGGGCCCAGAACAGGAAAAAAGAGGAGAGAGCCAGGCTGCAGCGGGAAAGTCATACGTTTTCAAAACTCCCTCATGCCAACACATAAAAGCATGTTTTGGACAAAAATGATCTCCCAGTGATCTTGTGAACTTCTGAATCTCAATACCACAATCTCCCCCTAAAAATCAAGCTGCAGGATATTCAGGATCAGTGGAGAGACCCACAGTGGGTATAATATAGGTTTCAAATTATTTCCAACAATTAACATCACCTGTTAGAGGCAGGAAAACTGAGTGAAAAAAGTACAGTAATTGAATGACCATAAAGACTGGGATTCAAATCCTGCTCACACCCATAAAATACTCTGCTTGGCTGTGGACCCACAGGCGAATCAATTAACTTCTTTGGCTCTCAGAAAAGTTTCTGAGACTTCTCTACCAGCTACACCTAGGCTGCAAGCTACTCCAGAGTTTCCCCAAATGAAATCAGAGATTCCTGGCATTCTGACTGTACCTGAGAAGCCTCATAAAGGTTATAACTGAAAACACACAATTGAGAAAGGAGGTGCGCCTGGGGTACAGCAAGAAGGGGGGGATAACAGGTAGAAGGACCAGGACCCCCAAAAAAGAAAAGAACCAAAGGAAGGGCTCCGACAGTCCAGCCTGCAAGGGGCCCTCAGTGGAGGCCCTTGGGAGAACACAGACAAGGCAGCACAAGACTAGAAGGTAGAAGGCAACTGAGACTCACCTACAGATAATCAGGAATTCACTGATAAGAACAGAGGCAGGAGGAAGCCGGCAGCTCCTTCCTAACTCAAAGGCAAAGTCTGACTCAGATTCATAGAATGTTTCAAGAGACAGCAACGTGTTATAACTACAAAAAGCCAAACCCCACATCATGTCATGGCTTTGGTTTCAGCGGGCTGCCATCTTGTCACCCTTACTTTGTTGCTCTGGGTCTAAGGGAGAGCATGGCTCTTTGTGGTTCTAAAAAGACTAAACCTTACTTAAGAAACAGCTGTGACTTGGCTTCCATCAGCTCCACCCCATCTCCTTCCTCGGGCTGCAAAGGGAGGCCAGCCAGCAATGATACCACTGCTTCCATGCTTGCCTGGTCCAAATCTCTGGGGAAAAAGCAGCAGAGAAAGTAAAAGCCTTTAGGTGGATCTAGGCCTTTATAACCAAAGCAACTCTAAACAGCAATTCCACTAAACAAATTACTAACCTAAGAACTTAATATGCATCAATATGGACTGATCATGGATTTAGTTTGCAGTATCCAAAACAGGGGAAGAAAAAAAGAGGGATTTTAAATGGAAAGACCAATTTTAGAAACTACATTACTGGGGCAGCTAGGTGGTGAGGTGAATAGAGCACCAGCACTGGAGTCAGAGGACCTGAGTTCAAATCCAGCCTCAGACACTTGACACACTTACTAGTTGTGTGACCTTGGGCAAGTCACTTAACCCCAATTGCCCTGTCTTCCCCCCTCCAAAAAATAAAAATAAAAATAAATGGAACCTAAGATTTAAAAATTCTTACAGAGAATAAACTTTTATTTCCCAAACTAGGTGCCACACAGCTAGCTTCTTGAACAGGCTAAAATAAGATCCTCTTGAATGATGGAAGCATTAGACAAGTGTTGTGGGACAAATGGAAGGAGACTCTGACCTTCCAAATGCCCAAACACAAGAAGTGTAAGATTCAAAACGAACCTTACCCAGGACACAGTGTTTACAGAATTAATGCCCTATGATACATTAAGGAATGTCCGCACGCATCTTTACCTGGTTAGACATTTCACATCTTCATCTGCTGTTTGGTTGGATGTTCCCATGACCCAATCTGTCAGATATTCTACCATTTTATTCCTATAACAGAAAAATGAAAGCAAGCAATCAGACTTCATAAAAAGAAAATCTATGTAGCATTTTTTACTTTTTATGGCAGAGATTATTTAGCCAAAGTAATCCCCCAACTGGGATTTCAGTACAACTTCAGAAAAAAATACTGCCACCATTCTCAGAGGGGAAACAAGGACAATCTTAATCGAGGGGCCTCGATATTATGGCAGGGGAGACAAAGGAAGAGAGGAAGGGAAGGAGAAAGAGAAAGATATACAGGTAAATAGGTTGTGATACCGCACTGACAGTTCTAGAGTTTAGAAAGTAAGGGCAGTGTAAAGTGCTCTGGGCTCTGGATTAATCAAAAGAAGAAGGGCAGAAGCAGATGTGTCAGAGGACCAGTCTCTAAGATGGTACCAATCTCTCTCCATGGGTTTCCACATGATTCCACTGGGAGCCGGGCATATTGCTAGCTTGACTTACCTAAATTTCATCTCCTGGCAAAATGAAAGGTCATCTCTCCTCTCCATCATTACTTGAACCAGCTGGCAGAGTTTAGTCTTGATCTGAATTGCCTGCACCAAATTCCCAAACACTCTAACATATCTGTACAGACACGGGAACGTTAAAAATAGTCAATGTTAACACATACACACTCTTGGCAAGAGTCTACTCTAAAGACTTTAATGCAAAGATAATTCTACTGAAAAAGAGCTTAGGAAATTACGTTCTCTGGTTATTTCAACAGGGCATATACATGATTCCTTCTCACCACCACATGTAATGCTCCTTGTGTTCAAGAACACCATTTAGGAACAAGTTTTTACGGGAATGGCTTTTGGGGACACATGGTATCTGCGATGACTGACTTTGACAGCCTGGGTTCCTCTCAGCAATGCAAGGTTAGAAGACAACTCCGAAAGACTCGTGATGGAGAAAGATGTCCATGTCCAGAGACAGAGAAGCAGAGTCTGAATGCAGACTTAAGCTCTCTCTCTTTGGTGTTTTGTTTTGTTCCTTATTTCTCGTTGTTGATTCCACCTGTTACAGTTCTTCTTTACAACTTGACTAATGTTTAATGTGAAGGTATTTGTAGAACCTATATCGGATTACACGCCGCCGTGGGGTGGGGGAGGGGAGGAGAGGGAAGGGAAGAAAATTTGGAACTCAAGGGATTGTGGAACTGAATGTCATAAACTAAAAGTAAACAAATAAAATTGTTTTTACAAAAGAGAAAGGCTTTTGGGGTAACCCCGATGATTGGTGATTGATAAGACCACTCACCTGACCAGATTTAACATCATCGTTTCAATGCTAGCTTGTCCCATGTGCTCAGAACTGCCCTCAGCATGATTATCAAGCAAGTTCTTCATTATGGCTATGGTCTGTTCCACAAACTGGGTGTTGGTGTCTGTCAATAAAACCTGTGCAAACAACAACACCACACACAGCAGCACCATCAACACACCAGAAGCTGCCTTCTCCACTGTAAGATCATTGAGGTAAATGGCACAGGCTGGCCCAGGGAGCTAAAGCTCTCTATGGAAGTCTATATACATGGATGAAAAGTTTCACAAGAAAGAGCAGATTTTGTCTTAAGAGTTAACAGACTCCTCTCTGCACTCCTTTTTCTAGGAGATTCTGTAGCTTTTTTGATAAGATAATATCTGTGCCTGTTAACAATGTTCATATAAGTTCCCATTAAAAAATCTTTGGAAGGAAGGAAGGAAGGAAGGAAGGAAGGAAGGAAGGAAGGGAGGGAGGGAGGGAGGGAACAAGCATTTATCAACTGCCTACAGGCACTGCACTAAGTGCTTTGAAATTATTAATTAGATTCTCACACCAGCCTTGTGAAGTAGGTGCCTTTATTATTCCCCATTTTACAACTGAGGAAAAAAGAAAGACAGGTTAAATGACTTGCCTAGGATCACACAGGTAGGAAATACCTGAAGCTGGACCTGAAGTCAGGTCTTCCTCACTTCAGACCCAGTGCTCTAACCACTGCACCAGCCAGCCAGCTAAAGGCCGAAATGGACTAATACTAATCAAATTATTCTTCAATGGATGGGAAGAAAAGAGGAAGCAGGAAAGTTTACCTGTCCTTGAGGATCAAAGAACTTGCTGATGGTACTTTTTAATTTGTTAAACAGCATTGGATAAAGGGCAGGACTCAATTCGAGACCCAACAGATCCTTGACGTTGCTCCGTATCTGTAGCCCCACTTTTTCGTGGTTACACACCATCAAGGAGAGCAGCCGGTCCATGAATTTGCTGACGGGTGTCTCGGCGTTTCCATCCGTGGACACCATGGAAATGAGAGAGCCCTTGCGCTCACTGATCGGGCCCATTGGGGGACTGTAGGTGGCAAAGCCTGCGTTGCTGCGGTGCTGCAGGCACACCCCACCGAGGGCACAGAGAAAGCCAGTCATGTTGATCCACTCTTGAAGTGAGTCAGTGTCACACAGGTCGATGGAGCCCCCTCCACTGACGTGAGACATTCTCCTCTTCACAATGGTCTTATGAAGACTTTCAGCAACCTGACACAGAAGGTGCACAAAGAGCGACCTCTTTCACACTCCCCTCCCCGACAAAGTCCTGCTTATCTAGTCTGACTGCACCACGTTTCACCGTCTTTACAAAATACTCTCTGGCTGAAGGTGATCCAGGCAGAATCAGACATGTGCTGAGGTCACATTTCTTTGCCACACAAGCATGACTTTTCTGATAGCACCAATTGGGGAAAAAATAGAAACAATGATCAGAGCCGGGTGATCTTTTCTGAGGCTCCAGTAATATTAGAAGAGCACATGAGGACCAGCAAGAGTTAGAGAATGTACTCATGTACACTGACTCCTATCTATACTCCTGAGGAAATATCTCTGGCAGAATAAATGACATTCTGACCGAGGTTTAATAGGGCTTTCTAATTTACAATAGTCATCCATTATATCCAAAAAAACCTCACTGATCACTAAGAATACCATTCAAGCACAACCTGACACACAGTGGCATGTGACACAATGGGCCGCTTTTCTACCACAGACCGAGAGAAGTGTTTTTATCATCTTCCTACAAGACCAAGGTGAGGTAGAAAATAAAAACACCAAACTAACTTATTGGACCTCCTACCAAGTATTTAAATGGACAGTCTGGAGTTTAATTAATTTTTATATGTCCCTGCTGACCCTTCTAGGGACGTGCTAATGAGCAGAGCAGCCATGAACCACAAGATCAGCAGGAGGAGGTGGCAACCCCTTTGTTGTGTCACGGACCCTTTGGGGAAGCCTGGTAAAGAAGCCTATGCAATCTGTCTAGTCTGAGAATGTTGGTAAAGGAAATCATACAATTACCAAAATATTTTAAAACACAAGTTTGTGAACTGTAGGTTAAGAATCCTTGACCCAGAAGACCGATCAAGAAACCGGTCAATTCTTAAGCCAGGAGTGGACCGCAATGACAGTCACAAACACCAGACGGTAAAGAGGCCAATGACATGATGGGGACGGGTGAGACGAGCTGCTTCATCACCGTACCTGGCCATCTTCGATTTTGGCTTTCGGATAATTGAGGATTAATTTTGTAGCTTGTTCCCATTTTGCATAAGTATCTTCCCAAGCCTAGAACAAAGGACAGATACTTTGTTAAGCGAAAGTGCCATGTGACGAGTGACGAACCTTGCAGCGGCATTAACTCCATCTAAGCATCATGTCAAACAAGTGCTTCTTACAGGCACAGTCATGATGTTTCCTTGGCTTTCAGGAACATTCCAGATTTCAAGAAGAGGAACACTTTAACAAGGTTTTGATGGGAGGAAAATCTTTTGTTGAAACACATGATTCAATTTTGGGTTCAGAAAAAATGTTCACTCTAACTGTACAAAGCACAGTCCTGGGCACCGAGAGGAACAGGAGAAGGATCAAATCCTGGCTCTCACCTGTAGGGACCTCATAGTCAAGGCGGGGAGACAAGCCACGCACACAGACAATTAAGAGAAAAGAGGCCGGAACAGTACCAAGTGATTGGAGAGTGCTACCATGGAACAGTCCAGCTAGGGAAAATAAGGAAAAGGTTCATGAGGGAGGTGGCATGAAGGAGTGGAGGGCAGAGAATGAACAAAGCTCCACAGGGACCACACAGGGGATGGACTCACAGCACAGGAAGGAGTCCAGTCTGGCTAGAGGGCACAACTGCCAGCTTGAATAAGGAGGTGCCGATAATGTGCAAGCAGATCAGTTTCAAGGCCATAGGGGAGCGCATGGGTGGACTATGCTGCCTCCCTCCATTTGGGCTGTTTTGCTTTTTTGGTAGGAGAGGCAGCAGGTTGATGGAAAGCCACCTGGGACCTGTGTCAGGTACAGATGATGCCTACCTCGGTGTTCCCTGCCGTTGGATGTTCGATACGCCTCAGCAGTGCCATCACTCTCTTCTGAAGAGCTGCCCTTCCTAAGCAAGAAGGACACCAATGAATGGTCACCGTGAACACCACTGGGTCACTATCTGAACCACTACAGATCACGCTGGATACAGAGGAATGAAGACGGTCCCTTCCCTCACTTACAAGGTGTTCCCCTTCAGCCTAGATGGTCTCAGAGCCCACCAAGCCGTTCCCTTCCCATACTCAGGAATGCAATGCCAGCATGCTGAGGAGACAGGCCGGGAGAACTACACTGAATGACCGTGATGTGACTGTCAACACAAATTCTGCAACAAATGCCAGGAAATGTGAGCAGAATCCCCTCTAGAGCTACTTCTCCCTCCCAACAGGAGAGCATGAGCACTGTAAGGGCTTCAGAACTTAAGGGCTGTGTGTTTTTCCTCTTGGGAGCAGCGAGAATGGACAATGATGCTGGAAAGCCATTTGTGTGGAAAGGAAGCCTTGCATTCTGAAGCCTCAATTACCTGTAGACATCATGTTGCTGACGGATGCAAACTCCATGAAGGTATTATAATTAGGCAAGAAATGGTGCACCGAGATCTCATCAATGCCACACCTGATATCGGCCTCCTCACAGAGGTGTCGAAAGCAGGACATGGCCACGAGAACAGCTTCAATGTCAGGACTCCACAGAAACATGTACAGAGCGACCTCGAGCTTAGTCTGGGCTTGGCGGCAGATCGGCGTCCCGCTGGACCCTATTGCACCATCCTTGGGGGAGACAGATATTGAAATTTGGTCATTTTCCTACTGACACCGCTGAAATGACCTGGGGGAGAGGAGGAGCCCAAGCCCAACCACCCAGCAAGTGACTCCAGCTGATTTCAGATAGAAAGTCATCACAGGCATTTATTGGCTAAAATCAGAGCCTTCACTGGGTAGAGGATGGTTAGGAGGAATGAGGGGATTCAGGTTAAGTCAGAAAAAAGCCAGAGGCAGTTACTGCACAAGAACAACATTCCCATAAACACACGCGCGCGTGCGCGCACACAGATTCTCTCTCTCTCTCTCTCTTTCACACACACACGAATTCTAGATTACATATATATATATATATATAACACAATGCATAGAAACTCCATAAAAGCATTATTGGCCAAAAACAAACAAAAATTTACAATATTCAGATATTAGAAAATAGAATGTAAACTTAACTTTTCTCCCCATAATTTCATTTTTAAAATTAGTCATGTAAAATCTTGAATGTAGGAAAAATTAGAAATGTTCCTGAAGTCTTGATCTATTTTTGCTTATTTTTGCTTATTTTTTTACTAAAAAAACAAATCTGAACAGCTGATACTATTAAATAATAATCCAGCTCAATTATGTTCTGTGTGCAACAAATGACGCTAGATACTCTAGGGAATACAGAAATGATTAAGACTGCCCCTTCTCTCAAGAAGATTATAATCTAACTGAGAACAAAGAACATGCAGAAGTAGCTGTGGCATAATGAAATATTCCATTAGTCTCTGCTTGGGGTCTAAAGTTGTGGTCAGGGAAGACTTCAAGGAAGAAGAACCACTTGAGCTGGTCCAGAAAGGTAAGCAAACGTGGAATAGGCAAAGGGGGCTGGGAACAGGAAAGGCAGTGGGAAGTCCTTCCTAGGATACCTTTGGGGAATGGGGAAGAATCTGGGCTGACAGGAGCAAAAGATGAAGGGGAAGAGTGGGAGATAAGCTGGAAAGGCTGAAGCCAGATCATGAGGTGCGCCTCGGCAAACAGCAAGTACTCAAATAAACTGCTTGTTTACAGACTGACAGGAGGAACTCGAATGCCAAACTAAGGCATTTGTCCCTTTATCCTGGAGACAATGGCAAGCCATTGAAGCTTTTTGAATAGGTGAGTGAAAAAAGGAGAGCTCTGCTCCAGGAAGATGACTCTGCCAGCAGGATGCCAAAATGGCCAGGAGGGAAGAGTCAGGAAGAGGCTGAAAATGTCCCAGGATAAGTGAAAGAGCCTCTGAACTGGGGCTGATCGTGGAAATGGAAATAAGGGGATGATGGGCACAGCCATTACAGAAAAAGAAGCGACCAGATTTCATAACCGAATAAGGAGAAAAAGCATGAGGGTTTGGAGCCTCTCTGGCAAGTTACCGGCAGCACTAACAGGAAGGACAGGGCTGGGAATGGGAGAGAGGGGAGAGGAGAGGAGAGAAGAGAGGGAAAGAAGGGGAGGAGGATGTTTTGAAGAGGTTAGGAGACACGGAGGCTAAAGTAATAGCAAGGTGGAAGCTACTGTGGCAAATGGGAGCAACAAGGGGAAGTACAGAGCAAAAGAGAATCAGGGACAAAGTATTAAAATGTCCACACAGAAGAGGAACAAAAAAGAAATGACTTTCTAGATCTATGCAGAGGGAGGGAGTTCATGACAAAACAAGCAACAAAGAAAGAAGATCCCAGAAAATAAAACGGGCAATTCTGATTATATAAAACTCCAAAGTTTTGCACAACAAATGAAATGCAGTTTAAGTTAGAAGGCAAATGGATGGATGACAAAAAAATCACTTTATCACTTTCTGTGAAAAAGGAATGACATCCATTTAAAGAACTGATTCAAATTTATACAAGTAAAGCCTGTTCTCCCATTTTCAAATGGTCAAAGGATATGAAAAATCAACTCAGTTAAAATTAGGAAAAGCACAAAATTAGCAGGGGGGGATGGGAAGAGACCTTTGTAATTAACTTCTCTGATAAAGATCTCATTTTTAAGGAGAAAAAAATATAAGCCATCAACTATCATCTTAAAATGTTTTTCCAAATCCTTACTAGTCAGAGATATGATGATTAAGGTAACTTTGAGGCTCTACCTCATCCCTATCAGACTGCCAAAGATAACAAAAATGGGAAATGACAAGTGTTGGCGGGGCTATGGGAAAATGGACACAACCATGTACCGCTGCTGGGCCTGTCAACTGGACCAGTCATTCTGGAGAGCAATTTACCTGGAATTAAGTCCACAAAGCGACTAACCTGTATACACCTTCAGACCCAGCTCTCCCACTACTAGGTCTATGTGCCAAAGAGACCATGCATCAAAATGCTTCTGGTTATTGTTCATCACAGCCCCAATTTAGAAGCTAAAGGGGATGCATCTCCTGGGGACTGGCCAAGCAAAGTGTGGTGCATGAATATTGTGGAATACTGTTGGGCTATAAGAAATCATAAGATGGGCAGCTTCAGTGGAAACCAGGAAGACTTCTATGAACTGATGCAGAATAAAGCACCGACAAGGAGAACGATAGATACAAAGATAAACAGTATCAGCAACTTTGAAAGATGTTAGTTGTCTGATGGATGTAAAGATAAAACATGAATCTAAAGGACTGAGGAGGAAATGCATTGCCCAGCTCATGACAGAGAGATAATGGACATAAAATGCAGAAAAAGACATACATTTCTGGACATGTCCAATGTGGAAATCTGTTTTACTATAGTTAGAAAAAGAGAAAAATTGTATATTTTTCATGAGGATTAATATTATCAGGCAACTAAGTGGTACTAGGTATACTGGGTCTGGACTCAGGAAGGCCTGAGTTCAAATTTAGCCTTCATCACTCCCTAGTTGGGTGACCTGGGGCACTTAACATTTGTCAGCGTCAGCTTCATCACCCATGAAATGAGGATAATATAGCATCTTTCTACCTGAGTTACACGTAAGGTAAAATGGTCAGGATTTGTAGTGAACTTTATACACCTCTGAGCACGGCATGAACGACAGCTGTTGTTGTTACTGTTTCTATGACACTGTTCCACTAAAGCAGGGAGCTACAGAGAGCGCTTATGCAAACGAAATGGTTTTTAAAAATTAAAATGCCTCTGAGTGGTCCAAGCAGCCTGTATTTCAGTCTGAGACTGTGGAAGAATGAGACTAAACTGTCCATGCCCTTCAACCCTGGGAGTCTTACTGCTGGCATATATCCCAAAGCAGTCAAATGCAGAAGCTGCCTCGACATCGACCAAAATATGCACAGTATCAGTCAGCCAACAAGCATTTATTAAACGCCCTTTGGGGGAGAAACAAAAAGGGGTACCTAGGGATCAGAGAAGGGAAGAAAAAACCGTGGTCTGTCAATATAATGGATTATGATTCAATTTTGTAAAAATCAAGGCTCCAGAGATATGAGAAGATTCATATCTAGAGCTTCTAACCAAGGATCTGCGAAGTTTTTAAAATGCTTTGACAATTGTGTTTCAATACACTTGGCTTCCTTTGTCATCCTATGTATTTTATGCATGTAAAATGCATTTAAAAATATGCCTCTGACAAGGGATCCTTAGGCTACACGAGACTGTCCAGCAGTCCCTGGACAGGAAGAAAAGTGAAAACTCCCCAAATGAAAGGAACTGATCTGGAATGTAATAAGCAGAACCCAGAGAATGATGGATGGCAAAATGATGAAAAAAACAACCAACCATGAATGGCCTTACGTGCAAATGAAGATCATGAAAAGAAAGTTGAATTCTGAATATAACATAGGAGGGGATAAAAATGATTCCCTCCCTCCTGGCAGGAAGAGTACGGTACAGAGAGCATCAGGCCTGACCTCGGAATAAGACGCCCTGCTTTGTGGTCCTGACTCGACACAAGGAAAGGTTCAGACCTGTAGGAGCGTGGACGGAAAATGATTGTGATACAGACAAAAGGCATCAAGACACAAAAATGCAATGAAATAACTGAAACCTTAAAAGGACACCTATCGGGACAAGAGAAGAGAGGCAAGTGTGCATACATGCACATGTGCACACACACGCCCCACACCAGACACACACACACACACACACACACACACACACACACACACACACACCCCATACCAGACACACACACACACACACATACCCCACACCAGATACACACACACCACACCAGACACACACACACCACACTACACACCAGACACACACACACACACACACACACACCACACCCCTGAAGATAAAGACAAGAGTAGGAGAGAAAATGGGAAAATGTAAGATAAGCCAGTGCAAGATCACAGGAGGCAAAGGGTAAAAACACCCCAAGTGAAGGGTGGTTGATCACATCAGATGCTGTAAAGAGGAAAAAGAAGAGTGGGGGGAAGCTCCCCTCCAAATGACTGAAGAAAACTCTGGAGGGGGGGAAGGAGGGGATGTAGCAGAAAGCCCCAGTTGCTCTTCTGAGAAGGAAGGTGGTAAAAGAGAGGAGAGAAGGGTGGGTAGATGAAATGGGTCACCTGGGCAGTTTTCTTTGTAGAAACACACAGAACATGTGCACCTAAGCACCACAGGGTTCCTGGAGTACTTCTTGTAACCTGGGTCAACTGAACCACTTTTACACTTGGCTCTGATTTCCACAAGAAAAGTTTCAAGACAATTCCCACACACAAGTCACAGGGAGAAGTGCCGAAAGGCTGAATGGTGAGCAATGACAGGGCCCATCATGACTAACACAGTGCCCCAAATACGATGTCTCATTCAGTCCTGCCAAAGGCATCATTCTGTGCATTTTACAGATAAAAAAACAGGCTTAGTGGGATCAAATGACTGGCCCAAGGTCACTAAGCTAGGAAGGGTCAGACTCCCACTTCAGCAGTCTTCCCATGGTTATTTCAGATGAGTTACTCTAAATGATTACAATAAAACTGGTGGCTTACCATCGAGGAGTTTCCTTTGACTTTCCTGAGAGGTGGTCCTTGAGCACAGGTGCGCATAAACTCTTCATGGTCTAGAGAGATATGACTGGTACCTCCACCAGAGGAGACATCATACCCTACCCCATAGAGGTAGAGGAAATGGGAAGAACTCCTATCTGACTGCTAGAGAGAAAGAAGAACATGAGTGCTACTGAAGCTGAGGGGCAAAGGAAGGAGGGGCTCCAAACAGAGTATTTTAGCCAGAGGATCCCTATTAGAACACTTGATCCATGCTGATGCCTGAGAAATGCCAGAGGATCCATGAAAATCCGTTAGGAAAGCAACTGGGACGTTCATATGAAAGAACATTCCAAAGGCCTAAGAAGAGAAATGCAAATTAAAACAACTCCGAAGTTTCGCCTCACAACCCAATTAGGCGGCCAGAGACGGCAAGAGTCGGGAATGGTAATGATTCCAAGGGCTGGGGGAAGAGAGGCACCCTAATGCACTCTGATCTGGCCAACCCAGGATGGATAACAGTGGGATCAGTCATCAAGGAGTCACTAACCTGCATATACCCTTTGACCCAGCAACCATCTGTGGGCACATTCCCCCAAAATAACAAAGACAAACAGAAAGTTCCTACATATAGCAATACTTTGTGTGATAGTAAAAGGCTGCGGAAAAATTTAATGGCCATCAACTAGGAAATGACTGAACAATCTGTGGGATATGAATGCACTGTGCATATGAATGCAGATGAGGGAGATGAAGAACTGAAGAAAACACAAAGATCTTGCATGGACTGAGAGGGAAGCATGCAGAACCAGGAGCAGAACTGATGCAGACCCCATCAGTGGGAAGAAGGGAAAGCAAAACTGAAAACTAACCTGCACCCACTGATCCCCTAACTCATCTTGGTTTCGGAGGAACATCCGGGAAACAACCTCCCTCCTGCTGGCAGAGAGGTGGTGGATGGCAGGTGCAGAGTGAAGCACGTGCGGTCAGACAGCTTGTGTGGAAGAGGGAGGCAAGCTGTCCCAAAATGCATGAATAAAACTTTTAGAATAGAGCTGAGAAGTCGAGTCTCTAGAAGCACACTTCCAGAGCCCTTAGCAACCCAGGTCATCCAGAAAGAGCCACCTGACCTTGCTAAAGCCCATCACAACAAGCACATTCTGCTCTTTGGGCATAGCAGCCACTGGGCATATTGTTTTTCTGGTTCTTCACTCCTCCTCAGGATGCATGTACTTGCACTCTCCATAACTGCTGCTTGGAGCACGAGTAATATTCCAACACATCCTTCACCATTGTTTCAGCCTCTCCCTAAGTCATGGACATCTACTCTGTTTCCAATTCTTTGCTATTACAAAAAATGCTACTATAAACATTCTGGATGCATACTAGACATTGCCTGTTTTCATTGTTTCCCATTTCATTACATTCACATATCATAATTTGTTCAGCCATTTCCAACAGATGACCATTTATTTATTTCTAGTTTTATCACTACAAAAAATGCTGTGTGACAATGTGTGTGTGTGTGCATGTGTGTGTTTTCCCCTAACGTATATGAGGGTCTTTCTGTCATTGAACTATTTGAGACACATTAGCAGCTGGCATCCTGGGCCAAAGAACACAGACATTTCAGGTGACATCCTAGCATGATTCTGAACTGTTTTCCACAAACGTTCACCCACAATGCAGTATGAGTTCATCTTTTCACAGTCCCTCTAACATAGGTTATTCCAACTTTTGTCAATCAGCTAGGAATAAACTGGATTTTAAGTTTGCTCCTGGAGATATTATTGGGGCAAGGGGAGGAGAAGGAGAGGAAGGAGAGAGGGAGAAGGGGAGAGACAGACAAGAGAGTGAGTCAGGGTGTGTGTGTGTGTGTGTGTGTGTGTGTGTGTGTGTGTGTGTGTGTGTGTGTGTGTGTGTGTGTGTGTGAGAGAGAGAGAGAGAGATGTCTGTGTGTGATGTGAGTGTGTGGTATGTATGTGTGTGTACGTGTAAGATACATACGGTGGAAAGGGAGGGAAAGGGTGAGGGGAATTAGGGTCAGGCCTGTGCCTTAGAAAAATCACCTTGGCACTGGAGTGAAGCAGACTGGAACAGGGGAAGTGCAAAGTAAGGAAGCCTAACAGAAGCTTGTTGCAATGCTCTGGGGGCGAGATGAGGAGGGTCAGCACAGGCCGTGTGGGACGTGATGAAGGCAGAAAGTACGAGAGCCGGTAACAGATCGGATAAGGGTGTGAGTGCCTGTGAAGAGTCAAGCATTCCACTAAAGGCGTGAGCATAGAGTACTGGGAGAATGGTGGTGCCCATGACAGTAACAGGAAAGCTGGGGCACGGGGAAATGAAGGGCTTATCCTGCACATAGTGAGCCTGAGATGCCTAAGGACACTCACTCTGGGATGTTCACATAGCAACTGGTGATGCAGGGCCAGAATCCAGGGGAGACATTAGGACTGGGTATAAGTGAACCTTTGAGAGTAGATGAGACCGCAAAGCGAGACAGTATAAAGAAAGAGGGGAAGGGGCCCGAGACGGAGCCAGAGAACACCCAAAGTCCAGGAAGGAGCGTCACCAGAGAAGAGAGGGGTTAGTGTGTCAGAGGCTGCAGAGAGGTCGAGACGACCAGCACTGAGGAAAAATGAAACACTAGATTGGGTTGTTAAGAAATAACTGTAACTCTGGAATCAGAAGCTGGAAGCCAGATTGCAGAGGGTTTAGAAGCCAAATATGAGAGAAAGTGGGAGCAGCAACTATAAATTATGCTTTGGAAGAGCTTAGACAGGAAAGAGAGGAGAGGTGACACCTAGCATAGATATGGACCCTAAGTGAGTTTTAGAGGATGGGTATGTTAGTAAGAAAAAAGGAATCACTGAGAACCAGGAAGAAACTGAAGATTAATCAGACAGTAGGGATTACAGAAGGGACAATCTGGGGGACCAGCTGGGACGTGATTGGATGGAATCGAGGGTGCACAGAAAGGGCTTGGCCTTGGCCTGGACAAGGGCCACCTCTGCATGCAAGATGGGGACAGAGGAAGAGACGGCAAAGGAAATCTCCCCCCAGGAGGCCCTAAAAGAGGCCAGGCAGCTGCCACACTGTGCAGCCTAGGCATAAATGACGGCTGGAGACTAATAGAGGGTGACGAGCTATGATAAGGCCACCATTAAACTGAACATTTTCACTACGGCAGAGAGTATTTTCAATGCAATTTTATCTTATAAAACCTCCTTCTGTTCACACAACTCACACGTATTTTGTCATGGTAACTTGAAAAGTAGTGCCGGGTCAAGACATAACCTGGCCTGCAGGAGGAACCGCAGTCCCTTGTTCCTAGGCCTTTATAAAGACTGCCTGGCATGAGAGTTTCTGAGCTTTGTGTATGTCACCTGACAAGCACCCTGTTAGACATGCTCAGCTCTTTCTTAGGGTTCTGAAGATCATGAGTTTAAAAAAAAATTTTTTTTAATGTTTTGAGATATCACTTTGCTCTTCAGTGACCCTAATTTGTAGTCTTGCCCTGGGATTGTACACCAATGGTTTATAACAACACACTGGTTTCCCCTCCCTCTCCCATTGGTTTCTTCTTTTACTGGATGACTGAAACATCTATCTAGGACAGGGACGGGGAACCTGCAGCCCTGAGGCCACATGTGGCCTTCTAGGTTCTTGGGTATGACCTTTTGACTGAGTCCAAGTTTTATAGAACAAATCCTTTTATTAAGGGTATTTGTTCTGTGAAGTCTGAATTCAATCAAGGGGCCAACCTTGAGGACCTAGATGGCCACATGTGGCCTTACGGTCCCAGGTTCCCTACCCCTGGTCTAGGACCTAAATCTGTGGGATAACTATGCAGCTGCATGACTCACAACCAAAAGGCAGCCATCAAAAATTATGCAGTGGTTTAAAACCTTCCTTAACAGAACTAGAAAATGTAAAGATTGTTTCCCCATGTTTAAATCTGCATTGACTTACCTTTTTTTAACTTTTAATGTTATTTTTACATCAACTTTGCTTATAAATACATCCCTCTCTAACCAGACAGTCATCCCTTGTGTAAAAGAAAAAAGAAAGCATTTCTGCCAAATTAATCTACCAATTCAATGTGACAATACAGGCAATGCTCCAGCCTCCCGTCACTCCAGTGAAGGGAAGAAAGTCTGCTTTCCCAGCCTGTCTTTGGGCCAATCTTGGTCAGTATAATCACACAGCATCCAGCTTCATGCCTTTCTGCACTCTGCATCCTCACTGTGTTCAGGCTTTCTCGGTCCAGCCCACTCTGCACTACAAGTCATGTCTTCCCAAGCCTCTCAAGGTTTCAGGATGGCCGCACCAATTACAGCGCAGCCATGCTCTAGTAAAGCCAAGACCCTCAGCTTCTTTAGCCTTTCTCCAAACGCTGGCTATCCACTTTGTCTCCAGTGGCTCACTATTACAAAAAGGACTGCTGTAAGTAACTTGGCGTACAGGGGATCTTTCCATTTTTATTCTTCTTAGTCATACATATACACATACATGCCTTGTAGTGTGTATATGTGTGTATTTACACACTCACTCACAACCCTTTCTGCAGTTCTAAGCATCTTATCTGAAGGAAAAAGGTTAGAACATTCTGGAAATTTCCTAGGCATAGTTCCAACCTGCCTTCCAATAGACACAACACACAGCTTTAATGGTGCATTAGTGTGCTATCTTTACTTCTTAAAATTATGAACTTAAGTATTAATAAAAATGAAGATTTAACATACAAAGACCAAAAAAAGACGATTGCATATGAAACCATAAACTCGTCACAGACATCTTTCTTCATTCAGCGGTGACAAAGCCCTCCTGTCGCACATCTTTCTGCATTCCCCTGTTTTTATCTCACATTTCAACAACATTCTGTGTCTGTCCTCACACCAGCCTCCAACACTGATCACCCTTATATTCCATCACTTTTGCCAATGCACCAGGTAGGAAGAAAAGCTTCAGAAAAAAATCTCTGATTACGGATCTGAAGGAATTTCTCTAAACGTGGTTAATAGTGTGAAATTCTTCTTTTGAAAAGTCTGTTCATCTTCTCTGGCTTCTGGAAATGGCTCTAGGCCTTACACACCCATGTTAGCTGCCTTACCTCAGCTAATAGCCCTTGATCAGAGACAACCAATTTAACCACATTTTCCCAATCACCAGCTCCCCTTCCATTCCATGCAGGCTAAATGACCTGTTTCTTGCTCGCCTCCACCTCATTTGGTTAGGATTCTCACCCCAGACCAGGGGCTCTTCACATGGTGCCTGGCAATTTTTTTTGTTAATGTTTTTACAACTATTTCAAAAGAACTGGCTTCCTTTGAAATCTTTGGTATTTTATACTTTATATTTTAAAACATGAATCTGAGAAGGGCTTCAGACTTCACTGAAGTATGCCATGACAGAAAGAAGGTTAAGAAGGCCGGACAAAACCAGCTTCCAGCATCCCCAGGAGTTCTTGTCAAAGGAGGTTGGGGGTCGTCTTCCCCAAGTATCTTATGTTCCCAGCTCTACCAGTCCCTGGATTAAGAGCATATTACTGTATTCTTCTTCACCCAGTCTGTTCCAACCATTTAATCTGACCTTTTGATTATTACAGCCTTCTAGTATAGTCTGAGTCTTGTAACTTCTCTTCCCCCCCTTTGCTGCTACTGATTTTTCATGAATTCCCTTGAAATTTTAGGCATTTTTTTCTTCCAAATGAAACTTACCTTATTTTTAAGAAGATATTTGTTCCTACAGATCAAAATTTCCCGCAACCATTTGAGAATTTCTGTACTGCTAAGCATCTGATGGGTAGTTAGCTTTTTACAGATATAAAAAAGCATTTGTGAGCTGAAACAAAATGAAGTTGATCAGCAGTAGCAGAGTAATCCTCTAATACAGACAAAATGAATACTGAATAACAGAATTTTCCTATAACCTAATTTTTAATGGTTCTGATTATTTTTGTCAGGTTTGATAGCAGTTTACCAAGGTACCAATTAAATATTAATGACTGTGTCTTATAGGTTATAACTTAAATGTTTTTCCCCCAGAATACCTCATTGATGAACCTCACTTACATTCTTCATTTTAAAGAACTGTAAGTGGACTTCATTCCCAGAAACATCTATGTATCTTTTCAATTCATCCATTTATAAGCTAAGTCATCCTATAAGGCCTGATTTGTGGGTTATACTTGAGAACACTGGCCTATCCCTCAGATTTAGCTCTACTATTCTGTCTTCATGTCCAATTTAAATACTATCATCCACTTCCTTTTATATGGGCTATCACCTGTATAATTTGCTTTCTCGAAAACCTTAAGTTAATAAATTGAAAAGCCTTCAATATCAACTCTTCATCTGTCCAAGACTGTTGTTACTTAAGGATGCTTTTAGAAAATAACAAGAGTTTAAAGATTTGAATGTGAAACATGCTAGGTAGGCATTATATACATATGATGCATATTCTATCTGAAAGACCTACAGACACGGGTGTACGAGTTTCATGCTCATCTACACACTCTACAGAGCTGGATTTTTAAAAGGCTATAATAAAGTGAATAAAAATCAAAATGGACATACCTAATCTCCCAGAATGTCTCTATAGGTGAATCTGGATTCCATAAGTCAATGCTATCCAACTGATGAAGCACCAGCAAAGCCTAAATTTAAAGATAAGAGTATTTCACTACTATATGAAGCTAGTGCTTTGAGCAGAGACCAGCAGCAGTACCCAAGGCTTTAAAATGTCTCCCTTGGACAGAATAAAGGGCGCGCTACGGATGCTCTCTTTGTACCCCAAGTCTTACTGAGCACAGGGCCTGGCACTTACTTAAGGCTTAAGAAATCCATGCTGACTGTTGATTGATTTATAAACAAAAACTAGAGTCATTTTGCTGAAGAGCTAAATGTTTCCAAAGAATGTGACCTTATTCCCACTGACAAGAGAGTAACTGGGAGTGAAAGCTGGTCATAGGTAGGTAGACAGAGGAGGAGTTTGATTCCCAGCTCTGCCAGAGAAGCTGATGCCACCTTGCCTACTATACAGCCTTTTGAACAAGAGAGTACTTTGGAAGGGACTAAAAAGTGGGGGGAAATCTGGACTTTGTCCTCTACAGAATATTTATCCTTGAGACTACAGCTTAGCTAAGGGGCAGACTATGAGATACTTGCTATTTTAAAATAAGATCTTTTTCCGGCCTTTTCTAAAGAGAGGTAGTATGTTATGATGGGCAGAGAGGGCGCCGCAGAGTCAGTAAGCCCTGACCACTGTCTAATACATGCCCCCTTCACAACTCAGCATTCTAGGCAACTCTTAAGACTATCTGCAGGGAAGGGCCACTGTGATAGGGAGTGTCGTTTATTAATGCAAAGACAAGTCAGCTCCCTATTGCTACCTCCTGTTCAGAAAGGCCATTTGGGAGCCCCTGAGGAGAAAGATCACCAATCCAAAGAATGAAGGAGCTAGGAAGACAGGGACCATCCAAGTCATTTCTTTTGTATCAGCCCTGTGATCTCACTGGTTTATGAATACTGTTGCTTGATATGGAAGGATCAAGGTGGGGTTTTGTCAGAAGACATGGATGTGTTTGTAGGCAGCAGGGGATGATCCCATAGACAGAGGGAGCCTGAAAATAAGTGAACGAATGGGGATGACAGAGGGGGTTATCTGATGGAGGAGACAGGATGGAATGGGATCAGCTAAATAAATAGAGAGGTAGCCTTGGTAAGGAGCAAGGCTCCTCCTCATGGGAAGCAGGGATGAGGAGCAGAGAGGAGCAGAAGGGCTGAGTCATGGGAGATGGGGAAGCTCACAGAGAACGGCCCCAATTGTGTCTATAAAATATGAGACAAGGTTCTCAGCTGGGGGGGGAGGGGCGCCCACAGGGAGTAAAGGAAGTTGGAGGAGGGATGGAAAGGTCTGAAAGAGCTGCTGTGGGGAGAGGGATGGGGAGAGGGGGGATGGCGAGAGGGGGGAAGGAGCGCAAGATTGCCCAGCAGCAGTGAGGATCCAGATGAGGCTGTGCAGCATGAATCTGTAGAGGGCCCTGCCAGAATCAGTATGATTTTCTTCACCTTCGTTCAGCAGCACACATGCATAAGCAAAACCAAGAAATGGTTGGAATGATCCAAGGCAAGGTTTGACTGGGTGTAATCTGGGACACAATAAAAGGATCAGGATTAAACAGAGAAGGCCAGTGTGGAACTGAATTGTTTCACTGAAGGTCAAGATGGAGGGAGGAGGAGAGAGTAGCTGGGACAGGAAAGATGGCCTGGGAGAGAAGGGAAGGGTCAAAGGATTGGAGGTCATAGTGTGGAAGAAAAGGCACAGGGAGGATGAAAAGCCAACAGATTACGGTTGGATAAAGGGATTCCAGAATTCTTGAACATATTCTGGAAATGGATGGGAAACAAGGGGTATTCCAAGCTCCCAGACTCCACCAGTAAGCAGTAAGGGTTAAGTGACTTGCCTAACATCACACAGCCAGTGTGGATCAGAGGCAGCATCTGAGCCCAGATCTTCACAACATCAACCTATCCCCTCCTCCATGCGTTTCACAGGTAATTTTATATGCAAGATAATCCTGAAGCATTCTGTTAACTAAATTTAAATTCTCACCCTCCAAACCAAAGCTCCCACACTTCATCTCTCTCCTGTAGGTGGTAACTCCAGATATGCAGAATGCCGTCCACGACCATTCTCTTCACTCATTCCCCAACTAAGTGTGATTGTCTTATTGCGTCTGCTCTGCAGCTCTTGTCTGTGACCTTGCCTAGCCATGGGAGCCAGGAGGAGGGTCCACCCAAAGTGCTGGGCCCAGCCTCCAGTTCTCTGATCATGATGCTGAGAACCATGGAACGTATCGGCTGCTGCTCCCTCACTCTTACGTGATGGGCACACGTCTTTTCAGATCCCCTCACTCCCCAAGCAACGCCTTTGAGTCCCCTTCTACTGGGGCTCTCATGACTTGGACTAGCACCGGAGGTCTCTCAGGTATATTTTCAGCATCCTTAAGGGTTCTCCCTTGAGAGGTTGTCTTCCATGGAAAACGTCAAGAGCATCCAAGATTCTTTGTAAGATACAGTAAAGACAACAATCAATGATTATTAATAGCAGAGCTGTGAACAAACAACCAGGTTATTCAGCCTGTCCTTTTGTTGAGAAATAAGATGACCCCAGACCTCCTCCTCTCAATGCTACCCTCCCGGTTTCCTCCTCTCCTTTTCCTTTCCATTCTCCTGTTCTTCTCTTCCCTCCTAGCTTCTTCTTCCCTTTCCTCTTCTCCCTTACCCCACCCGTTTCTCCTTACGTGATCCCAATGGCTCACTCCTCAAAGACTGTGGTCTTCCATAATTTGTAGCAATAAAACACAATCAGAAGAATGGGGACTTTCACAAAGCAAATGGTGTACATCAGGGGCACAATGCTTGTGCAAGTCCCCCGAAACAATTATATTCACTTCTCCATCTTACTTAATTCTGGGTCCAACCCCCTCACATTTAATGATCTGTTTTACCAAACCATGCAGTTAGGTATTATTATTTAGTTATTAGTTAGGTTTTATATATTTATGTTTTGGGGGGTGCAGCGAGGGAGGGAGGGAACTAAAAGGGAGAGACAGATTAATTTTTTAAATGCCTGCCATAAAAAAGCCAAAATGCATCAAAGCAAAACTTGTTTTGAAAAAATAAAGAGTATAGAAAATAAACAAATCCCTTGATTTCAAATCCATAGTTACTGACATTCTCAAAGGACACGCATGTGAATCTCCACTTGCCATGGTGTGTCATAGGCATTCTAGGCCTAAGGTTCCACACTTGTCCAATACCAATCTTGTCAGATGACCCCTGGGATACATGCTGTTCTAAATCCTGTAACTTTTTTAGCTGACCCCGGAAGTTACGGCTTTTAGAATATCTCAAAGTCTAAAATTCAGCTCTCTTGAAAGGAATTGATCATTAATTTCAGCAAACCATTAAACTTTCAATTCTTGAACTGTAATTTGGAGAGCTAACCAGGATGTTTCTGATTATCAGAATGAACCACCAAAATTGTAGGTATGTTTTCTCAACTCTTCAGGCTTCACACACATGTCCTGATTCCAGTCCCCTTTAAAAACTCTAGATTTTGAGGACTACATTTTTAAAACTTTGGGAGCTAGAATTTTAACTATATAGGTAAGCAGGAAGAATGAACAGAGACTGGACAGGCAGCAGCGTCACCATTGCTAAAAGACATCATTGTTTGCCAGGTTACCTAGCTAGAAAGGAGCTCTGCATCACAGTGTTCAAACTCAGATGCTAGTAAATGGCGATGGTGCTGAGTGAGAAGAAAGACAGTTCCCAATCAGTCTACTAAAACGACAAACTGCTTTATGCAACCACCTTTGGTCCTCAAATCAATTAGAAACAAAGACGCTGAGGTTCAGAGAGTGGGCTTCCAAGCCAAGCCCAGCTCTCTAGCCCCTCGTGACACCTCTGCACCTTCCCACAGTGCTCTGCCCAGAGGAAACATCTCACATGCTCTGGACCATGTGTATTTATTCACATGTGCAGTGGCTCAAGAGCATCGCCTGTTCCATTTCTGCCTTCGTGGCTGCTGCACCTCCTTCCTGATGCGGCACCCAGCAGGTAAGCCTTCCATCAGGGCTGGCTGAATGAATGATTGTAGCATCCTTGATCTGGGGCCAGGGGGAGCTGTCAGCACCAGCTGAGCCTGGTTCTGTCTGTTTATTGGACAGGAGGAAGCCAAGGCCCAAGGAGGTTTGAAGAAATGGCCAGGAGATGAGCCACAGATAAGCAGGAGGCAAGTGGAGGTCAGAAGGCTACTCCACCAGAATCAGACAAACGCCCTTTTGTGGCCCCTATGTGTGAGAAGCAGGATCTCAGAGGAGAAGGAACTCTTTGAAGGCCTAGGGACCAAGACCTAGAGAAGCACCGCAGGAACGACTAGACAGCCTTATGATACTAGTCTACCTCTGCTTAGCACGTGTTTCTGAGTCTCAAGGGGCCCCTATGGAAATCTTAGGGTGCTTTAAGGATTTAATTTGAATTCTTCTCCCCAAATAATTCTAAGTCATCTGGAAATACTAAGCCAGTTCCTAGCATCACCTCTCAGAATCCCTCTGCCCAATGCCCAGTGTCCTATTGTTGATAAATGCAGGGTGTTAGCCAAGAATTCCCAATGAGGATGAGGAGAAGAAGAATATAGAATCAACTGAATATTTCTTGAAGGCCAAATGAATGACGATTGACAGGATCTAAGCCTCAGTGCCAGATTAGCAGCATAAAAGCACATCCCGAAACCAAACCGCAGCCGGTGGGCACCTGGGCAGCCCTCCCTGTCCCAAGAGAGCCGGGCTAAGCCAGGGAGACAAGGAGAGAGTTGCAGCTGTGGAATGATCCAGATGGACCCAGCATGGGGGGAAGGAGAACATTCCAGCGTGGGTCAGGAAGAACAGCAGCAGTGCATGGCACATACAGCACCAGCCCCAGGTCGACAGAGCATGTACGTGGTGGCAGACAGAGATGAAAAGATAGCCTTGAAAAGATAGGCGGGACGTTGGCTATGACCCCATCCAAGGGCCTAAATGTCTACAAAGCGCCTTCCTCACAAGAGCCCTGGGAGTTGGTTGTGGTCATCCTACCCAAGAAGGAAGCATGGCTGACCCAAGGGCACACAGCTAGTCAGCGATGAGGCTCTCTCTTTATTCCAAGTGTGGGTCTCATTCCAACACACCACAAAGGGGATGGCATGACGGAGGATCAGTCAGGAAGACTTGGAAGAAAAAGAGGAGGTGTAAGCACAGGCTGGCAGAGTGGAGGCAAATGCCACAGAAAGCTTAACAACTAAGAAAATCTTCAAGGACAACTGCAGATTGCTAAGTGACTATGAAAGAAAGAATGAGCCAAGACAAACTAAGAAAACAGCAAACTTTCAGAACCAAGGAACTAGAGAGTCTTAAGAAGTAAATGAAACTTGGGTCCAAAAGGAACCGCTCTACAGCCAAAATAAAAGAGCAGGACCAAGCGGCCTTCTGAACAATGCAGAGTCCTCCTGCCCCAAGCCTCTCTCCTCTCTCCAAGCCAGCCCCCCAAAGCACAGCTCTGACCACATCCCGCCCCCAACTCCATGACCCTGAGTAGCTCCCTAGGGTCTCCAAGATCAAACACTGGTTCATCTGTACTTTGTCCTTTTTTTCATTCCCGTTTTGGTCTGTTTTGTAACTATGGAAGTAACAAAAAAATCCCCCCCACAAGAGTGTGAGACAAGAAACTCCAGCCCGTTTCAGAGAAGCTCCATTCAAGGGAGAGGACAAGCAGAGAACGATTCTTGCTGGGTCAGCTGGGTCATCAGCTCATTCAAAAGCAGGATTGGAATCAACACTTGTTTTGTAAAGGCACCATAAGGTGGTATTTATAATTGGGTTTTAAAACTGCTTTTCCTAAAGGCCTTGGAAATCAACACATTTAAAAAGGGACTTAGACTTAAAATTTCCTTATTTTTTGAAGCATCAGCAGTTACAGGTTTTATAAAAGCTAAAGTAAGAGCATTCTTACCCTATATGGACCTTATAACAAGCCAGAGTCAGATGCCTTAACTGACATTTTCAGTGGTATATCATGACCAACTTCTACCACAAGGCAAAGAGGCCCACCATGGAACCCCCAAAACTGGGCACAGAAAGCCTGTCCATCAGCTCAGCAGGACACCCAGGGCAAGCCTTTCCTTACCTCCATGGCTTCTTGGGCTACTTCCGGCATGCTGGACTGGGGGACAAGCTGCACAAGGCCTGTGATTAACTCCGCCGTACTCCCCTGAGTTTCAGGCCCTTGCTTTCTTGGATTCTGCAAACAACAGGGCAAAGTTTTAGTTTTCCTTCATAACACCTGGTAGACTTTCCCTGTTTGTATTCATCCACACCCTGTATGAACCTAACTGTAAATATGAACCATCTTCAGATTCTCATTTAGGAAAGTCAGTGGGCTCAAAGTATTAATGAAAAACTGTTTTTATGATTTTATGAGGGATAATGGACTATTTCTAAATTAGTTAACAATTATGATGGAAAGATAAGCTTCTAATTTAGACTCATTTAATTTTGAATTTGTAACTACAACAAAGATAAGACTGAAATGTATTATAGAATCATAGAAAAAGGAAAAAAATCTACAACTTTAGAAAATTATCCCAACCTCCAGAACCCTCCCCTCTGGTCCAGTCCTATGCCACACCCTTATTTTTATGGAAATGCTGAAGCTCTGAAATTAGCAGTAGTACTAGGACCAGAATTAAGGTCCCCTCCCTTACAGTACCATCTACAATACTACCTTTCAACTACAAAAGGAATCTAACAAGCAAATCAATAATATTAAAAGGTTTCAAAGATTTAAGCTTTACCTACTTGAGCAAAAACAAGTTTTTTCCCCAGTTACTTCAGATGCCCCTTTAGATATAAAATCATTATAATTCTACATATTTTGTAGAAGCTAAATCTCCTTTGATATTCCAATTACAAGTCTCTCTTTCAAAGTAATTTAATAAGTAGCCCTTCCAAAGACACCAAAAAAGACAATAGTATTAAGTCTATTTCCAGTTATCCTAAAAGTAACATGACTTTAAAAAGAAAAAACCTACATCAGTACTCTCCAAAGTACTCTCCAGCAGCCTGAAACTTAAGGAGTGTGTGATAAACCAAGAGGACAGGTAGGAAGATGGATCTGATGCCGCCCTCCCCCCACTAAGCAACCACAGGCTCCTCTCCAATACAAGCGTGTCCTGGGCCTTAAATGTCACCCCCACAGAGCACACCCAATTGCCCTCTCTCACAGGGAGAGTAGTTTCATGTGAGCTTGTGAGGGTAGTTATGCCCGAACCCAACCTGACCCAGGTACCAATTAGCAGCAGGGCAGGCAAAATGCTCTGAGGCATCTGCCTCACCTGCCAGCCTACCTCCTCACATGTCTTGGATGAAACAGGAATCTGGAAAGAGTGAGGCTCTGCTCTATGCCACAGCAGAAATGAAGTAGTTACAATTGCTTTCTTTCCACCAAAGACACATCCCTCTTCCAAATGTCACCCTATCTAAAGAAGGTACAACCACCCTTCCAGTCCCAGGTTTACAATGCTGGTGGTCTCCTTGATTCCTTCACTTTTCCTCACCCCACAGAAATCCAGGAATTGGGAAAGCTTGTCATGTCTACCTCCACATCTCCTGGGCATCCAGTCCCTTCTCCTGGAATGCCCAGGAAATGCCCTCCTCACCCTTCACCTAGAACATCGACAGTCCCCAGGAAAAACTGTTTTCCCTGCCTTAAACACCTGTCCTCTCTCCACTTCGTCCTCCAGGCTGCCAAAGGCACTTTTTTAAAGCACAAGTCTGACTATATTACTCCTACTCAATAAATCCCAGGGGCTCCTTACTGCCTGTAGGATCAAAGATGATGTTCTCTTCATCTTATCCCTCTTGATGATGGGATTAACTTTATGATGATGAACATCATTCGTCAAACAGGCACATGCACATAATGATAAAATTACTCAGCACAGATACAGTCTGGTCCTTTTCTCTTTTCTGATAGCGTGCATGATCAAAAGAATTGGGAGGCGTTGTTCTCAACTTTTCAGTAATTTAGGCTGGCCTTCTTCCCAAACTCATTTAAATTGGGTCAATGAGTATCTAAAATGCAAACTCTTCCCAAGTCTTTATAAGGAATCTTCCACTCTGAACCGATCTGCAGCTGTTGAACTTCCAGGCCATAAAGATGCTTGTCCACTAGATGGCAGCAAAGACACATCTTTGAGGTGGAGCTGGACCAGCAGCAGAGGCATCTCGTTCTTATTCCTTCCAACACTCCAGCAGAACACGCCGCTGGGCACCAGCGAATTTGACTCCCTACTGTGAAAGTGAATGGCAGGCCAAAAAATGGAGTCCGAATGCCGCCTGGCACTCAGCACCCAGAGGACTGCTTTTGTGTCCAAATGAAGGTGATTAGTTAGCAGGTCCTGGCCACCAAGGAGCAGCCAGCAGAGAAGGGGCTGGTCTCCACCGCTCCATGAGGCTGGAGAAGGGCCCCTGCTCCAGAGAGGGAGGTTCAGCAGAGGGGGTGGGATGGACCTGACTGGCTTGGGATGTCTCCAGGCCATCCAGTCTGAAACGACCAACACCAGACAGACAGACAGACAGACAGGAGTAATATGCATAGATGAGAGCTGAACTCGCAGGAGCAGGCAGGTCAGCAAGAGAGAGCGTCTAGAGAGACCACGGTCTGAACCAGAGCCCCAGAGGCCCCATACTTAGGGGGACACCAGATGGATGGGGAGATGGATGAAAGTCAGAAAGGGAGGAGGAGGACCAGAAGAGAGGAGGCATCACCAAAAAACACGAGGAAACAATTCTCAAGGCAGAGGCCATGAAGAATGGGGGAGACAGGTGAAGAGTGATGACTGAAGGACCACTGGGATTGGCAATGAAGAGAAGGCTGAGGTAAGGGAGCAGGAGCAGGAGCAGGAGAGCACCCTGTGCCGTGACCAGCTCTGACAGACTTAGCTCTTCTCAGCAATGCAGGAACCTGACCCAACCACAAAGACTCATGATGGACAATGCTATGCACAGCCAGAGAAAACCTGAGTCTGACTGCAGATCACAGCAGACGACTGGCTCTCTCTCTCTCTTTTTGGTTTCTTCTTCCTCATGGTTCTTTCAATCGGTTCTAATTCTTCTTTACAACATAACTAACGTGAAAACACATTTAAAAAAAGAGATCATCAGTCATTGGAGGGAGCAGTCTGAAGTACATGATGAAATCGAAAGTTAGATTCCTAAGAGATGCAGCTTTTTTAAGAAGTCTGCCTGAGAAAGGGAAGAAAGACAGAGGATGAGAGCTTGAGCACATGGAGGGGTCTAGAAGGTTTTTTTTTAAAAAGCAGGGGTAGAGCCAAGGTGGAAGAGCAGGACTTACTTGAGCTCATCCCCCAGTTGCCTCCAACACTTGTAAAAAACGACTCTAAACAAATTTCAGTGCTACAGGAACCACCGGTGAGACAAATCTGCTGCTGAACGCAGCCTTCCCGGTTGACAGGAAGGGTTGATCACAGCCAGCTAGGGGTGGAGTACGGTCTCGAGTAGGCCGCCCCAGCACAGACCGGTGGCACAGAGCAGCTGGAGTAGATGTCAGGGGACTGAATCACTGGGAGCTGTGAGATTCCAGACTTCCCAACTCACAAACACCAACGAGAAAATAAAAGGTCAGTGGAGCACAATCCAGCCCTGCCCCGTGGGCAGCACGTGGAGTGGTGGCTGTGGGCTGGCAGCAATAGCAGCAGGCAGCTGCTTTGGGAGCTCCAGGCCCCAGACGGTGGAGAACCAAGCTACTGACCAAAGGGCAACTGCAGAAATCTCTGCTGGCGCCCCAGCAGGATTCTCCTGCCTTGTCCTGCTTGGATCTGGGTCGCAGTCTTGGGTGGCGGTCCTGGGGTGAGGAAGAGCCCTGGTGCAACAGACTGTGGCAGCTGTGGAGAGGGAGTCCTCCTCACAGTTCTGAGGCAGGTGCCTAGAAGTAGCTCTGACAACAGCTGTGCAAAACCACAGAAATTTGGGACATAGCACTCTCTACTCTGGAAGCAGAGCTCTATCATGGCAAAGCTCAAAAATCAAGTAATTAGCAGGGAAAATGAGCCAACAGAGGAGGACAAATCAGACTATAGAATCTTTCTTTGGTGACAAAGATCAAAATATAGAACAAGAAGAAGACAACAATGTCAAAATCCCTGCATCAAAAGATGCAAGAAAAACATGAATTGGTTGCAGGCCACGGAGGAGCTCAAAAAGGAGTTTGAAAATCAAGTAAGAGAAGTGAAAGAAATATTGGGAAGAGAAATGAGAATGATGCAGGAAAATCATGAAAAATGAGCCAACAGCTTGCAAAAGGAAACCCAAAAAATACTGAAGAAAATAATGCCTTAAAAAATAGACTAACCCAAACCTCTTTTAGGCCCAAAAAGCCAATGAGGAGAGGAATGCCTGAAAAAACAGAATTGGCCAGAAGGAAAAAGTTCAAAAGCTCACTGAAGAGAATAATTCCTTCAAAATTAATTGGAGCAAAGAGCTAATGACTTTATGAGAATTTAAGATATTATAAAACAGATACAAAAGAATGAAAAAATAGAAGGCAATGTGAAATATCTCACTGGAAAAACCACGGACTTGGAAAATAGATCCAGGAAAGATCATTTTAAAATTATTGGACTACCGGAAAATGATGAACAAAGAAAGAGCCTAGACATCATCTTTTAAGAAATCATCAAGGAAAACTGCCCTGATATTCTAGAACCAGAGGGTAAAATAGAAATGGAAAGAATGCACCGATCACCTCTTGAAAAAGATCCCCCCCCCAAAAAACTCCTAGGAATATTATAGCCAAATTCCAGAGTTCCCAGGTCAAGGAGAAAATGTTACCAGCAACCAGGAAGAAACAATTTGAGTATTGTGGAAACACTATCAGGATAATACAAGACCTAGCGGCTTCTACATTAAGGGACTGAAGGAGTTGGAATAGGATATTCCAGAGGTCAAAGGAGCTAAACCAAGAATCACCAGCCCAGCAAAACTGAGTAAAATGAATGCATCAGGGAATAATATGGTCATTCAATGAAATAGAGGATTTTCAAGCATTCTTGAAAGAAAAAAAATAGCTGAAGACAAAATTTGACTTTTTTTTAAATAGAAGCAAGAGAAGTATGAAAAGGTAAACAGGAAAAAAAATCATAAGGAACTTATTAAAGTTGAACTGTTTACATTTCTACATGGAAAGATGATATTTGTAACTCATGTGACTTCTCAGTATGAGGATGTGTATGTATGTATGTGAGTATATGCATACACAGACATAGGGCACAGGGCAAGTTGAATATTAAGGGATGGAATCTAAAAAATAAAATTAAGAGGTGAGACAGGACTATATTGGAAGAAAAGAAAAGGGAGAGGTGGAATAGGGGAAATTATCTCACATAAAAGAGGCAAGAGCAAGCTGTTACAATGAAGGGAAAAGAGCAGGGAAGTGAAAGGGGATGGATCAACCTTACTCTCCCTGGATTTGGCTAAAGGAAGAAATAACATACACACTCAGTTGGGTATCTTACCCTACAGAAAAGTAGGGGGAAAGGGATAAGAGGGGGAGATAACAGAAGAGGAGGCAGATTTGGGGAGGAACAGGGTCAAAGGAGAAAACAGAACAAATGGGGGTCAGCATAGGACAGAGGGAAATACAATTAGTCTTTCACAACATGACTACTGTGGAAATGTTTTGCGTAACTACATATGAATAATCTATATTTAATTGCTTGTCTTCTCAGCAGGGGTGGGGGAAGAGGAAAGAAAGGAAAGAATCTGGAACTCAAAAGTTTTAAAAATAAATGTTAAAAACTTGTTTTTACATGCTACCAGAAAATAAAATATACAGACAATGGGATATAGAAATCCATCTTGACCTACAAGAAAGTAAGGGGGATGGGAGGCCAAGGGGGATAAAAAGGAGGGCAGACTGGGGGAAGGGGTAATTAGTATGCCTGTCCTTTTGGGGTGGAGGTAGGAGAGAGATCGGGAGAAAGTTTGTGACTCAAAATCTTGTGGAAATAAATGTTGAAAACTAAAAATAAATAAATTCTTGGGAGAAAAAGGAAGAAGGGCAGCTAGGGGGTGCTGTGGATAGAGCACAGGCCGTGGAGTGATCCGAGTCAGACACTAGCTGTGTGACCCTGGGTTGGTCACTTGACATTGACTGCCTTCAAAAAAGGGGAGGGGGGGGAGACTAGGGTATGTTTGAAGGCATTAGGGAAAAGCCAAACAGAGGGAAAGAGACTAAGGACTGGTGAGGTGAAGGCTGAGCGAAACAGCAGTCTGCTGGAAGAGATGAAAGGGAAGAGGGACAGAACATACATAGAGCCCCTCTGTCCCCTGGGCTGTTGTCTCTTCTCAGCACCTTCCTCCCTTCAGCCCCCTGCACTGCGTCATATGCCCAACAGCTGAGCATTCTATGATGTACTGGTACCTTCAATGAGGCAGTGCACTCCTCGAGACGAGGAGCTTCTCTTGACATTTCTATTTGCAAGTCCAATGTATGTGGTAACTACTTATAAACGGTTTTTTCATTCATTTTAATTCATTCAAGAGAAAGAAACAGTCTTAATTTTGTCAACTCTGTCTGAAGATGAAGGGAGGGGAGACTGTAAGAGGCTTTAAGAAATGAGTGAAGGTGAGGAACAAACTGGTTTCTGTGGGAAATGAGACGGGCTCTCAATAAAGAAGGAATGAAAGCATTGCCTTGCTACTGTGAGGGCCCTGTTGGGGCTAACAGAATAACAGAAATTTACAGTATGTTCAGTCAATTGAAAGCATGACTTCTTCCGACTCCATTCAGCAAAAGCAAAGGCCTCATACAGAGGACGGAGTTATCCAAGGACAGACACTGGCAGGGGATGAGAAACAAGTGAATAAAAGGGGAAAATCATCTGAAAGTAAAGAACAATAGCTGGTTAATTATAGGACTAAGACTGGGACAGGGATTTCAATGACAAAGAACAGGTTAAAGGTTAACAGTAACATTCCATGTTCTCTACTACACGCGACTACCATGGGAAGGACACGCTCTGATCTGAGGTTCTACTGGCTGGGACATTCCTGCTTCAGGCGTCTAGACTGATGGAGCTAAAAGGGCCCTCTGAGGTCACCTGGCCCAGTTTCTTGATTTGACTGTTGAGAAAATAAAGACCCTTTCACACAACCAAAGTCAAGCCCTCATCAGTTCTCACCTGGACTATGGCAAACGCCTCCCAACTGGCACCTGCCTCAAGACGCTCCCAACTCTGTTCATCCTCCACACATGAGCCAGTCCAGCTACTGCATTACTACAACTCCACTGAATCAAATTAAAAACTTCTCTTGGGCACTGATAGTTCTTTGTGATGGACCCGCCCTCAAGGTCCCTTTCCAGCTTCCTCAGCCTATGCTCTCCGGTCCTGCCAAACTGCCCTCCTCACTCATGCTCTCCTGCCTCCACGGCTTTGCACTGGTCCAATGCATAGTGGAGAGGCACTGCTGTCACTGTCCCTTCTTAGGACCCCTAACACACTGTGCACAAAGCCTTCCCTATAGCTGTGTGGGCAGTGCTTTGGTGAATGTTGAGTGCTTGCAGACATAATAAAATGCGTTCAGACTCTGACTGACATAAATTAGGCTTACCCTGCATACATAGTACAAGTATCACATTCAAAAAATAAATAAAATTTGCCTATCACACATCTGCACGAACGTCAAAACCCATCAGACCTTGGACTCACAAAGAATTCAACAAAAAGCTGATTTATTGAAGGAAAATTGGGTCTATATCCATCAACTGAATCTCTCCTAGTGCTGCTCAGAGACGCTTTCAGAGCAGCAAGGAAAGCTGTACTGTAAACAGCATGGGAGAGCTCGTGTCTTCTCCTGTAAGATTCCATGTTCGTTCTCCATACCATCCATACCTCGCTATGGATAAGTTGTCTTTCCCCAATGGGACTGTCTACTCCTTGAGGGCAGGCCATTTCACCTCCGAGCTGCTGTGTTTTTAGCTAGGTAAAGGATGATGGCACTACCTGTAGACCTTACTTGGGTGCTGTGAGCAAAGTTCTCCTAAACTAAGGCACAGGACAAGTACGAGGTATAGCCCCTGTCTTTGTACTGACAGCACCTGACACACAGTAGGCTCTTCATAAATGCCTGTGGACGTACTGAAGTGATTTAGACAAGGAAGCGAGTGGAGAGTGAACACAGATCCAACTGCAAAGCTAGCGTTCCTCCCTCTGAACTTCAGTGAGCACACGCCCGTCCTCCCGCTCTTCTTCCCTATCTCTCTGACAATCACACAGTCAGAAAGAAAATGGAAGCAGACTGATGGGAGATTTAACCCACTATTCAAACAGAAATATCAGGACTGAACCCTCCCCCAACTTTCCCCAACAGATGTCAAGCTATGCCCAATGGCTACTCCCCTCACCACCCGCTCTTAAAATTCTCCTTATTAAATAGGCAGACATATGCTAACAATCTGATCGTTACAAAATTAGGATAAACACCCTCCTAAAGTACCTTAGAAATTAAGGAGATAAGTATGAGGAGTCCAGGGAACAGATTGTGTTACCATCATCTCTAAGCTGTTTGTTGTTTTTTTTTTTTTAAAAGAAAAAGTCATTTTGAAACAGTAAATAGGAAATGTCAAAATCCTTTCTAGATAACAGTAATCTTTCAGGAACACAACGTTTCTGTCAAGTTACATGAATGGGCATATTTTCAAGATCAAAAGAAGTTTACTTACACACAGCAACAGTTTCGGGTCTGCATGGATCAGTTTTACCATGGATAACAGGAGGTATTTATAACTTCTTGTTTCCAAGTCCGTAGGTTTTTCTTTGAATTTAAGGCTTGTCATTTTTTCTTTAAATGTAAGACTCTAAGAAAAATATATTATTATCCTGTTAGTATCTATTATTTACTTGGAGGATATTAACAATCCAACTTGTTTGAAATATACAAAATATGGGGTAACACAACCTTAGGCCTATTAACACCATATAATGTATTTTTAATATAAACTTCAGTATAATCTATATGTACAATTTAGTTTCTTAAGTTAAAAAAAACCCTACAAAAACTGATCTTACACACACACACACACACACACACACACACACACACACACACACACACACACACACACACACACACACCTGGCAGTCTCAATCAGATTAATTTGAAAAGTAATTTCACAAAACTATGGAAATTCATTGGAGCCTAACCAGATTTGGGAAAGGAGGGAGCTTCTTCAACAAATAAAAACGTAAAATTAAAACAACTGGAAACTGCCATGCATCATACACAGAAGAAATGTTTGACTTGGTGCTTTAATGCCAAGTGTAGCACCATATCCTCTCCTTTAAAAAATGTTTTCTCAAAATTATTCTAACTACTTAGTTTCTCCTTGATGCTGTTGCTTTGTGCTCTAATGTTATTCCACCTCTCAAAGTGAATAATACCTATTTCGTTAGAAACATGACAAGGTATCACTGGAAAAATGAAAAAAGAATTCAGAGGAAGATTATCTCACGGAATATGCACTTCTAATCCAAAGAAATGTGAGCACTGTTTTACAAAGTTAACTATTTCTTGCTTGAGTAAAAAAAAAAAAATCAATAGATTCTTATATCTAAAATTCTAAAACTATAATTTAGAAATGCTACCTTTCAGGGCGGCTAGGTGGCGCAGTAAATAGAGCACCGGCCCTGGAGTCAGGAGGACCTGAGTACAAATGTGACCTCACCACACTTAACAGGAAACTAGCCGTGTGACCTTGGGCAAGTCACTTAACCCCAACTGCCCTCCAAAAAAAAAACAAAGCCACGTTTCTCATTCTACTCACTTCATTTACTTTTTCCACTCAACAAAAACAACTTGGCAAATAATACAACTAAAAAAATATGCAAATATGTAAATATGGGTTCTCAAATTTCTATGTATCCATACTGATAACATCAGAAATGGTACATCTTGACAAATGTTAAAATACAGAGGTGTGTGTCTATGAGTAAGATAGGTATTTTACAATGTATTAAGCATAAGAAATGTATTTATGTTTATGTATAAGGTTACTAACAGTCCTTATAGCATAGCAAAAGAAAGATGTCTAATTCCTCCTGTGTTTCCTACATGTGTGCACACACACATGCATGCACACAGATGTAGATACATATACACATGCACACAAAGAAGTGTCCCGGAGAGGCCACACGCCAATGCAGGGGTACAAGAGTTCACAAATGCATCTGCGCTACTTGTTACTAGGCCTATGCTCCAAAGGGAGCCTGCAGTCAGAAGGTCTGGCCTCCACATGCCCTTGAAACTTGCTCAGCATGCTGGAATCTGACCCATTTTTTAATTTCTTCTCAAGTCAGAATCACAGTCCTGCACTGGAATACCAGTGCAAAGGTTTAACAGCTGTGTGATCATGAATAAATCAGACCATTTCTTAGAGGTCCAGCTTTCTTAGCTAGAGGCATAAGGATGCTACTGCTTGTACGGCTTACCTGGGTGTTGTGAGGAATGTTCCTTATGAACTAAAGCACTCTACAAATATGAACTGGAAATTATTTTATTGTCATTACTATTACTACACAAAAAAAGGAAAAACACATCAGATTAACATGGAACCAATTTTTTTAGCAAACTTGCTGAACACATATGCTCAAAAGAACAATTAATAAACTTACTTCTTCCTAACTGTTATTTTCTACTGTCGTCATTACCCAGGAAAAGCACGAAAATAAGAACAACAAGCAAATTAATGAATTCTTTTTTGTTTTTACCTCAAAATAAATAGTAGTTTAACTTTTCATTCTTTACTCACACAATATGAAAAAATGACTGAGTACTGGCTACCTGGTATGACACATGAGACTTCTAAAAATTCAACTGTAGTACAGAAATCCAGTTTCAATTTATCAACCATAAATGGTCTGTTACCAGAAATAACAGACGACCTAAAAAAGTAAGTATTATATCAGCCCAAGAATAAGGCTCATTTCTTTCCTCTAAATCTGGCATGTATAAAATACTAAGTGCAAATGGTTCATTACTGTTATCTTTCTATGTATATCCATCTGGTTTTCCCTCTCAAAGGGGTAAGAAGAAAAGGGGGGATTTCATATATTCAGAGGAAAAGAGCAATTTATTTCAAATGAAAATAAATTAATAAATTAACTAACTGTTCTTCCTGTTCTAAACCTAAATGGAAATTCACTGCAGATATATGTATATGTGTGCGTGTATGTGTACACGCACATGCGTACATGCCTTGGCTAACAATGGTTACTACACATAGTAAGAAAAAATTAGTAACTCATGAAATAACTGTTTTGGCTTCTCCTATAAGGAAAAAAAAATTTTTTTGGAGGGGGAAGACCAGGCAATTGCAGTTAAGTGACTTGCCCAAGGCCACAGTAAGTATGTCAAATGTCTGAGGCTGGATTTGAAATCAGTCCTGACTCCGCAGCTGGTGCTCTATTCACTGCGCCACCTAATTTAATATTATATGCTTTACCATTATATGCTTTAATATGGAGGTCAACAAATTATGGTCACTTGGAAGACCAACCAGAGAACCTACCATCAAAATGCAAGATGAGGAAAAGATATATATGTACATATGTATAAATGCAAACACATTATCTGCTATTTAAAGACATTGCTTAGCGGTGGCTAGGTGGCACAGTGAATAGAGCACCAGCCCCGGAATCAGGAGGACCTGAGTTCAAATCCGGCCTCAGACACTTAACACAAAAACTAGCCGTGTGACCTTGGGCAAGTCACTTAACCCCCAACTGCCCACCAAAAAGCAAAAAAAAACCAAAACCAAACCAAAACAAAAAAAAGACATTGCTTAATGAAAATTGATTATTCCAATCAAATGGATTCATAAGTGGTTGGATACAATTGTTGTTGGCTCAATGTTAAGAGGCATTCAGTGGAGCCTCTCAAAGATCTGCACGTAATGCTGTACCATTTAATATTTTAATCAATGACATAAAGGCAAAGATAATATGTTCATTAAATCTACAAGTCACACAAATCTTAGAGGGATAGCTAACACAGTAGACAGAGAGTCGGGGAACAAAAGGATTTTGACATAGTAAGAGTAATGAGCTGAATACATGATGAAATTCAATTGGAATACTTGCAACTGGGAAATACGACATACAGGGACTGGGGTAGGGAGACCCTCCCTGCCCCACTAGAAAGTTAGAGGGGCATTGGAGGAGGACATAAAAGAGAACAGATTGTGGGAGGGGCTTTACAGTGGGATCACTGTTTTGGGCTTGGGGGTAGGGGAAAGAAGGGGAGAAAATTCGTAACTCAAAACCTTGTGGAAATGAATGATGTAATCAAGAAAATAAATTAAAATTAAAAAAAAGAAAAAATAATAAAAAAGAAAAAAAAGAAATTCAATTGGAATAAATGTAAAGTATTGCATAGCAAGACAGTAGCTATTCTGAAAAAAATCTGGGGCTTTTAGCGGACTGTAAGCAAGTATGATATGGCGACTACACATGTTACTGCATTCAAAGGGACACAGTGTCCAGGCACAGGAGGGAGGCAGTCCCACTGTACTCGGCCCTTGGCAGATGTCATCTGGCTCAGCACCGGACACACGTTTTAAAGAGGAATGCAGAGGAAAGCAATTGGGATGAGAAAGGGCCAAGTGTATATGAGACAGCTGAGAGAACTGGGGAGGCTCAGACTGTAGAGGGGGAGACTCAGCAGGCACCTGAGAGCTGGGCCCAAGGATTGGAAGGGCTGCTGTGTGACAAAGGCATCAGGCCCCAAAGAGTTGAACCCGCAACAGCAGGTGAAAGGTAAAACTATCAAAACTGATGAAGACATTATAAATTTCAAAAACTGAAATGTACAAATAGTAAATATGATACAAGAGCAACAGTACATAGGAGAAAGATGTAGAGTATTTGGTTGAGCACAGGATCAAAAAAGAGAAAATTGGACTGATGCTGTAAGTAAATCCTAACATCACCTCATCTTTGGGGGCAATAATGGAAACAGTGCCCGTACGGGCACAGGAAGAGCACTGTATCTGTGCTGAGTGCCACGTTTTATCCTGCAGGCATGCCAAAGGGTGCCCTGGCTAGCCAAGCATCCAGAAGCCATGTCATGTCCTACAAGGACGTCATGGGAAATGGGTCCAGGAACTGGGCAGGGCATTGAACTTGAAGACAACAGGAGTCTCCGAACCTTCAAAAGGCTCTCCCACGGAAGAGCAAGGAGACTCCTTCTATGCAACTCCAGAGGATGGACTGACGTCCAATAGGGAGAAATGACAGGAAGGCAAGTTTTGGCTCAATGTCATTAAGAACTTCCTGACACTTAAGAATGGCATGTACATGGAAGCTCCCATTCCTTGGAAACATCCAAGCAGAGGTTTCTGAAGAGCTATTAAAGATTTTCTAGAAAGAATTCTCATTTTCAGTAGGAGCATAGACTAGATGGCCTATGATCACATTTAACCCTGACCAGAGACGTTCTGTGATGGCCTAAGCAGGCCCTTAATGACCCTGTTCTCCCAGAGGGGAGAATTAGCCAAAATGTGGTCTTACGCCTGCAGACATTCCAAAACACACACACACACACACACACACACACACACACACACACACACACACACACACACACACACACACACACAGTTTTAGAAAAATCCTGTTTGCCTCCCAGCCCAAGATGAAACTTCTGCTCTGTCACAGGAATAGGGAGCTCCCTCTACCACTTCATGTCTCGAGAACTTGAGTAAATTCTAAATCTATAATAAATACAGTCATTGTTACCCTTATTCAAAAGAGGAGAAACAAATACATCTGATTTTAGTGGTGACTGAGGCTGGAATTGCTGAAAATAGATGAATGGTTGAAAATAAGTCATGATCCAGCTCCTAATTCGAATACCACACCTCCCCCTCAAAAAGGAGCAAAGTGACAATAGAAAATCAAGGCAATGGAATGGAAAAAATTTCCCATGAGAAGCTTAACTGATCCAAGGAAATGTCACTGCCCAGGAAATCTTTAAAACTTAAAAAGAAAAGAAAAGTAAAGTACAAGGCCCAAGTGAGCCTCTAGACACTTACCTCTAAAGTTGTAACTGGAGGGAAATTTCTTTTTCAACTTTTAAAACTTTTGCCACTTAAAAAATGAACTACAAACTAGTTCAGTGTTAAATGTCTATAGTCATACATTAAATCTCTAGTTTAGATATTTTTAGTACGTTTAAAAATCTATAATAATGAAAAAATCATGTTGTTACTCTCTGCTAGAATTTTAGCACACCTAGACACAATTCCACACTATAATTGTTAGCACAAAATGTTTCTATCTGAACATGCAGAGTGTAGACTTCAGAAGCCCCTGGCAAACACTGACGACTGGATAAAGATGAGCTATGATTATGTCAAATCACCCGTCGTTTTGGTTATGAGGATTCTGGAGAACAAGGCATGGCAAAAGGAAGCAAGAATGACCAGAGCAGACAGGACGTGAGGACATGCTCTATTTTCCACATGAGATGGTAGGACTGGAGCGGTCACTCCACACAGAGCCGTCAAGAAGACGGGGACTGTTCTGTGGTAGTCACAGTGGGTCATACTTACAGCCACAGAAGCCCACTGCCACGCAAAACAGTGACTGGCTGGCATCTGATCATGAGAGCGGCAGCAGCCAATCAGAACAGAAAATAAGAAGCAAAAAACAAAGCACCACCAATCAATGTGAGAGTCGCTATGGATCACCCTTCCTAGACACAGACATTAAGGACGTGCATGACGTGACCCTGCTGCTGTCTATCCGGGCTGGGCCACAAAACTCTGCTAAGTTCCTTTTTAAAGGGGAAAGCTGAGATGTATGTGTGTGCTTTGGCTTTCCTGGTACATAAGACACTGTCTTAAAATCCTAAGTAGTAGCATGATCTAACTTCACACCCAACGGGCCTGTCAACTAATGATTCTCAAAGAGCTCTAAGCTACCAAACAGCATTTGAAATTTACCAAATATCCTGATAAAGAGATATTATCCTTGAAATTTTTACTGCTTTTCCCTGCACAGAAACATTGTGGACCCAGTGGGCAAAATCCTGCATAATGGGGCATTCACTATAACCTAGAATTTGGCTTCCCTTCCTACTTTCTCCAAAGACAGTCTCAAGAAAATAAAATAACATTTAAGGCCACTTTGCATTTACAATCAAGAGGCCTAGTCAGTTATCAAGATGACACATAATACTCTGAAAAGATAATGTAAGATCTGAATTCTCTGTCCTTCAAAGGAATGGGGATTTGTCATCAATGTGCCCCAAGCACAAAGGGGTTGGGACCCAAGTCATATAGTTCTGTCTTCAGGGCTTGAGCTGATAAACAGAAACAGCGGGCATGGAATGAAGACACTGACAATGCCATGAAGGGCACGGACAGGGGAAGGGACACTCTCCACCGGGGGCTTCATCTTACCGGCGCCATTCGGATAGCAGCGTGAGCCCCACAGCCCTGGACGGCCTTGTGAAGGGTTTCACCAAACATGTTCCGGAGTTCAACAGAATGACAATACACAGCATCGATCTTGGGCCACCAATCCAGGGCAGACTAGAAAAAAGGCCAGACCATAAGGGAGGAAAAGCATCAGTACAAAAATAAAGAAACTGCTTGATGTAATGAGCAACTTATGCTGGCTCTAAACTCACATAGGCTAAAAGAGATGTCAAAAACTGTCTTAGACCATGCAAAAAAACACACCGTAATTTCCAGTCTTCAAATGAGCCCTTCCATCACTAATTTATAGGTGCTTTGTATTGTGCTCAAGGGCCTGAGACAAACAGAACAATTTGTAAACAAAAACAGAAAAAGTGAGATTTGTAGGTCCTGACAACTAACTAATCTGAAAACCACACCGCCTTTGGGAGGGCTAATTCTGAAGGGGATCCAATTGCAGAGAAGAAAAGCTTGATGCTTTAGATATTAGAGATTGAGTTCTTGCTCTAATCCAAGCTAGTCACTGAAAGCTTCCCAAAAAGTCATGCTAGATTAAGATAAATTACGGTGGTTCGATACTTTGACAAGAGTTATATGGGGAGCAGCTATATGAAGATTCCCCAAATAAGAACAGAGATATTTACAACAATGTTAGTAAATGAAATAAAATTATTAGTAAATTCATGATTTTAAATGTATAAGCAAAAATGGACAAGAAACATGAAAAACTAACAATCACCATAAACAAACACATAAATTAGTTCAAACAAAATATTTTGTTAAATGGAAATTCAAAACTAAACACAATCCTATTCTAATTTAACATTCCATTTGGATTGGAAAGTGTTTTTAAGATTCCTGTTTCACTTACAAGTTTACCATTTGGATTTGACTTCAAAACAAACGTAGAAATGTGGCATTAGTGTATGGAAAATAAATTATGAAACTGGAAAATCCAAAGCTTTACATAAGCATGGAAGAAGTCAACAGAATAAATCCAACTTAAATAGAAATATTCCATGGTGTTCCTATCAAGTTATTGAAAAGTAATGACAAATTTTGAGAGTGTTGCTATGGGAGATTGTTAGTAGTCTAGAAGTGAATGAAGAACAATATATGGGCTCCAGATTCACACTTCTTTTTCCTAGGACAAAATTAACTGCCCGATCATATCTTAATACCCAATACTTTTCAACTATTTGACTCACTAGATATTATTATGTGAGGAGCAAGAAGTTAGACGACTGAGTTACTATTTTAAATGATCTTTGGATTTTTGACTCTTTGGATAAAAATATGTACGTACAAAGACAAAATACCAGGTCTTAGCTTTTTTAAACCTCCACAATTTACTGTACTTACACAGCTTGGATCTTGTACACTACCTACGTGGTAAAAAGCATCTAAGGCCAATTTAGGACTATGCAGCTGGTGAGAGAGAAAAACACATTTCTGGACAACACGGCTATTTGCAAAAATTCCTGCCACTAATCCATTTCAAGTGCTGGTAAAGTGTCATCTGGCTCACTCCCAGCAGAGAACCAAGTGGACACTCTGCAGTTTGGAAATAGAACGGATTTCCTGAGATTTGGGTAATCTGGGCGTTATGCCGAGATAAAGTAACAGAGACAAGCTTCCTTCTGTGCACTTTTCCTTATCAAAGTCACAAAAGGCTATCATGTAATGCCAGGAGACCAAAAACCTCTCCCCTCTTCATGTTGCCAAGAGATGTGGTCTCTGTATAATAAAACCCTACACAAACCACTAAGTTTTTAAAGGTGCTGTGGCTTTAATAAGCAAAACCAAGCATGCTCAATGGATAACTGACTGCTAACTGCAGATTTCCAGTCAGATATCTGGTAAAACGATACTTGTCCTTTGGAACCCATGCTTGGCTGTATGTGCACATCTTGAATACCGTGCTCGATCATGAAGTAAAAGTCCTATGGGAACAACTTTGGTATGCAGCTATGAGAGGACCACATCTGTCCCGGCACTGGATATCCTGTAGGAGTCCTCATGGTTCTCTGGTAACCTTCACTGTCCCTCCTCCCACCCCAGCCCTGCTCTTACTGGACAGAACAGTGGGTGACGTACAGTGTGGCGCACGACTGGATCTAGAATCAGGCAACTGTCTCTGCTACCTATTCTGTGCCACTGGGCAAAGTCACACAGCCTCCCTGGGCCTCAGAAGCAAGTAGAACCAGACGGCCTCCAAGACCTCTTCCCTTCCAGCTCAAAACTGATGATGCATCACCCACTTAGCCTCCTAGTTTGTTAAGAAGACACAGGCAATCTAACAAGTCCCTCGCCTCCCCCACTCCACTCCTGCCTTGACCTACCCCACCCCTTCTTGCTCTCCTGTTCAGGCTCCAGATGTTCCTCTAATAGTCTCATCTCTTTCTTTCTCCAGGTCCTCATTCTAGTCATCAAACATGATCAGGTTGCCATAATGCTAAAAAAGTAAAACTTTCCCCTTGACTGTGGGATCTTTTTTAAAAATTATTATAATAGTTAAAGCTCTTGAATAACTAACTTGTCTATGCCAAATACTGCCAATTCCTTCCTTCCTACTTAATCTGCTTTTTCTCCCCATCATCTTGACTAAAACTGCTCTAAGCTCACCAGTGACCCAATCGCCCCATCTGGCTACTCTTTAGCTCTCGTGTCCCTTATCCTGGGCTCTTAACCCTGCTGACTGTACAACCAAGCTCTACCTTGACCCCTGACCAAAAGATTACAACTGGGAGGAAACTTAATAGCTCACCTAGTTCAACCTCCTCATTTTTCAGATCAGGAAAATGGGTCTCAAAACAATTCAAATGCCTTGAGCAATCTGACCACAAGGGTACTTAAATAAGTAACAAGGCCCGGATTTGAACCCAAGCCTTCTAACAAATCCAATGCAAATTCCATTCCACTACAACGCTACTACAAAACAAGGACCTCTTGAGTTTGTTCAAAAGACATCTAAAAGATGGTAAGATTATAAAAATAAACAACATTTATCAAAATGTGGGAACTAGCAGCTTAAAATACTGTGATGGTACCTATATTTTTGCTCAAATGGAGCCGTAGGAAACAGTCTCTTTAGATACTCCTAATTCTCCATATACTTTCTGGAAGAAAAGGCAGAATTTAAGGGGGTCAATAAGTTTATAATACGATGCTACAAAGTGCACGTGTGTGTGTGTGTGTATGTGTGTGCACACGTGTGCACGGTGGGGGGTGGCAGTTCAGAAGCTCTGCACCACTTTCTCTAATAACTTGTTTTGTATCATAAGTGAATGCATTTTGTCCTCTTCCCAACCCTTCACAACAGTTGTCTGCCAAGGTTCCATCCTTGACTTCTCTTTCCATAACGTCTCCCCTAGGAATTGCAGTATCTCCAACCCTGAGCACTCTCACAAGTTCCAGATCGGAGTCTCAAACTCTCTCCAGGATGTCTTCCCAGAACCCAAACTCCCAATGAATGCCCCACACCAAGTTTGTCCTCGTTCCTCCCAAACCTGCTCCTTCTACTGTCACTCTCTGTCAGTGGTTCCTGTCATTCCTCCATCCTTCCATCCTGTAGCTTTTTTCTTAAACTCTCCCCATCTGTGCCCCTCTCACGTCATAGACATTACCAAGGCCGGGTGCCTCCGCTCATATCCATCTCCTCTCTCTGCTCTCACTACCACTGCCATACTACAGGTCAGGACCATTCACTTGAACTATTCCAAGGGCCTAACCGATCTTCCCACCCAACTGCCTTCCACACTCTGGCATGCCACTGCCACACACAAATGGATGAGAACCCCTGAATGGCTGGCGCTCTTTGGAATACAGTCAAGCCCCTGGTCTAGAATTCCAGACCCTCCTATTTTTCCAGTTTCCAACCGTAACATTCCTCTGCATGTACGAATACTATGTTCTATCTACAGCGGACAAACTCCACCTTGTAGGCATGCCCTTTGCTTCTGTTCCGTCCAGGTCCCTGAACCAGAGGAATTTCCTATTTAGATACTAAAAGAAGTAATAGATATGATTATTAAAGCACTGTCTAAGGAATCTTTTACAAAAGAATCAGAGAGGCTGTCTGGTCCATCCCAGGCTGGATGAGCTGTCCAACATTGCAGAGTCAGGAAGAATCAGACATCAGATCTGAATCCAGGTTTTTGAACTCCAGGGTCAATACTTTTGGAAAGATCCTGGGGAATGGGAAAAGTACTATAGGCCTGAAGAAGAACAAGAAGTATTGCCCTAGATTTCAAAAAAGGGAAGAGAATGGCTTTGTAATGCACAGACCAGTAAGCCTGAATTCAATTCCTGTCTAAATTGCAGAATAGATTATTAAAGAGATAGTTAATGAATGTGTAGTAAAGGAAGTGATGATCCACCAAAAGCAGGTCACACCAGACTAAGGTTTCCTGTTTGGACAGAATTATTCAGATGGCAGAACAAGATGCTACAGGCCAAGATTTCAGTGAAGCACCTGACAAGTGACTGAGGGTAGACGCTAGCTAGCACAATTAGACCAACTTTTGAGACATGTGCAGCTGGAGGCAAACAGTTATTATCAATAGTTTTGACGCTAACTTGGAAGAAGGCCTCTGATAGAAATCTCCAGGGATCTGGCCTTGAACCTGTGGCATTTAATATCTGTGTCAATGACATGAAGAATGGCAAATGACAAAAAAGATGGGAGGGAAAATTAATATCCTAGATCCAAAAATGGTTCTGATAGGCTAGAACATTGAGTCATATATAAAGAAGAAGATAATAGAGACAGATAACAGAAATAAATGTGAAATCAAAAAACTCATCTTCACAAGTACAAGACTGTCTAGAAAAGATCTGGGGGCATTGATGAACTGCAAGCTGACTCCCATTCAGCAACAGGAGCGAGAGGCTAAGTTTCCAAGGGGAAGGAAAAAGGATGGTCCCATAGCACTTGGACCCAAGCAGGAGGTGTCTGCAGTAGTTAAGTTCACTATAGGAAGGACACCAGTAAGGTAAGCTGAAGGGCACACAAGACAAGGCAAGTGAGATGCCCAAGAGGAGAATGGAGGCCTGGAGAATCCATGGGCAAGGGCAGGAAAGGCCACCATGATGAAGAGGGCACATTAGGAGCCACGGGGGCACACTGCAAAGAGCCTGATGCCAGCCTCAAGCCAAAAACGCTTTCTAACAATCAGAGCCCTCCAAAAGCAGAGGGGGCTCTTTTCACTGGAGATCTTTGGAAAAGGGGGAGGGGCCATGCCTCGCATGTCAGGTGACAGAGGTGGTTCTTTCTAAAGGAAAGGCTGCCTGAGATCCAAGCCATCTAGCAGGCATTTATTAAGCACCTACTGTAGTCATGAAGGTCCCTTGTGAAGGATGAAATTCTGTACCTGGATGCCCACGCATTTGTGTATGGTTTTGTATTATATTTATATAACAGAATAATAAAGTGAGAGGCAGCTGAACATAATGCAGAGAGCTGGTCTTAAAACTCAGCTGACCTGACCCTCCACCAGTGGATGAGCCTGGACAAGTCCACTTCTCAGTGGCCCAAGCAACTCTCCAAGGCTCTGAGAAGGGTTGCTGGTCTGCATCAGTAAAAGAATGTTCTCAAAGGGGAGGCTCTTGACACAGCTGAAATCACAGATTTGGGCTAAAAAAAAATTTTTTTTAATGTGAATTTTAAGCTCTATGAAAGCAAGAGCTATTTCTAAACTAGGCAGCTACCTTGATTCCTAGTACAACGTTCAAACACAATAAATTAAATGTCAGTTTATTTGGACAAATTGGTCAATTTTTTTAAATGTTGTAAAATTTTCCATTACTACATTTAGGGTTAAAATAAACTAGAACAAAACAGTAATAAATAACCAGGTAAACAGTACTTTACAATTTCTTTTTCCAAAATACTTATTTCTTTGTAGAAACCTTATCAAACAATTGGGAAGGCTACATGAACAAACAATGTGAAAATATTTTAAAGTCCCAATGACATGAGATCAAAGGCATTCTAGAATACTTTTATTTTCAAGGTTGCTTTTTTTTTTAATTGGAGGCAATCAGGGTTAAGTGACTTGCCCAGGGTCACACATCTAGTAAGTGTGTGTCAGACCAGATTTGAAGTTAGGACTCCTGGTTCCAGGGCCAGCTCCTCTATCCATTGCGCCACCTAGCTGCCCCTCTGGAATATTTTTAAAGCAACATTTCCACGTTTCAAAATGCCTTGGAATCAATCATCTCAGCTAAACACCCTCATCTGGAAAATTATATTATCATCTAGTTCCTGTTATGCTAATTAGTTACAGAATAAACTTTTGCTACAAACATAAAATCAATTCATAATGACTAGTTTTAGCACCTTCAAGAGAGGATGAATTTAGATTTCATTAAGGTGCATATTTTTCATTCTTCTTCTCAATTACTCTGGCGACCTCAACTGGCATCCAAGAGAGGCTATGGAGGCAACCCGCCGCTGTCTGCTTACAAGTCTTATCGAATATATGCCATGTAAAAATATTTCAAGGTTCTGCACTGGCCGTCGTCTACAAACCTCATTACACTGTTTGAAGACTAGCTTTGGAAAGTCTCTAGAGAGTATAACACACTAAAAAAGGAGAAAAGTTCTAATATCCCCAGAGCATCCCCAGCACTTTTCCCATCTTCTGCTCCTCAAAGAAAGGTCTAACTCTAAAGAATTTCTGTATTTGAGTTAGGAATCTGGTTTCTGCCCATCTCTGCCAACACACTAAACGGCTTTAGCACACAGGGAACTGCAGAAGGCAGTGCACTGACCAAAGAGTCACTGCACACACAGGCTCATCCTCTCCCTACTGGTGCCTCCTCCCTGATCAAGCTCAGCACCTTTACGTCTGCACACACCGGATTCCCAAGGAGAAGGGGAGGGGCCTGGGGACAGAGACAATCTTGCTTCTGTCCTGGTATCCCTGGGGCCTACCAGGTATCCCTGGCGCCTACTAGCACCTCGTAAATACCAGACACTGAACCAAATGCTTGGTGAATTGAAATGAGTTCTATGAATTCAAAGTTGTGTCAGAATGTCCAAGAAACGCATATTCTTCAGATGCCCTGCTGAATTTCTGTTCTTTGATGGACTTGGGACTCAACTGAAAGGGTCATATTTAATTAATGTTTCCAAAGTAAGGGCAGGCCAAATAAGTTGAAGCGTATACACTTATTTTTAAAACAAAAGTCCTCACTTTCACTGTCAGAAGGTCCTACAGATTTAATGTCTATTAGTCTAAGACACTAGAGAGGAAACATGAGCAGAAGAGCTCGCCAAGTCACCCTCAATGCAGAGGTCTCAGCCCTCGAGCTACACTCTGGGAACACTCTTTGTGTGCTCCCTAAGTTTTGTGGCCCCATGTCCCAAAACATTTTTATTTGAAAAGTGTTTCTAGTCTCAAAGCATTTTTTAAACAACTCTTTGTATTCTTCTTATAAAGAACAACACTGGTTGGCATTTTCTTATAGACAGACCATATCTTCCAACATGCAACACTGTTTACAGTGGAGAAAGATGCGCAGTCACTGTCACCATGTATGGCATGACACCATGACACCACTGAGGCATGCATGAAGCACCACTCCAGCATGCTTTAACCCAAAAAGGCTCAGCCCAGCCACTTACAGCGGTGCCGAGTCCATGCTTGAAAGTGCTCTATATAGTCAATTGTAGACAAAAATATTTCACAATTAAAGTATCTAACTTTTAAAAGTCAAAAAAAAATCCTAAGATTTTACTTGAAAAATAAAATATAAATTTTAAGTAATGGACTGAAAGTATCAACTGTAACTGATCAATATTTTCATAATTAGTAGAACAAAAGGAGGTAGAAATAAAATAACTTTATTTTTTAATTTCTAGATCGCAAATGTAAAAAAACATAATGTTTAAGTATGCCATAAAACATTACGCAAGTTATTCTTTAAATTGCATGATTCATCTTTCAGAGCAAATAGTGCTGTAATGCCTTGGCTGATTTTATTAACAAAAGCATTTCAAAAATATAGTTTGTTAACAAACACAATCCTCTCCATACTTCTGGGGAAACAAAGCATAATAGCAAACTTCCCTTCCCCCTACCACACGCACCCAATAGAATGCTATCTCACAGAAGTACAGGTAATTCTTGATGGCTTAAAACCCGCTTGGGCTCATTCTATCTCTACACCAAATTCCCTTTAACTAAGTTTAGAGGTTTTTACTTAGAAAAAAAACTGTCCTTAAAAAATGTTCCTTAAAAATGGGGGTGGGAGAATTTCTTTTTAATTTCCAGAATCAACATATTTTAAAAATTCACTAAATTTAAAGCAGGGCAAATATACTTCCAAGGTAAGCCCACAATCTGGCCTTTAAATAGGTTTCCACATGAGGCCTGTTTTACACACATTCTGCAAAAAGGGCCACTCTGCACATGGGCAAGTCAGTCCTACCTAAATATGGCCAAAAAATCTCAACCATTTGAGGGCCCTCAAAAGAACCATGAAGACTTTTGGACAGAAAAAAGCAAGAAAAGTATTGATTCCAGTAGAAGTTCACTTTGCTTTCTGATAAGGCCTCCTCATCCAAACCAGTTTCTCACTGTCTCACTGAATATCTCACCACTGCTTTTAGCAACATAATTATTGATTATAGCACAGGAAGTGGCTCTAGCTTCGCACTTGTGCACACATTCATGTGGCTCACGTGTGGGGTTGTTGTGAAGGGCTCTTAAAGTTTTTAACACGTGGGTGGCTGCTTCAGGAATATTCTTCTACAAACAGATAGGACAATACGGGCCAACTAGTCAACAGCTGATGAAAGCCATAATGGAGTACATGGCTTCTGGTTTAAAAAGGTGACAGCCATTTACATATAACTGATACAAGCTCAACCATGGGTCAGAGTGCACAGAGAAAAAATCAGAACTAAATTAAGACTTGAACACATTTTGAGAGGAATTTCGGAAACCAGACATTATAATCTCAGGAACAATGTTCCCTGACTCTTTTAGCCTACGTTTGACATTTAAGTCCAAAGCATCCCAGTGTCCTTCTTTACCATGGGGCCAAGGGACTAAAGAATTCCCCACAAATATTGCACGTGTCTAATAAGAGTCTTATGTGGGGAAATCTACAAAAGAAGCATGGAACAATCAACCCCCTCAAAGTTTATGCTCCCAAACCTTCCTACCTTGTATATGTATTAAGGAATCTGTCTTTTAAAAGATATATTTTTAAAAAAGATCACTCTGAGATAATTAATCAATACCTTTTAGACTTACATTGGTGATAATTCGATGGAGGGAGTTTACCAGCACATAATGAAATGTGGATGGGGAGTTCTGGGCCAAACAGATCTATAGAAAAAAAAATGTAATGTTTTACTTCAACATGAACAATATTTAATAAAATAACTGACACAAAATAGAAATAAAAAGGCAACTTAAAATATTAAATAATAAATCTGGCTAAATATCCTGAATTTAACACATCATGGAAATACCACTGAAAATATAATCAAGACAACTAAACAAACTGGTAGATGAATGCAATGGAATATGACTGTGCTGTAATAAATGACAAATGTGATGAATGCAGAGAAGCACGGGAAGATCTGGATCATGAACTGATGCACTGCGAAGGAAGCAGAGGCCACAGTGACGACAACAATGTCACCAGAAAGAACCATCATGTTTTTAAAGTCTACGTCTAAGCAAAATTATAAAAAATAAGCATGTTGTGAGAAGAGATGAGCAGACGCCCCCATCCCACCCTCTGCAGAGGGGGTGGCCCCACATGATGCACCCGGCACATAGTTTCAGACTTTGCCTTTGTATTAATCAGTAATGCTGACTTTTTCCTCTTCTTTTTTTTCTGTCTTAAAAAAAAAAAACACAACTATTTGTTATAAGGGACAGTTCTTTAGGAGGGGGGAGAGGGGAAACTATGGTGATATAAATAATAAAATATGTCAATAAAGCATATTTTAAAATTGATGAAGTTTCTAGGTCATGTCTATGAGCTAACTACAGATGATAAATTAATTACCAAGGCATTTTGGTAAAACCCAATGGTCTTTCTCACCTTAAAGTGTTGGTTGTTGTGAGGGCTTATTCGAAAACAAGAAACCAGGCAGTCAATCATGAGGTCCACGTCAGCGTTCTGGCTGCCTCTGGAGAAGGGCTTACTGGGATTAAAAAGCAAGTTCTACACAAAGAGAGAAGACAGACATTTTAAAGGGCCAGACCCAGCCCAGCAAATCCAACAAGGCAGTGACTGTTCTTACGGAGGTGATGAAGATTGCTCCCGACCTCAAAGGTATGGCCTACTTAGCTATTCAGAAGTGCTTTCACTACAACCCAGAAGGGAAACAGTTTAAGTGTGATTGTTCCCACTTTGTGGATAAGAAAACAGCCTCAGCGAAGTGAAATGACTCGCCTAGGTCACAAAACCAGAAAAGTCTATGGCTGGATTTGAACTGAAAAAAGGTGTGTAAAAATGTCTGCGGTTTGTCGGCCATTCTGGGTGGACGTTTTTTTGTTCAGCCTGTGAGTCTATTTATTTATCTGAAGGGTGTTATAGGAAATGTCTGGGCTTGCAAATGTTCAGGACAGAGACAGTGATTCACACGCAGAACAAGAAGAGAAAGGGATTCAACAGCATTACTCTTTGATGTCTAGTCTTTTGTTTTTTTTCTGTCTGACCCCATTTGGGTTTTTCTTGGCAAAGATAGAGAGTGGTTTGCCATTTACTTCTCCAGCTTTATCTGACAGATGAGGAAACTGACACAAACAGAGGTAAGTAACTTATCCAGGGTCACACAACTACTAAGTGTAGATTTTAACCCAGGAATATGAGTCTTCCAGACTTCAGACCCAGCCATCTAGTCGCTGTGTCACTACCTAGCATTATACTACAGCAGCTAGGAAATAAGAGAATCTGAGAACTGGTATTAATAACATGACATTTCATTTAAACTTCACAACAATTCTTGAAAGTAGGCCCTATTATCATAACCCATTTTATAGGTAAGGAAACTGAGGCTCAGAGAGTGTTTAAGGGACTTGTCAGGTTTACCCAGCTAGTGTCTGAGATGGGATTTGAAATCTAGTCTTGTTGACCCCAATCCCCAAACTCTACCCAGAGTCTAAAGAAAAGATTCCCAATAAAACTGTATTGACTTCTGCTTAGTTCACTGGTCAGCCCAAGCACCTCACCTTCAGATCCACTACCATGGACTGGACAAGCAAGAAGATGACTGAGTTATCCTCCCAGTTGATGTAGGTGCTGGCTTTGCACAGCTTGACACAGGCGATCGCGGCACTCTCTGTCAGCTGCCTGCTCCCGCCATGGCCGGCCAGTGCTCTTCTGAGATTGTCGAGAAACATTTTCTGTAATTCAATCCAACAAACAGTGATGGAGTGTCTGTCCTGCGACATGCATCAAAGGGGGCACACACCTGCATACGCACACAATTAAGTCAACTCAACCGAAATGCTGATGGAGAACCTCCTCCAGACAATACCGCCCTCACATGCATAGAGAAGCAAGTCGTCTGGGAGCAGGGAGCAGAGAGACAAAATGAGAAAAGACATGGAGGGATGAAAAGGAACGTCCACCAATGAGCACAAGCAACTGGGTCACTGGTGGACCCAAATACCAGGCCTATTTCTTAGCTGAGTTTCCCGCAACCCTAGCAGGAATTTACTATATGCATTCTTATCCCCATCTTACAGATAAGGAAATGAAAGCTCTTTGAGCCTGAGAACTTCGGTGCCTCCCCAAAAAGATGAGAGTCCAAAGCTGACTCCTGATACAATCTAGGAGTCAGAGATGGGATCTGCCTTCTCATACCTCACCACCTCTACTTATCACTAGACCAGAACGTCCTGCCAATCCAAAATCTAATCCCACTGAAACATTCACATACACCAAACAATCAGTATTGATGCCTCTGAGATCTCAAGAATAATCCTGTCAATTCTTCATTTTCTTCACCAAGTAGAAAAGGGGCTCTCTTGATCAAATCTCAAGTCCTATTTCTTTATCCCCCATTTAGTGGGCTCATTCCTCAGCTTGCAGGGATTCTGATCTCAGGAGCTAAGTGTCTATACCCTGAGTGTGTGCCATCCCCCTCATCTCAAGAGAAGGCTTCATGAGTGGAGTTGAGCCTCCAGGGATGGATTCCCTACCTTCTCCTCCCACTCTCACAGCTTCTCCGGTCTCATAACCCTGAGAACTCTGGGATCCTTTGGAAGTTGAGCAGGAAGTGCCCCTGAAATGAGCCCAAAAGGTAAACAGTCCCTTAACTCTTCAGTCCTCTTCCTAGGCAAGTTCAATTTGAGGCTTCTAAACCCTGATCTTCAAGCTTAAGAGCCAATGCCTGCTGAGACAAAGCTCAGTCCAATATACTCTTCTATCTAGTTGGACCTGGGCCTTTCCCCCTGTCCTCCTCTCTCATCATGACCTCTCACTTGACTGGCCCATCCCTGACAGCCATCATCTAAGAACATGGTTTAAGAGGCATCTCCCCTTCCTCTCCTCTATCTCTCTTCTAAACCTTCTGTAGTCTGGCTTCTGGTCTCACTTTTCAGATGAAACCGCCCCCTCTAAAGTTACCAATCATCTCTTAAATGCCATATTTAATGTGGTTTTCTCGACTCTTTCTTGACCTGATCTTTCTTGATCCCCATGCAGCCTCTGACACTGTTAGTCACCTTCTCTTCTTAGACACTTTCCTCTCTAGGTTCTCATGACACTGCTGTCTCCTGTCCCTTCTCCTGTATGTCCGACCACTTCTGACCAGTCACCTCTGCTGACTCTTCATTCACGTCATGTTCACCAACCAGAAGAGTTCCTCAAGACTCCGTCCTGGGCACTCACCTCTTCTCTGATTTTATGGTATTACACATGGTGAAGGACATGGTGATTTCATTAGCTCTGTGGGTTTAATTATCTCTAACTATCATCTACATGCAAATTATTCCCAGACTGATGGCTAGCCCTACCCTCTCTCCTGACATCACCTACTGCCTTCACACAGCTTCAACTTAATGTCCACAAATATCTCAACTTCAACAAGTACAAAGCAGAGCTCTATCTTACACGCACATGTACACGTGCACACACTCGCATGGACATGCGCGCGCGCACACACACACACACACACACACACACACACACACACACACACCCCACTGCTCCCTTCTAAATGTCCCTGTTCCTTTGAGGGCACCATCATCCCCCCCAGTCACTGAAGCTTGAAAGCTCCAGGTCACCCTTAACTCCTCAGTCTTACTCATTTCACATGTTCAATCCATTGTCAAATCCTGTTATTTCTACGTTTACAACTACCCTTGTAGACATCCCATTTTCTGCACTTGTACAACCACCACCTAACTCTGGCCACCACAGGGCCTCACCTAGACTACTTCAGCAGCCTTCTATCAGTCTTCCTGACTCAATTCTCTCACTACTCAATACATTCTGCGCTCAGCTGCCAAAGAGATGTTCCTGAAACACAGATCCAAATCAAACACCCTCTTGCACATGGAGTTTCCAGGGGCTTCCTGTTACCTCTAGGATCCAAATTCTGTCTGGCATTTAAAACTCTTTAGAATCTGGCCCCTCCCTACACTGCCTGTCTTCTACTCTCCTTCTCACACTCTAGAATCCAGCAAGGCTACTGCTCCCAGTGTCTTAAAGAAGACACCCGGTTCCGGATCTCTGTGCTGCTGGTTGTGGTCCTCTGTCTTTTACTTCTCTGGCTTCCTCCAAAGCTGTTGAAATGCCCCCTTCTCCAGCAGGCCTCCTCGGCTGCTCCCCAATGCTAATGTCTTTCCCTCTCAGATAGCCTTCCATTTACTCTGCAGAGAGGCTGTAGTATTTACATGTGGTCTCCACCACTAGAAGGCAGGGATAATATCTGCCTTTCCTTTTAATCCCAGTACTTAGACCAGGACCTGTCACATGGTGAGAATTTCATGCTTTCTGTCTTCATCCAACAACCTCCAAATCATCCTCTCTCTCTTTTCAAGGAGTCTGTCTCCACTCCAAACTCTGTCTTAACTGCTGAGGAAATAATATACAAACCCCCTCCAATATCCCCCAAATAGATAGTTCAAAAATCTACCCAACTCCCATTTGCTTTCTCTTGTGGCTACACATGTGCACACACACATCTCCCTCTAGCTCTTAGAAGTAAAATATTTAACAGCTAAACAAAGTAAGACATGGCTCTCCAAACTGGCTTGGACACTCTGACCAGGGTCTGAGTGGGATACAGAGAACATCAGGACTAATCCAATCCCTTCTGCTGTTCTGTAAACATGTGTCTGTACCAGACGTGATGTGGACACACCACCAACTAAGCTCTGTATTAACTCTCTGTGTGCCTCAGGTGACTCACAAGGTCTCCATGGGCTTCAAATCCATCATGCACAGGTGAGGGACTGGAAGCAGATCATCTCTATGATTCCCTATGACCGCTTTGAGGAGTTCCTCTGTCAGCCCCATACCTTCCCAGCCCCTATGTGCATCACTGAGCTTCAAAACCAATTATGAGCTGGGTCTGGGGCTTACTACTCCTCCCTACAGGACCTAAGTGACAAGTCACTCAGCGTCCCAGGTATCAGGTGCCTCCTCATGGGCACTGCGGTAATTCAGAGATGATGAACAACAACAATTACATTCATCCCTCCTGAATCTCAGCTGGTTAGCAAACCCTGATCAGGATCGATCCTATTATGTGTCAAACACTAGGGAGTGCTGGGAAATATAAAGACAAAACAGCGCCCATCCTCAGTGAGCTGTTGCGGATCCAACAAGTTTACAGGTAAGTTATGCAATATATACACTAAGTCATTTCCAGTAAGGGGGAAAAGGTGGGAAAGCAATGGGATAGGGCAGGCATGCACAGCTCTGGGAGAGCAGGAAAGGCATAATGTAAAGTGAAGCTTGGGCTGAAGGTTCTAAGACAGTGGTTCTCAACCTTCCTAATGCCTCAACCCTTTAATACTCATATGTGGGTGGACCCACCTGAAGACAAATAGAAGAGTGGTGTCTCAGTTCCAAAGACCATCGGAAATATGTGTTTTCTGATGGTCTTAGGCGACCCCGTTTGACCCCCAAAGGGGTCACGACCCACAGGTTGAGAACCGCTGTTCTAAGAGGTAGCAGGAGGAGGGAGGGAGCAATGTGTGAAAATGCACATAAAGACAGGAGAGAATGTTATGTATGAGAAAGAGCAAGAAGGATGGTTCAGCAGAACCAAAGGGAATGAGTGGCAATAAACTGGGAAAGGTGGACTAGAATCAGATTGTGAAGGGTTTTAAAAACCAACCTCAGAAATGTGCAATCTACGCAAGAGGCAACAGGGAGTCAATGGAGATTTCTGAGCAGGGAAGTGACATGATTAAATACATGCTTTATGGAATTCATTTTTAGCAACTCTATAGAGGAAAGATTGAAAAGGGGAGATACTGGAGACAAGAACACCAATTAGAAGCTACTACAGTCGTCCAGACGACAGATTACGAGGGCCTTAAGTATGGTGGTTGTAGCACAAATGAAGAAATGGGAGACAATTCTACCTCCACAACAAGGCTGAATTGGGATGGGGAAGAGGGTAGAGGGATGACTACAAGTTTACAAACTTGGGTGACTGGAAGGATGGGGACGGCCTCAAAACAAATAAAGAGGTTAAGAAGAGGGAAGAATATGGTGGAAACGACTGGCATTTTAGATATGCTAAGGTTAAGATGCTTATAGGCCATCCAGTTGGAAACGTAAATAGAAGCTGTTAAAGACCTGGAAACCAAAGAGGTGTCCATCAAACAGAGTGTGGCTAAACAAAGTATTATATATGTTAATGGGAATGGAATAAACTGTAATATAAAAAAAGATGAAACAGATGGTTTCTGAGAACTCTAGTCTAAAGACTGAAGTAAGCAGAAGCCAGGAGAACAATTTAAACAACAACTCAATTAAGACAAACACTTCGAAAGACTTAAATACTCTAATCAATGCAATAACTAATGATAATTCCAGAAGATAAATGATGAAGCATGTCATCCACCTCCTGACAGAGAGGTAGTGAACACAGGTTGAAGACAGAAATGTACACTTTTTGGACATGGCCAAAGTGAAAATCTATTTTGTTTGACTGTGCACATTTTTTATGATGGTTTTGTTTCTCTCTCACCCCGCCAATTTAGAAGTGTGGGTGGTGGAAAGAAAGTAAGATTTAAAAAGAAAAATTAAGTCCCCTCAAAGTTCCTCAAAAGACCACCACCAATGAGGAGGCTAAGATACAGAACTGGAGTTCCAGGAAGGAGACTAGGCTGGATATTTAGCTATAAGTCATATGAATGATAACTGAACCTATAAAATCAACAAGACAGTGAGTGTAGAGGGAATAGATGTAAAAATCCACAACAGACTCTTGAGATATACTCACACATACAAGGGCGCAGCATAGATCATGACCCACAAAAAGAGGACTGAGGATGAGTGACGATGTGGCAGCAAAGAGGCAATGGAAGAGAGATGAGCATCATAAAAGGTAGAAAATGGAAAGTATGCAGGAGGCAATGGTGGTCAACAGTGCAGAAAGCTGGAGAAAGGTCAGCGTCGCAGAGGACAGGGGTGACAGACACTTCATGTTTTTGAAATGATCATTAAGTTGTCAGTTTTGTTGTGATGTGGTTGTAGAGGTATTTTCTAATAATCTCCCGTATTTCATCTTCATGTGCTGTGAATTCTCCTTTCCCATTACTGATACTTGGCTTTCTTTTTAAAAAATCACATTAGCTTTGTGGAAATTTTGCGTTATCGCACATGTGTAACCTATATCACATTGCTTGCCATCTTAGCAAGCGGGCACAGAAGGGATAAAGATGTGGTACTCAAAATCTCTCAAAACATGAATGTTGAAAATATCTTTAATGCAATCGGAAAAAATAAAATACTATAAAAAAATCATATTAGCTAATATTTAATCTATTTCATTGGTCCCCTCTCCCCACTAAAAAAAAAACTCCTAATTTTACTTATCTTAATTCAACAGTTTTTTGCTTTTAATTTTGTTAATCTTTTCCTTCATTTCAATAAGTTCTACTTTGTCATTTAATTGGTATTTTTTTAAGGTCGGTTTCATAGGGAGTTTTTTGGTTGCACCCTCAAGTCATTAATCTATTCATTCTTTGGTGATAAAAGTGTTTAGAGAAACAAACTTTTCCCCAAGGACTGCTTGGGCTGCATCTCAAAAATGCTGCTATACCATCTCATTTTCACAATTTTTTTCAATGAAATTATCTATTTATTTCATGGTGGTAGTTTTTTTGATCCATCAGTTCTGTGGGATTATTCAGTCTCCCTTTAATTTTTAATCTGTTTTCCAAAGGTTTTTTGATGACTAGAATTTTTCTTACATTGTCTTCAGTAAAGGATGTGTTTAATTTTTCTGCTTTTCTGCATGTCTATAAAGTTTTTACATTCTCATATACGGTGAATTTTTGTTAAAATGCTATATGCTGCCAAAATATGTATATTTCTTTCTATTTCCACTCAGAAATTACTAGAAATCTATTGTGTCAAACTTTTAAATTTCTATTCATATCTTTAACTTCTTCCTTGCTTTATTCTGTTTTATTTTCGATTACATTTGTCTGAAATGGAGGTCTGAAAGCAGTACGTTGAAGTTCTCAATCATTAGAGGTTTATGGTCTATTTCTCCCTAAAGCTCAACTAAATTTTCCTTTAAGCATTTAGATGCTGTGTCATTTGACGCATATATGCTAAACTTTGATATTAATAAATTGTTTACTGCACCTTTAAGTATAATGCAATTTCCCTGCTTATCTTTTTTTTAAGTCTATTTTTGTTGTTGCCTTGTCTCAGGTCATCACTGCTAAATTTGAAATATAATAGATTTTGCTCTACCCCTGTGTTTTGTTTTTTACTTTTTGGAGGGCAATTGGGGTTAAGTGACTTGCCCAAGGTCACACAGCTAGTTCTTGTGTTAAGTATCTGAGGCCAGATTTGAATTCAGGATCTCCTGACTCCAGGGCCAGTGCTCTATTCACTGCACCACCTAACCGCCCCTCTATCCCTGTATTTTAACTGTGTGAATCCTTATTTCAAGTATGTTTCTTGCATACAACATATTAGTGAACTTTGCTTCTTAATCTACTCTGCTATGCACTGACATTCTAGTGGCAAGTTCATCCCATTCACATTCATGTTAACTGTGCCTTTTCCCTCTTCAGTATAGCTTCTTAAATTTTTCCTCTTTGTTCCCCAATAATTCTTCAGAGACATTGGTGAAACAAAGGAATGTGATCAACACTAATGATCTGTAATTGAACTAATCTGCTTCACATTGATGTCCCTCCTGTTTTTCTCAAACCCTCATCATTGTTTCTTATACTTTTCTTCTTTCTTCTTAATTCCCCCTTTACAATCTACTTTCCAAAGTTGCCATGTGTTTCATAACTATCCCCTCTGAGACTACCCTCCCTCTGAAATGTCTTTCTCTATTAATCCTTTTCCCTATATTACCTGTTGAATGTAATGCATTGTTACATCAAACTTTGTGTGTACGTGTGTGTGCCTGTGTGTTCCACAGTCCTTTGTCCAGTTCAGAAAAGACTAAAGTTCAGATAATGCTCACTCTTCCCACCACTTCTTCCATGTCTGTACACTCATTCTTTAATCATGAAAAAAAATAAATTCTGCCCCCTTATTCCACATTTCCTCACTTACTCCTTTTTCCAATTTTTTTCCTCTTTTAAGGCCATCAAAATAAAAGAAAAACTACCCTCTAGGGTTCTTACTTCCATAGAAGACATTAGGATTCTGAAGAGACATTTCTCTTATCCCATCTCCTCTTATTAGTATACAAGCGCTTCATGATTTAATAGTTCAATTCTTCGATTGTTCTTCTCTTTCTAGGTTTCTCTAGAACCCTGTGCTTGCATTGCAAATTGTCTACATGACTCTGGTCTTTTTATCATGAATGTTTGAAAGTTCTCTTGAAATAGAGATCCATTATTTTCTCCTGTAAGATCAAAGGAAGTTTTGTAGGGAAAATGTTCTTGTTTCTAGACCTACCATTTGCCTTATGAAATAAATCATCTAAAATTTTTTCTCCTTTAGAGTAACTGCTGTCAAGTTGCACATAATCATGACTCTGCTTCCTCACTACTTCAATTCTTTCTTTCCAGCTATTTGTAGCACTTTTGCTTTGACCCAAAAGTGGTAGATTTTATCTGTGATGTTACAGGGAGTTTTCATTTTGAAGCTTTTCTTGGGAGGGGATGGATGCATTCTTTCTAGTTTCACTTTTCGCTTTGGTTCTACTAAATCTGGGAAGCTTCCATTTCTGAGTTCTAGAAATATATTATCCAGGTTTTCTTTCTATCTTTTTATCCCTCTGGTTTTTGGCCATAATTTTCAGGGCATCAGATGATTCACAAATTCTCTCTCTTTTCCAGGTCATTTGTTTTTAATAGTAGGTATCTAACATTTTCTTCTAGCTTTAATCGTTTATTTTGTTCTAATATCTCTCCTTGTCTCATGGAGTTACTAAGCGCCATTTGGTACTACTTGGATAAAGTTTTCTACCTTCTAAGGCGTTTATGTTTCCAGTTTTTTCCCTCTGGACCTCTTATTTCATTGTGATCAAGCTTTTTCTTCCCCAGGAGGCTCTATTTATATGTGTGAAGTTATTCTCTTCTATTTGAGAAGAGAACAATCACTGAGTACCTACCATATGCTAAGAAATATTGTCTCATTTTTTTTTTTACCAAATTGGCATCCCTTCACCCACAATATTTCTTCATACTATTCCATTTTCTTCTTCTGCTTGTTCCTATGTCCAGTCCCAGTTCCTGACTCAGGACTTTACGCCAAAGAGTCACTCTAATTCCTCAGGTGCTCTTGGTTGAGATGGTCAGGCCCTGTTTGAAGTTCACCTCCATTTGCTATGTCCTACCAGCTACCACCTCCATTGACACACGGCTCTCTTGTCAGAGAGTTGGCAAGCTTCAGGGGCCCAGTAAGCGATCTACAGAGGGCTCTCTTTGGTTGGAGCCTTGTGGCAGCCTTGATCACCCTTTAATCTTCCCTGGTTGAAGCCCGCCATGGTCTTCCATTCAGTTGACCTGAACTCATGCTATTTCCCCAGCAAGCTATCTGTTCCAGTGCTCTGGCTTCTATGGGCAGATGAAGGAACTTAGCAGCATTTTTCTATGGAATTGTTGATCATTCCGCAATTTCATTCCCTTTTTAGATTACTGCTAGAGTATATGGAAGAGGGAGGTTCCTCGCCCCCTCATCACTCCAGTATCTCAACTCAAACTCCCAAGACTGAAACAACTGCTGGACGGCACGGAGCCATCTTGGGATGAGTCCAAGGGACTCTAATGAAAGCGTTCTTTTCCAAGCTGACCCAGACAGCACCTCCTTTGCCCTCAAGATGAGTACTAGGGGCTTTGTCAAGTGATTTGCTAACATCTAGGTGAACAATCAACAGCCTTCTCTCGATCCCATATGCATCCCAAAAAAGGAAATGGGGTTAGCCCAGCATGACCTGTTCTGGAATAAAATCAGCACTTCAGTTCTCTCTGTTTCTGTAAACAGATTTGCTCTCTTTACCTTATTCATTTTTGCTTCATCAACCACATCCTTGGAAATGTCCTGGATTATTTCTGGACACAAGACAAGAAGAATGATTTGCAGTGGCCAAACTGCAGCTTTACGTTTGGTGCTTTCAGCAAAACCATCCACCAAGTCAAATAATTTTTCTGCACATTCTATATGGGAAAAAAAAATATCAAATGATGCTATTAGGAAAGATAATATAGTTTGCCCTTTGCCCATGTGCAAATTAAGGCTGTCATTTCTACAGAAAAAAACCCAGGAGGAAGCTTGTAAAATTAGTAATAGGAAGTATTCTCTAAAAGGTCTGTTTATCTTGATCAAATCTAGCAGGAAGGAACAGTCCACACAATGTTCTTTTACTTTCCCCTACAGTAAAGAAGTATGGTCTGGGGCAAATTCTTCTAAATGGTTATTTGTTTTTAAAGAAAAACAAGTGTTAGGCTCAGAACAGCCTGACACCAGAGAAAAAGGTAAATCAAATGGATACAAGGGGGCATGTTACCCTTTGCAGTCAAAAGGCAACAGAGTAACTAAAGAAAACAAGAAGAAAAAGAGCTAACCTAACAACACACAGATACAGACACAGACACAGACGCAGACACAGACACAGAGATGCTAATACTTAGATAAACCTGACTATCCCTAGCATGGACGCCTTTCCAGACTGTGTTCCACAATAACAGGAAAAGGCCTATAAAAGGATATAGAAATAAAATCTCAACCCTTTATGGCCAGGAAGACAGGAGTATGTTTTAGGAGCTGCATCAGATATAATTCCACCTGAAACCTGAAAGTGCCAGTTTCAGGAGCTAGTCTTAGTGGTCCATTGAAATAAACTGAAGCCTCAGTTTCATCTGTGAGATAGAAATAACAACAGTGTTGTCCCCACCTCCATCCCCACCCCACCCCCGCCACAGTGGTGAGAATCAAATGGCATAATGCTACCATGGCAAGGGCTTGGGGGAGCCTTAGTGTGCCACACAAATGCTAAATATCACTATTTTTAAAAATCACAAAAATCAAATCACTCAAACAGAAAATTATATCTTTCTCCAACTTCAAATGCAGGAAAGGGGCTGAGAAAAAAAAGAAAGCCTACAAATGGGCATTAGATCTTCCCACTCAGAGAAAGGCAATTTGCCTCACATCTTCATAGAAGTGGGCATGTGATTAATTACATCCTCAGTCATATGATCCTGTTTGTAAAAAAGATGCAGAGGAACCTGACTAAGCAAAACCATCATCTCTAAACACAAAATTCAATCACCATATTACAGGATTTATCTCCAACAGGTCAATTCTCTTACATAAAGATACAACTGAAGAGGGAATCTAATTTATAAAAGTTCAATCTTGACTTCCACCTTCCCCTTGTCCGATTACCTACAGGAATATAAAGGGAAGGGTAAAAGGAGGGAGAGGTTTCCGTTTTGACCTTATCTGAATTAAGAAATGAAGGTAAGGTTTAAAGGATGGCAGCCTTAGTCTAATAAGCCCAGAGAGTAAAAGTAAATAAGTCAGTTTATTCTTACCAGCCATATCTGTCTGGGGAGTCTGGTACAGCTTTGTAAATTCATCAGGATAGTTCTCTACCCAATTCCAAAATGCCTAATAATAATTTTAAAAACACATAATTTTACATCAAGGTAGTGCTCTTGTCAATTTAGGATACAAAAAAATTGCTTTATTAAGGGTCACATTTCATTACAAATCTACTCCAATATGATAAGCATTTACTAATGCCCAGGCACCTCCAGGGGCCAGACATAGTGCCAGAGGCTGGTGATACAAACACCAAAAGAAAGAGGTGGCCCTGCTTTCAAAGCATTTGCCACCTTCTCCTGGGGGCAGGATAGACCCTGGAAACAGGTAAGTTTATACAGAATTCTTTGTGGTGGAAAAGAGACCCAAAAGTCAAGGGTAACCCTGCAATGTTCCATAAGAAAAATGTTCTCCTTTCTTTGAAATAATTATTGTGCACTAATTACTATCATTTCAAACATCTAAACAAAAGTATTGGCAAAACTTAAGATGAAATTCAACAAGCAATATAAGCGATAAATATGTAAGAAAAGAAAAACATTTACCTTTTCTAGGCTATTTATTACTGCTAGCTGAGCTACCTTCTTTAAGGCTTTAAACTTAAATACAGTTTCTGTGGGAAAAAATTATATACATATATTAATTGGTATGTAAATGTATCTACACATTTAAGAGAAAAGCCAGTTTTATTTTTGTAGTCACCCATAGTGGTGGAAATATAGGCCACCTCTAAAAACAAGGTACGCCCTTACCATGAAATCTCTTTGAAAGGAAAATGCAGACCCTGGAAAAGAATACTTCCCTACTGCATTAGTTATCCCAGCTTAAAGCCAAAGAATACTTAGGCCTTCCATGCCTAAGGCATTCTTGCTCTGGCCTCACTCTCATCCTCCCACTTCACTCCAGGTCAAAGTTTAAAATGACAGAAGATGCACACTCGGTATGACCATGGGGATGTGGAGACGAGGCTGTGCACTGCAGATGAACTGAAAGAGTTCATCTGCCCAATAAACTTGTTTCCTTCTCCTGAAGGACTTCTAAGAGCAGTAACATAGTTCTAGGCAAGATGACTTTACAATAGATACCTGAGCTGAGCAGGCAACATTTATTTCTTAAAAGCCAGTAACTAGTTGTGAAGGATCACAAAGCAAAAGTGACACTAGTTCCACTGAACAATTAGAAGGCTCTAAGCTCCCAATAAAACCCCTTCATCCAATGCCAAATGATGGATATGGTGGGTCTCACAGATTTCAACTAGAAACACAGCAATCTGTCTAAGAGATGATAGAAAACTCAGTTGCTGTCTGCCAATAAAATTGTGCACTGAGACACAAGCAAGTGATCAATATCTAACCTAGGTAGAATATTATCTTGCCCATTTGGAGGTGACTGTAAACTGCTTTTGCTGTTGCTATAATGAGGGCAAAGCCAAAAGGGGAGGAGAATTGTTAATTCTGAACAAAGTTAGTGTAGCTGACAGCACAATCTCATGAAAGATTCACACATTTTGACTCATAGCTAGTCAGCATAGAGACAGCTGGCCCATTTATAGATCTAGTAATTCAGTTCATGCATTTTGAACATATCTTAAAGAAAAATTCCAGAAGTCTTTGTATGAATTAAGTTGTGAGGTAATGAAATAGTTGACTTTTAAGGGACACCTTAAAAATTATTTTGATATAGATAGATGGCCTGGTACAACCAAAGCCAGAAGCCTGGATTCAAATCCTGAGTGACTCCTAGGAGCTGGATCACTCTGGACAAATCACTTCAGATCCCTCAGTCTGTAAAAGAAAAGTCACACCTATTTCACAGGACAGTGTGAAGGTCAAGTGAAATGATGCACAGAAAGTACTCTGCAAACTTCTCAATATATAAATGTGGGCTATTATTTTTAAAAAACAATTCTTGTTCAGAAACAAGTAAAGCAAAAAACAGAAATAGGTGAAGATTAATGAGGATTTTGTTTTTAATTTAATCTAAGATTTAATATTGTGTTATGAGATGAAACTCACTTAGAGAAATTATGATTCTAAACCATTCCTTTGTTAATCTAAATAACAAAGTTTGAAGAGGCCTGTGATAGCCAGGTTATAGAAACTCTTAGTAACTAACACCAGCCATACCTACTCTGAAATAAAGCTGTATTTTTCTATCTTCTTCACAAATGTAAAAAGTTATCCTGAATACACACTACTTACAGTTTTTCAAAAGCTTTGTAATTGCTGATTAAGCCACAAAATAAAGTCACATGACCTGGTTTCTCACTCTATACCCAAGAAACTTAGGCACCAAAAAGTTAAGTGATCTAGCAATCAATTCAATGACATGAGTCAGCAAAAGAAGTAAAAACAGACACCAAAATGCTGAACTGAAGATCACAATCTCCTTCCCGGGTTTTGTTCTGCCATTGAACTTGATTAATTCGACTAACAACTGGCTTCCCTGAGATCAGTATGGCCTGAAAAACAGTAATTCAATGACTAGGACCTGCCCTCGGGACCTTTGGATCCAGAGAAATGAAAGAGTCTATATTTTGCAGCCTCATGATTTTAATCAAAGTGAATACCCTGGTGAAACACGTACAATGCTCCAAGTAGAGATGGTCCTGTCTCATAAGGGACCAGTTATTTTCCCAAGAGCATCAAGAATGAATTGCAGCTTCAATCAGCCGTTTCATTCTGTAATACATACAGACGATGACTTTTCAGAGTGGAATATAAACTCATTTCCACGTTCAGAGTCAACAAAGCCTGCGTCATTCTGTTTACTTGTTCTTGGCTCATGCTGTTACCTTCAGCAAGATCACAGAGCATTTGAACATACCCTGCAACAGCCGCTTCAGTTTTGCACAATCCACATTGATATACTGTAACAATTCTATATCATGGACATCGACATTATCTTCTGAACAAACAGTCAATTCCTGTAACCTGAAAGATAAAAGCAAAATTCAATTGTCTAAATATTTCCAAATATTCCAGAGTTCTGATTCACTCACCTGCGCTGATGTCCAAAGACTTAAGACACCTGAAATATTCACATATGGCGCAGGAAAAAATAACTATAAAATGTAACAAGTACATGACATTAAATGATATCATAAAATATTCCATAAATTTTTACTATCAACATAAAATACTAAATTTTAAACAAGTTATTAACAATCACATCTACCAAACCACCTCAGAAATGTATGCAGACAGAAAATAACTGTCCCTCAGGGAAAAAAAAAACAAACAACTAGGTAAACCTTTAAATAATTTCTAAATGGACAAAAGAATTTCTGGAGTTTTAAAAATATAAAGGCTAGGCCCTGAAGTCAGGAGGACCCAAGTTCAAATCTGGCCTCAGGTACTTACTAACTCTGTGACCCTGGGCAAGTTACTTAATCCTGATTGTTTACAAATACATGTTTGTATGGATGCAGCATATGTGTATGTGTGCATGTATGCGTACATTCTGTGGTATGTGTGTGTGTACATGTGTATGTATGAGCTGTACGACACCTCGGAACTCTCCCACTAAGTGTTCTTCTGCCACGTAAGGCATTCCATTCATTTTATTTTTTTTTATCAGTAAGTCAGCCACCTAGGGAAAACCCATATTCTTTGTGGAGTCAGAATCATTCAGATACTTTCATTAAAAAGGCAGAAGACATGAAAAAGTATAGCAAAACTGTTCCATTTAACTTGATCCGATTTATTTTAAAAGCTTTTCCTCGGCTGCCCTGGATTTTCAATGGGGCTATCAAGTAATGCTACCAGAATGTCAAGTGAAAAGGAAGAAATCTGGGCCCTCTTTACATCAAGAAGAATTGATTTCAAGAACAAAAATAAAATCCTTCACAACGGTAGATATTCTGAGCCAGAAGACAGCATTGGCTTATGTCAAAATAAGCCTCAAAAGAGCACTGAAGGCCAAAAGGCCCAGAACCCATATGAAGTAAATAACAATCTCTAATCATGTCGGGTTCAGCACTTTCATGGAGCTGAAAGCACACGTCACACCCAACCTTCTTTGGCTCACAATGACCTCCAAAGTTTTCCCCCTTGAGACGATTCTGCTTCAGCCCACTGCTGCTTCCAGACATGTGGCTACTGTGACATGTACAACATGGACAACACGTCACAGCAGCAGCACTTCCTGTTGGATGTGGAGAAAAAATAACAGCCCACAATGGGAATGGGCAGGCCCTGGACGCTATGCTTTGCATACCCTAAATACCACAGCTGCTCCAAAGGGCCCCCAAATATACTGTGACAGGAAGTAAGGTTCAAAAGATCACCAAAGTGTTCATCCGGCTGACTCCTGGGGCCATTAGCAACAGATGGCAAGACCAAAAGGAAGGCTTAACCCCTTTACCATGCCATTGTTTCTGGGGAAGAAATGTCTTTATAAAACTTAAAAGGTTCACTGGAAACAAGGTCGAATGAATAGATGAACTGGTTAAACTGATTAAAATTTAAAAACATAAGGTGGAGCCTTTCGATACTATTGCACATGCAGCCACAGAGAGCAGTGGACTTTTCAGATGTTTTCTTCGAAAGGAAATGCACTAAACCAGCCTGCAGAGTTCTAAGCCAAATGTCGCACACATTCTCTACAATGGCCGCTGGGTCCGGCCCACGTTGTGTCAATTCATCCGGATGCTTACCACATTTCCAGTCATTATGTCTATCATCTGAGTTGATTCTAATAAATAACGAGATCAGCACAAAGACTAAAGTCATGGGGGTCATAATTTAAACTATGCTGATAATGACATCAGACTGACAGAGAGCACAGACCAGGTCTTTAGAGAAGAGGATGGGGCTCGTCCTAATTGGGCACGAGAAGAGCGATCAACAAAACACCAATTCAGACACAAGCACTGCCTCCTAAGTAAAACTCAGCAACTTGTTCCATCAGTGTTTTAAAACAACCGATATTTTACCATTCCATCAATTAGAAGGATTATGACAGTTTTGAGAGTGTTCAACATTTGAAACTAGTTAAATATTTTCACCCTCTGAGCAACCAATTCTGCCAACAGGCTGCCAAATACAAATCTAAAAAGGAAGATTATGATTGGATGGCCATGTCTATAAAAGGCCAGCCTCTGGCTGGAACGCTGAGATATGTGGGAGAAACAATAAATGACAGACCAAAAGAAAGAGAAAAGGCCGAGACAGAAAGACAGGAGGATATGGCCATGAAAGGCAGCCAAAGGCAAGTCTGAGAACAACAGAGAAGCCAAGGACATCGGCTCTCGAGAGCTAGGCCTTGGAGGCCACAATGAAGCAGGACAACCTGAAGGGTTCAGCTCAGGGGAAAAAGAGGGGGTGACTGTATAGGACCCAGAGTGCTGAAGGCTCTTCACAAACACTCCACAGGCAATACGCCACACCTACTGTGCACCAGGCCCTCACGGTCTACCCTGGTTAGGCAGACATGTACATGCATAGGTATCTACAAAAGACAGCAAATGATTGGAGGTCAGGCTTTTATAAGAATTACAAAGTACACCTGAAAGTTCCCACAATGATGCTAAAGACTAAGAAAAATGTTATCCAAATAAAAGGAAACCTTTTATGCACAAGTTCTTGTAGCTTATTTTGCTACCTATATTTTCTTGCAAATTCTTGCCTGGGGTAGAGAAGGTTTAGTATTTATTAAATCCTTACTAAGTCTCAGGCACCGTACTAAGGGCTGGGCCAACAAAGCGAGGTCAAAAGAGTTTACAGTCTAAAGGGAGAGACAACTGGTAAATAACTGGGTGCATACAATATACAAAGAGGAGGGAATGTGAGAAGGGAACAGGGGGACTGGAAAGGTTTCCTGCAGATGATGAGATTGGAACCAATTGTTAAAGAAATCTGGGTAATGCAAAAATCAGAGTGTGGAGGGGATATGGGAGATGGCCACTGCAAAGGCAGAGCAATGCATCTGATAAGGCTTCATGGAGAAAGTGCCACTGAAGCAAGAGGCAGCTGGGAAGAGAGAACTCAAAGCTTGGGGACAGCCTGTGCAAAGGCTCCAAGACTGGAGAGGAGCCCACGACTCCAAGAACAGTGTTGGGGTTGATCTGCTTGACTCAACCACAATGCATATGAAGCGGAACAAGTTTGATGAAGAAGGGAAAGCCAGGCTGTAAACGGCCTTGCCCTTAAATTCCAACCAGAACCAGATTTATAGTTGGCTATAGAGCTAAACAAAGTGCAGACCTATGAAAAGGTTTTTAACTTACAGCAAAAACTAACATTTGTATATAAGTTGAAAGAGAGGAGCTGTACTTCGTCAATAAACATTTATAACACTTGGCACCGAGGATACAAAGAAGAAAAAGAAAGACAGTTCCTACCTTCAGCCAGCTTACAGTCTAAGGCAAGAAGGCAATGAACAAAAGCAAACTTGGATATGATGTTCATGCGCAAAACCAAGCTGCATGGCTAACGGGATTTAATGAGCTGGATGGAACATTCTAAACCCTCTCTAAAGGAGGGCTTTGGGATGAGTATATGGCTCTGCCCTACAGCCTCTGAATGGGAAAAAGTTGACACATCAGTAAAATACTGGAAATTTCTGTTCAAATTCTTCAGATTCCAAATCATCTAAGGACAAGGAGCAAAGGGCCACCTGCCAGAGTTGTAATTTTGTTCAGTCATTTCAATCTTGACCAACTCTTCATGACCCCTTTCAGGGTTTTCTTGGCAGAAATACTGAAGGGGTTTGCCATTTCCTTTTCAGGCTCATCTGACAGATGAGGAAACTGAGGCAAACAAGGTAAAGTGACTTGCCCAGGGTCCCACAGCTAGTAAGTGTCTGAGGGCAGGTCTGAACTCAGGAAAATGAGACTTCTTGACTCCAGGCCCAGTACTGTGACCACTTCACCACTTAGCCATCCCTCTAGCTATAATTACAATGGGGCAAAGCAGGTGGGCAAATGTCCAAAGAGGAAAATCCATCCAAGACACAAGGTTTAAATGGCCATCGATAAGCAATGAACTTCATCTAAAGAAGACTAAAGTGAAGTGGCCGGAGATGTAGTTAGGCAAAGACAGGTGTGCACGCAGCCACACACACACACACACACACACACACACACACACACACACACACACACACACACACACACACACAGTACTTGAGCCATGTTTTGGCCCTGACCATGGCAAGATCAGAGGGTGCCTCTTCCCTCCCACCCAACACTAAGTGAAAGGGCAAAAGACTGTTTATTCTGCATAGACAGTTGAGTGAGGGTGCTGCCTCTTGGCATTTCAAAGTAAGAGATGGCCCTTGGACAGCTCCTTCTAACGGGCAAAGTCAGGCCAATGCTGAACATGCTCTGTTCCCAGACAGTTCTCCCAATGCCAGAAAGCTCATTCTGTTGCAGAAATGCTATCACGTCCTCTAACCAGTGGGAGTGATTCAAGTAACTCTACGCTTAAGCGGAATAAAAACACAAATTGATTATTCTTCTGCATGCAAAGTATACATCAGGTTCTTTCAAAGACAATCTTCAGGCGACTAAAAAAAGTCATCCTAGATACTAGAGCTGTCCCAGGTGTCATATGTCTCCTTACTGCTTAGAGTACTCAAGATAACACACGGATTTTTACTGGATCTCGTAAATTTTTGCACTTTGTTCAAGGTGAGATCAGCTCTGAATTCTATGCTTGGCTAACAACAGCCACTTGATTGTTAGACAACTTACCCCCAGAAAAAGGGGATGTTGTCTAAGAACATTCTTATCATCTTGAGGCATTTCAATTCAGCCAATGGCTCAGAATTATTACACAAAATATTCAATAATCTCTTGGGACGAAAGACCTAGAAATAGAGCAGCACAGGGAACTCCCAAGGTGGAAACTCCCTTCCCTGATGAAGAGCACGAGCCACTGGTCATTTTAACCTTAGTGAGCTGCCTGGAACAGCATCAGGGTGTGACTTTTGCTCATGGTCACAGGGCCATAGATGTCAGTGACAGGACTTCAACCTGGGTCTTCCTGACCCCAAAGGCAACCTTCTATACTCAACCGCTGCTACTGTTCTACAAATTATCATGACTGTTCTTCTCTTGTTAAACTTAAAAACACTTTTTAAAAAGCAAGCTATAGGTAATATGCTGATGGCTTTATATACAACTCCTTTACGTTCTTCCCTGCATTAAAATTAGTTCCAATTTGTAATTTTAATAAAAAAAATTGGGAAAAAAATTAGAGAATGTGTCCCTAGTAGAACATTAAACTATTACGTAAGTATTCATGACAAACCACGTCAGTATTTTTGCCAGGAAAACCCTAAATGGAGTCACAAGAAGTGTCAGACGCAAGGAAGGCTTTGGACTGAGCTAACAGACCCAAAATGGTGATGGACACACCTTCAGCACGATGAACCAAAACCTGAGGCAAGGGAAAGAGAATAAGGACAAAGAGGCCAGCAAAAAGCCAGCCCTGAGCAATGCTGGTCTTGAATGACAGGGTGGTGGATCTTCCTCCCATGGCAGGAAGGGGGCCAGGGCAGCCCTGTGGCAGAAAGGCTGTCCCCAATGGCAGGCAGAGTCACCTGGGTATGCTAGAGATGCTGGTCTTTGATATGTGGAAGGGTTCAATAAAGGGAAATCAATGACTTTTTAAAAGAATAGCAGAAAGCCAAGAGAGGTGGCCTCATCCTCTGGGTTGATGATATCAACATCTCAGACATTCTGATTGGTCTTCACAAGTCAGATAAAAATGAAAGCAACTGTGAAGCCAACTCTTTCTTCACGAGATGAAAAATACTAAAGAGAAAACTGTTTTATCTCAGATTAACTAATCCCACCCAAGCCCCTAGCTAGGTACCCAGCTAATCCTCCATGGGACTATCTGGAAAAGAGGGTGCTTTGCAAACCTAAAAATATCTTCCAAAAGTGAATTATAAATGTGATTCTTGTGAATCTGATGGAACAAATCTCCCTAGAGCGCCCAGATCACAAACCCTCCATACGTGTTTCACTTGGATCCCAATAAGGAAGCCAGTGACCAAAAAGCAGGCTAGCATCAAAGACTTAAGCAGAAGATTCCAGGTCACTGCTGGTAGCTCCACCATTGGTCCCTTGTCTGAGACTGGGGCTTCTCCACTTCTGCTGTGCCTTGAACCCCTTTGGGACAGAAGCCAACAGATCCACTGCTTCCAGGAAGAGTGGTTTTAAATACATAAAAATGAAATACATGATTTACAAAGGAAACCAACTGTATTGAAATACAGTTATCAAAATTCATTTTAAAAATGAACTCAACCACAACAAGAAACTTTACCCTATGTCATCTACTGAAACAATATAATAATCAATGCTAATAATGACTTGTTTCTTCAAGAAAAAGTTACATTATGAGTAACCAAAGAAATGTAGTAAAGTATGATATAGTTCAGAAAAGGTCAAATGAAATCCTAATACAGAAAAGTCAGCTATTCCAGGAATCTCAATTCAAGAGCATTTATGAAGCATCTCTTTGGTGCAAGGCATCATGCTCAGTGGTAGGCTGGTCCCTGCCCCCAGGAAGCTTACATTTTACTAAGGAAATAGAGGATTTACACAGAACATCTAAGAGCTTCCGCACCTAAAGGGATGCAGGAAAGGCTTCCCATGGGAGAGGGCACCTGAATTGAGCCCTAAAAGAAGCTCTGATGCCAAGAGGTAGCAATAAGGGATTAAATGAATTTCATGCACACAAGAAAACAGCTGTTCAAAACAACTCATTCATTCCCTGAGGAATTCAGGCAGATGCGAGTTTCCTAAGGAGCTTCTGAGGAATACAGGTCACTGAATATCATTTAAAACAACTATTGTCTCACATCAACTCCATCTGGTTGTCTTATTTTAATTAAATGGAAAATATCAAAAAGACAAATTAAAATCAAACCCAATATTGACAAATCCTCTAGAATCTCCACTGTGAGCCTGTGATGTTTCCATTCTTCCTTCCCCCTAAAAATTCTCACATTTAGCCAGAAAATGACCATAACCCCAAAGTAGCAATATTGACTTGAGAAAAGATTTGAATTCTTGTGTAAAAAGCTTTTCGCTCTTCAAATTAAATTCACAACTGCCTGGTCAGAAATCTCTGAGGTATTCCCTATTTGTTGCCCCTGCCTAAGATAAAATATAGAACTCTCCATCTGGCTTTTAATACTCTCTCCTGTCTGGCTCCAGTGCCCACCCACACACTACATCAGCTGAAGTGGCCCCTAGCAGGCTGCACCCCAGTCTGGAATGGTATCCCCTTACCGCTGCCTTTGGAGAGCCTGGACACCGTCTTCAAGACCCAACCCCAGCGCCATTGCCTTCTAGAGCCCCCCCCCCCAACTGTCCAGTTGTTAGCACCCCCAAACCTGCCCACACCCCAATCCCCACTCCTAAAGCTCCTGTGTACTGATGTCATGTGCACTTAGTGTTTTCTTCTCTGCCTACAGGTTGTCATCCTCCAGCAGAACAGAAGCTCCCTGAGGGCAGGACCTGTTCCCCTGTTGTCTCTGTATCAGGTACCTACTACAGTATCTGGCAAACAGAAGGGGGTTAATAAACATTTGCTGAACTGAATTACTTTAGATCAGAGCTAGCCTTCTGCTAAGACACTCCATACACTTCATTCTTCTCTGTCTGAAGCCCGGGTTACTCCACACACTGACCTGGTAGAAATGCGACTGAAGACAGCGTTGAAGTTATTACAGCTGAGAGAGAAAAGGACCCCAGAGGCGGAGCTCCGAAGCTCGGCTGCATGCTGGTTCCCTTCCCGATAGGTGTGAATGAAATGGCAAATTTCTGGCAGCAACTGCTTGACCAACATTGTTTCATCTAACCTCATTGTGTCCTTCGGCTGCTGAAATAAGAGCAAGACTTACTGGCTTGTTTCAATTTCCATGTAATAAAAACACCTAGTACAGAGACAATATCAAACAGAGATGTCTCGGAGACTTTGGTGGCACCACTGGAAAGCAAGCACCCTCTGGGCCATCACTGCCCAAATGTGTAGAGAGGCAGATACATGAAATTCTACAAGGAGTAGAGAATAAAATTAGTTTTCATTCTTGTTCTCCTACCAGCTCCAATTAAATTCCTCTGCTAAATACTCCCTAAACCTCACCAAACTAATGGAAAAACGTTTTCATCAGAGCCAGATGAAAATTTTTCATAATTCAAGCTAAGATAAATCAATCTATTACTAAGAAACTGCTAAGTGATGGAAGCATAGACTCTGATAGGAATTAACCCCTTTAGTCGCCCAATCTGAAATGTGGGAATTAAGAATGCCAGTCAGGCACAAGGACCAATATCTCGAGATTTTTCCAATAGAGCTCATTACATCATCAGAGGGAAGAGTGGGGAGTTGGGGGTCCGTTTCATTTGACTAACCTAAGCCTAGCTTCAAGCATTCCCTCAGTAGATCTTCACTAACCACGTCATGATATTTGGCTCAGTTTTAAAGAAACTGCCCCAACTTGCTTTCAAGCACATCTCCATCTACTAAGGCAAATCTCAAAGTATTCCACAGAATCACTCAGATCATTTAAGAGAATTCAACAACACGAACCAATGCTTTTTAAACATGTAAATTAAAGTTCTTAAGTAACATACATCCAAGATATGCTGCATATCTGTTTCTATTTCTATTAAGTTTTCCCCAAGACAGCAGCAGGAAGTGGTGTTGAAGAATGATCAGAGTCAGGGAGGGCAGGATTCCAATGCATCTTTGTCACAAAGCACCTCAAAAAGGAGTCCTGGGTAAGACAAGCCTGCGGCGCTCCCAGGGACCTCGCTAAGGTACTACCTCACAGATGGGCTCCCCTATGCTGTCATGGAGGATTAAGGCTCAGTCTACTTACCCCGCTGAAATCACAGCCATGTATATATGTGTACTGACACACACTCATAGGACAAAGTGTCATGTACTAGTCAGTAATGCTGGCCATAGTTTTTCAAAGCTCCTATCTACTGGTTCATAATTATCAAATATATATGATTACAGAGAGTGACTAGTGAAAAGAAAATTCTAAATAAGGGATCAGCCAAAAGTCCTATTTAGCTCTGGGACTTTTGGTTTTTTTTTACCTAATTCTGGAAAGTGTTTTGTAAACCAAAAATTCACTAAATGATAATAACACACATTAAAAATGTGTTTCTTTAAACACAGATGTACCTAATTAAGTAGAAACGCACAACACTGTGTTTCAGAGTAACAAAGACACTTGAGAAGCACTAATTTAAGAAGGTACAAAGCTGTGCGGCTTTTCCCATTCCATACCATCCCCTACTCTCCTCCCCTCCTCCATTCCAACTCCATACTGAGAATGGACAGCATTAATGAGAAGCTTTAACAAACAAACAAGCAAACAAAAAAAAGGCTAGTCCATTTTCTAAATCTGCTGGTTGCAATTTGAGAGAGAGGTAAATTATATAGATTGCTTTAAATCCTACTTGCCTAGGGTAATCAAAAATGTCAATATCCTAAAAGTAGAAATTAACTGACCTTCTACTCAAATATAAATAAAAATATAACGGTCTATATAATGATTCCAAATAGTAATAAAACATCTTATTTGTATAGATTTTAACAAAATCATAGTGAAAAATTTAATGATGATTTTTGTCATTCTGTTTTTAAATACAATAAACAAACTTATCTCTTTCAAAAATCAATAAAATAAAATTATGACATCTTCACAAAAATCTTTCCCAAAAAGCATGAATCTTTTTTTTAAAGAGAAAAGTAGATAAAATGTTTGTTCTGCTAACCCTGGTAAGTATTCTAACCATATAAAGAAAGCAACTATTATCTAATTAATGTGCTATAGACCAGAAAAGTATTTCCCATTATATACATTAAATATATAAGCTGATGATTTTAGTTAACAAAATTTAAGTGCAATTAAGGTGTTCTAAGTAAAAAAGAAATATCGCTTTTCTCTGTATGTGCACCTAAGACATCTGAATGCAGCTGATCAATTTGAAGAGTAAATTCACAAAACTTACCAAATCACTTACCCCAGCAAGGCATTTTTCCAGTGTATCCAAAATAATTAACTGAGAGAGATATAAATTCTTTTCAGCAGCTTCTCCAAATATTCTCTGAAAGGAAAAGTACTTGTAACACTAAATTTTAATGATGACTCTCTCCAGCCTACCAAAATTTAAAAACGAGATGTTTAATCAAGCAAAATCAGCACTTGGCCCCTCAATCTCTGAAAGACTGCCTTTAAATATTATGTCAAAAGTAAAAAATATTTATTTCTCTCCCTAGTTCTGGCAAAAGACAACCTACCAACTAATAATAGTGTTGGGATTTAAAAGAATCATCCATTCTGCTGACCCTAAGATTTTCTTCCTCTTGGTGTTTACAAAACCAGTCCTGTTCTGGCCTTAGGGTATATGTTTAACCTGGAATCCTGACATCAGCATCTTACATTTAATCCCATTTTCACCACACATGTAATAAAGACAAAGCATTTCACTGTAATAAACCATAATACCATCAAGTATTACAAATTCAAGTGGTCAAATTCTTGGGACTAGCAGCTAATGACAACCTGTTATCACCTGCAGGAGGATTTTATTTGTTTAACAAGTACTCAATGACCACCAACTGGGTCTATTTGCCATGCTAACTGTTATGGTGAGTAGAGATGTCTTGTGACTGAAAAGCTTCCATCCCGACTGGGGAAAATCACATGACAGTGATCAGAAACAATGTAACACATTCCCAAGGGGAAAATAACAGTCATGCCTTGCTTTGAGCACTAGAAGGGATCCTTAAAGAGCTGAGGCTAAAAAAATGTCTGCAGTTATATATGTAAATGTACAAGTGAATTAGTTCACAAAAATCTCTGGTGAATTCTTTCACGAAAAAAGTGAAAACTACCACTCTCCCAATATACTTGGCTCACATGTTAGAACTTTTACATATAGAATTTGCTTAAAAAACGAAACCCTCTACACCTATGTACCACGTCTTTCTTGGTTCATTCATAACCAAGACTGGAGTTGACTGAGGAAGCTTTTTAGAACTCAAAAAGTTCTAAAGTAGGTCTGAAGGAAATGCTGAAGCAGCAGACGAGATAAAAAGAATTGACCAGAGAGGTGAGAGCACTGGCCAGGCCCCAGAAAAGATGCCGAATGAGTAAGCTGGGAACAAGGGCCAGAAAGCAGCTGAGAGGGAGTGGCAGAGTCTTCTTGTAGACTGGAGAGAAACAAGATTAGAAAGAGTTGATAGAAGGTCTGTAATGCAGGGCAGAGGGAGCCGATTTCATCAACTGGGTACCAGGGGAATGACATCATCAAAATGGCGTTTGAAGACAATTATCCTGGCAGCTGGGCCCTTCAGCCTCCTGAAGGCTCTGGTGTGGGCTCCAGGGTAAAGAAAGGAAACTTTACCATGGGCCTATGAAGAACAATACTGCACTACAAATCCAGAATATTCTATTTCATTCATTATCCATTTAAACTAGGTTTTGTTCCCACTCTGACAGTTTTTAAATGTGTATGCTTGAAGTTCCAAAAAATAAAAGATTTTTAAAATATATTCAGAAAAGGTTAGCAATCAAATCTCTGTTCTTGAGTAGCAGATCAACACTAGGAGGGTGATTGTTAATATATGGGGCCAATGAAAAGCTTTAAATGAAAGGGGGGTGGTGGTGAGAAGAAAGACTAAACTTTCTCCATTGCAAGTTAGGAGATAAAGTCCTCCCAAAATTGTGCCATGATTAACATTCAAAAATACCCCCAGTATAGGGTGGCTAGGTGGCACAGTGAATAGAGCACCGGCCCTGGAGTAAGGAAGGCCTGAGTTCAAATCCGGCCTCAGACACTTAACCAAAAAAAAAAAAAAAAAAAACAAAACTAGCCATGTGACCTTGGGCAAGTCACTTAACCCCAAATGACCTCCAAAAAGCAATAATAATAATAATAACCCCAGTAAAAACAGCAAATCAAATACTTACCATATTGTTAACATTTTTTAAAATATTGGTGAGGCCACTTATAACCAGAGAAAACTTGTATTTGGAAATATTGATAAGACACTCCTTGTTGTGTTCAGTGCTGACTTTGGTGTGTGTAGTCTGCTGTCCAGCTTTAATTGGAAGCTAAGGAGAAAAAAAATAAGCTAGCATTGGTCATTATGGTTAACTACAATTTCACTAAAAATCATTAAATTTTACTTAGGAAAGAAAATCCCCAACAAGTTTTTTTTTCCTTCAGCCTCCCATTCTCTGAATTTGAACTATTGTTCTGCCCCCTTCCTTCCACTGTTCCCTGTTCTATCATGAACAACCTTCCCCGGTTCTCAGACCTCTTCTTCACCATCTTCCTATGCTCCCTGAGCCCTGGCTTTCCCCAGAACACAAAATCCTTGGCTGTGCACATCTTTACACTGACTAATTCTCTTTCCCTTCACTACAGTCTCTGATGAAGGGGCAAGCCTTCTCTTCAAGGGCCTTGAATCTGTTTCCTCCACTGTACCTACCATCAGATTTTTCTCTCCCCTAACCCCACCCTCTATGTACTGGCCCCTTCTCTGCTCCCTATCAACGCTTGTTGTTAACTCCATCCTTTAAAAAAAAAAAAAAGTTCCCTTGACCCTAGGCTCCCCTCAAGTTAAAGGATCGCCAGCTGAAGGTTAAGTGACTATGCCCACTCTGGTGGCCACAAAACGAGTAATCTGTCCACATGACAAAGTGCTTGTACGGCTGATGAACACTGGGAATGTGACATGTATACAACGTAGAATGTTCAACTGGAATTCAGTGGAACAACGTCAGTTACTGAATGTACCCATGTCTCATTTTACTTTACAACATAAAAGAGGGTCTGACAGAGTAGATAGGGCAAGAACATCTGGATTCAAAATCTGCTTCAAACTTTGGGAGGGGAATGGGCAGGCTGTACAGCACCCCTGGGGAGAACTCCCCAAGGGACCACTTCCTCCTCACACATGCTATTCAAGGAAGAGGCCCTGTCAGAAGAAGCCCTAGGGCCTCCTTGTGCAATCTGCCTGCTGCACTGGCTCTGCCATTCTGGAGCCAGGCTCCTCCTGCCTCCCCCCTCACCTTTGCTGCTCCCTTGTAGGTACGGGTCGTCCCCATTACAACGTCACCACCTAGGGGGCAGATACTGCCTTCCCTTTTCCTTCAATCAGTATTTCTACTGCTTATTAGCACACCTAGTACAGAGAAAGGACTTCCAAAATGCTTGGTGCCGGACTGTCAAACTCTCAAGGTCGAAGGTGCCTTCCAGCTAGCTCTCAATCTGAATTATGCCTCAGAGAATTAAGGCTCAAATGAGAAAATGACCAGAGCTCTGTGCTAGCTTGAGAGTGCCACATGCACACAAGTTATACAGTTAAGCCCATTTTTCATCCTCAAAATCCCAAACTCCCTTCCGTGTGGAGAACGATCTAACATTATCCGTGGTAAAATGAGCGCACCCAGAAAGCTTGTTTGGAAGAACTCATGCTTCCATTTTCCCTAACAAGCATGCTGACTGCAAAGAAAAGGCTGCAACTCCATGTCCGGTGCCTCGCACACAATAGGCACTTAAAACGCCTGTTCAATGGAACACTTTCCTGAGCAAACGAATTCAAACGTCCAAGTGACAACAGTCTATAGACCTATCACCCGTTGCTAATAGCTGACAGCTCACCAGGTTGGATGGCATTTTTGACTTTTCAAACGTGAGGCATTTCCTAATATACTACTTAGACCGGATTTCAGGCCACAATGGCCATTTTCTTGCAATTTCGTTCATTTTAACTAGTAAGATCTCTAGCCTGATATTATGACCGACTCAAAATGCGAGTATTTCCAAGAATGAGAGGGTCAGCCAGCACAAGAAGGCCGAATGGAACTACTAAACCCGGCAGTGCGAACAGTAGATAGCTTGTTTCGGGCTCCGCTTAGAAAATTCTTCAAAATGTCAGATTCATTTTCCCATTATGTGTAATTCATTCTGTTGTTAACAGGCCTCTTATACTCAACTGGAAAAGTGAAGCCTGCTCAAATTCATCTAATAAGAGTTTCATCTAAAAATCAACAACAAGCAACGATCTAGGGCCGATACAGAGCATCTACCATGTTATCTTTAGATACCAAGTCACGCGGCATGGAACGCCTATCCAATACGGCAGCTTTCTATGACACTACTAAACTTTGTTCTCTACCACAGTTAGCCCTCAAGATTTATTACACACCTCTGTGTCGGGCCCAGGGCTAAGCACTCAGGGCACAAAGCAATACAAAAGCGTGGTTCTGACTCTCAAGGAGACGACATTCACATGGGAATAGCTTAAGAAATATAAAAAACAGAGCCAGGGCAATTGGAAAGGGAAGGCATTAGCAAGGGAAGAGAGAAAGGCTTCCTACAAAAGGTGGGGGTGAGGAACTTCGTTCTGTGAAGTTTGGATTCCAACAAAGAGCCACACTTGAGGATCTAGAGGGCCACATGGGGCCTAGAGGCTGCAGTTTCCCCACCCCTAAGCTAAGCCCTGAACGAAGTCAGATCAAGTCAGAGGCAGAGGTGAGGAGATGAGCAAACAAACATGGAAATTCAAAGGGGATGGGATGGCAGATGTTGGTGTGTTGTGCTGGAACAAACAAGACGCCAGCACTGCTGAACCCTGTAGCAAGCTACAGAAGAGAACAGGGTGCAAGAAGACCAGAAAGGCAGGAAGAGCCCAGGCTACAAAGAGCTCTTCACACCTGACAGAGGAGTTTATACTTGATCTGGAAGGAATAAGGAGCCACTGAAGCTCCCAGAGGAGTTCGTGGGAGGGAGGAGCAGGCATGGGAAAGGGAAAGTGGTAGTGACCTAGCTAGATCTAGCTCCTGGGCAATTTCATGGAGGAGGTGCAGGAGGGGGAAGAGACCTGAAGCAGTTAGACAGATGAGAAATTACTACAATGGTCCAGCCCACAAGAGATAATGAAGACTGGGGCGGCTAGGTGGCACAGTGAATAGAGCACCGGCCCTGGAGTCAGGAGGACCTGAGTTCAAATCCGGTCTCAGACACTTAACACCAAAACTAGCCGTGTAACCTTGGGCAAGTTACTTAACCCCAATTGCCCTCTAAAAAAAGCAAAAAAAAAAAAAAAAGAGAGAGATAATGAAGACCAAAACTGGAGTTGGGACTGGGCCAGTGGAGAGAAGAGAGTGGAGGCAAGAAATGCCATGAAGGGTGAAACAAGATATGCAAATAGCTTGAATACAAGGAGCGAATGAGAATAAGTCAAGGATGATCCCAATATTGACTGTGTGGGGTACAGGGATGATGGTGAGGCCTTAAGACAATATTAAGGAAATCAATTGAGTAGAGGAAAGTGTTTGTACCTGTTGAGGCTGAGGTGTCTACAGAACTTCCAGCCAGGAGATGTTCAAAAAGGCAATGAGTTAACCACAAGAGTAGCTCCACAGAGAAGCAAGGCCTAGAGACACAGAGCTGGGAATGACCTGCACAAAGAAAACTGGCCAATGGGAACTGCTGAGCCAGATTTGGAAGAGAGGAAAGGAGAGGGGAGAGAAAAGAGGGGAGGGGGGGGAATCCAGGACAAAAGCCTGGAGAATACCCACTAAGGGTGTGACCTGGATGAAGAATCAGCAAAGGAGAAGGAGCAGAAAGACAACAGAAGCAGGAGAGGAACCAACCTCTTTCATGAGGAAACCAACCCTAGGGAGGCTCGAATGTCCAGTAGTGAATGTCAGCACCAAAGGATACAGAGAGGTCAAGACACAGACCAACTGAGAAGTGCCCAGAGAGTTGGCAATAACTCTGGAGAGGGTTATTCACTATCTTCCCCAACCAAGCCAGTACCACTTTAGAGTTTTCCTACCACACCCTTTTTCCCCTCAGCCTAGAATAACCTTGTTCTCTTTTTATGTGTCAAATGTAGCCATCTAAATGAGGTCTCCATGAACAGTGCACAGACCCCTTCTGCACAGAAGATACAAATCACTCCCTGCTTTGCAACTCCAAAAGCATTTCATATATTCTTCTTTTATTGCCACAAATAATAGATACATTTTGTTTTGACACATCATTCACTTCCACATGGCAGCCAGTTATTTTTCTTAAGCACACATCTGACCTAGTCAATCCCCTACTCAATAAATACCCATGGCTCCCAATTGCATCTAGAATAAAACAGAAACGTCTTTGTTTAGCTGGTGAAGCCCTTCACAACCTGCCCTGTTGTTCTGTCCTCATTAGACATCACGGCAGGTCTCTCACCACACTCTGCAATCCAGCCAAACTGACCTTCTCCAAGGCTCCTCCTACTGAAGCCTTCATATTTCATCTATCTCTTGTCTCCGTGATTTCACACTGGCACCGCCCCATGACTGGAAACCATCCCTTTTTCACATCTCCCTCCACATGCAACATGGGTTCCTGCTTAACTGTTCTTAAAGACAAAACCCAAGCACTACTTCTGGTGTTTCACAGTCTATACCAAGGGAAAGACCACAGGGCTACGACAATATGGATTCATTTGAATTCTGAGTTTGACACAAATTTTTTTCCTTAATATTATATTTCTTCTTATTCTGGTTATTTTCTTCATGCAAAACAACTTTAACTTTTACATAATCCAAAGTTGCCCTTTTGACTTGATAATTTCCTCTAAAATCTATTCATCAGTTCTTCCTTTTTCTACACTGGTGAGAGATACAACTTTTGTCACATCTTTTTCGTATGTAACCTTTCACATTTAGATCCATGACCCCTTTGAAATTTGTTATGGTATACAGCATATGATGTTGATATAAACCTGCTTTCTGCCAAAAGTCTTTTTTAGTTTTTTTTATTTTCCAGCAGTTCCTATCAGATAAAAAAATCTTTCCAGTCAATTAATGGGCATCTATAAACAACTATGACATGCATTAAGCACTGGGGATACAAAGAAAGGTCAAAGATAGTCACTGCTCTCAAGGAGCTCACAATCTAATGGGGAAGAACACATGTAAAGCACCATGTGCAAACAAGAAACATACATAATAAATTGGAGAAGTAAATAAATTTACAGAGGTAAAGCATTAGCATTGAGAGGGAACAAGAAAAGCAGGATTTATTTGGAGAAGGGATATTGTCCAGTATTTTTTCCCCACTAAAAATATGTATATGGCATGTGATTGTGATGGAATACTATTGTGCTATAAGAAATGACAGGAGACCAACATCTCACACCATATACCAAGACACAGTCAAAATGGGGACATGATATAGACAAAAAGGCGACACCATAAGCAAATTGGAAGAGCAAGGAATAGTTTACCCATCAGATCTATGGAGAAGGAAAGAATTTATGACCAAACAAGAAATAGAGAATATTATGAAGTGCAAAATGGACTGTTTTGACATTAGATTAAAAAGGTTTTGCACATATAAAACCAATGCAACCAAGATTGCAGGAAAGCAGAAAGATGGGAAACAATTTTTACAGTGAGCGTTTCTGACAAATGTGTTTTCTCAAATATATAGAAAACTGAGTCAAATTTATAAGAATACAAGTCATTTCCCAGTTGATAAATGGTCAAAGGATATGAACAGGAAGTTTTCAGTTCTCTATAGTCATATGAAAAAAACACTCTAAATCACCAGAAATGTACATTAAAGACAACCTAGCAGACTAGCTTATATGACAGAAAAAGAAAATGATAAATGTTGGAGAAGATGTGGGAAAACTGGGACACTGATGCATTGTTGGTGGAATTGTGAAATGATCTAATCATTCTGGAGAGCAATTTGGAAGTATACTCAAAGCACAATCAAATTGCGCATACCCTTTGATCTAGCAATACCACTACTAGCTCTGCATCCCAAATAGATCATTAAAAAGGGGAAAAGACCTATATGTATAAAAATATTTATAACAGCTCTTTTTGTGATGGCAAAGAACTAGAAATTGAGAGGATGTTTGTCCATCAATCGGGGAATGGCTAAACAAGTTGTGGTATATGAATGTAGTGAAATACTATTGTTCTATAAGAAATGATGGGGAGGTAGATTTGAGAAAAACCTGAAAAGACTTAAAAGTGCTCACTTGAGTGAAGCGAGCAGAACCAGGAAAACAATGTACATAGTAACAGAAATACTGTGTGATGACTGATTGTGTCAGACTTAGCTTTTCTCAGCAATACAATGATCTAAGGCAATTCCAAAAGACTCATGATGGAAAATGCATCCACATCCAGAGAAAGAACTATGGAGTCTAAATGTGGATCGAAGCATGTTATTTTCACTTGTTTGGTTGTTTTGCTTTTCCCTTTGGTACTGTTTCTTCTTTCACAACATGACTAATGTTAACATATATTTCCCATGACTGCACATCTATAAACTACATGAGATTATATGCCATCTTAGGGAGGGAGGAAAGGAGAAGAAGAGAGAGAAATGTAGAATTCAGAATCTTACAAAAATGAATGTTGAAAACTATCTTTACATATAACAAATGTAATAAATATATTATATAATAATATTACATGTAACAAAATAAAATACTATTTTATAAAAAATAAATGGTAGGAAGAGTGATTTTAAAATCTGAGAAGACTTATATGAACTGATGCAGAGTGAAGTGAGCAGAACCAGGAGAACATTGTACACAATAACAGCAATTTTACATGATGAGCAACTGTGAGTGACTGCTATTCTGATCAATGCAACGATCCAAGATAATTCCAAAGAACTCATGATGAAAAATGGTATTTATTTCGAGAGAGAGAACTGATGGAGTCCAAGTACAGAACGAAACATGATTTTTTTTTTCATTTTCTTTACACATGGCTAATATGGAAATGTTTGCATGAATTCAAATGAATAATATCACACATTTCTTGACTCTCAAAGAGGGAGGGAAAGAACTAGAAACTGAACATTTTTTTAAAAAAATGAATGCTAAAAATAAATAGTAAATTTGTTTCTGGGGGAAATTAGTCATGGCAAGGAAGGAGAAAGGCAAAAAGGAGGGAAGGAGGGAGGGAGGGAAGGAGAGAAGGAAGAAAGGAAGGGAGATATGCTTTGATCTATACTCTCAGTCCATCATTTCTCTATCTGGAGGGGGATTGCATGTTTCATCTTAAGTCTTCTGGAACTGTGCTGATCAAAATTTCTAATGCTTGCAGGGTTTTTTGTCTCTAGAGAATTGTTACTGTACAAACTGTTCTCCTGGTTCTGCTTACCATACAAATCTTTCCAGGCTTCTCTGAAACCATTCCCTTCATCGTTTATTAGAATCCAACAGTATTCAATATAATCATTTGTTCAATTATTTCTCAGTTGATGGGTATCCTCTAAGTTTTCAATTGTTTTTTGTTGTCGAATTGTTTTTCAGCCATTTCAGACTCTTCACGACCCCTTTGGGGGTTTTCTTGACAAAGATACTGGAGTAGTTGGCCATTTCCTTCTCCAGCTCATTTTACACATGAGGAACTGAGGCAAACAGGGTTAAGTGACCTACCCAGGGTCACACAGCTAATATGTGTCTGAGGCTAGATTTGAACTCATTAGGCTGAGCATTCAAGACTCCAGGCCCAGTGCTCTATCAACTGTGCCACCTAGTTGTATTGCCAATTCATTGCCACCACAAAATGTTATGCATATGTGTTTTTATTCTTTTTTTTTTATCTATTTGGGGATGTAGCAGTATTGCTACAGCAGCAATATTCGTATTTCTGACAGTTAATTGCTAGTAACAGTATTGCTACATCAAAGACTATGTACAGTTTAAAAAATGCTTTCCAGAACAGTTGGACCAGTTCATAGTTCCACCAACAGAGCATCAGTGTGCATATTTTCCCACGGCCTTTCCAGTATTTATTTCCCCTTTTTATCAACTCAGCCAATCTGATGGGTCTGAAAGTGATACTTCAAAGTTGTTTTAATATGCATTCATCTTATTAGTAGTAATTTAGAGCACTTTTTCAGATAGCTATTGATAAGCTGGATTTTTTCCTCTGAAAATCAAAATGCAGGATTTTAGGTGGGTCTTGAAGGAAGTCAGTAAAGCCAAGAGGCAGAAATGGGGAGTGAGAGAATTTCAGGCATGGGGGACCACCAATGAAAATGTACAGAGTGGGAATGGAGCATCTTGTGGCCAGGAATACCAACAAAATGAGTGTCAGGGGAATATCAAGTACCTGAGAGTCAGTAATATATAAGAATGCTGGAAAGGTAATTGGAAGTGGGTAGGGGTTGGGGGGGGGGTGGGGCTTTGAATTCTGTGTGTGTGTATGTGTGTGTATGTGTGTAAAACAGACATGCTCAGACCTGTGCAATAGGAAAAACACTTTGAGAGCTGAAAGGTGAACAGACTACAGTGAGAAAGAGACTTGAGGGAGAGGGACCAAGCGGCAGACTATTGCCATAATGCAGGTATGAGGTTATAGGTGCCTGTATCAGAAAGGTCATGGCAATTTCAGAAGAAAAGGGGGTGAATTGGAGAAAGGCTGCAAACATGAAATGAGCAAGCCTTGGTGACAGACTGGACATGGGGGTAGAGAGTACGGAGCTGAGGGTGACTCCTAAGTTAAGAGTCTAGGGGGGGCCTGGAGGATGACATAGCCCTTGACAGTAATGGGAAAGGTTTGGGGATGAAGAGTGTGAACCCAGCGTCTCTGGATATGTAGTTTGTTGAGGTTCTTAGGCTTAATTGAACATTCGAGTGATGGACACACTTGCTTCTGGTTCTTGCTTTTAGCTCACCGATTCAACTCCTACAGGTCTCAGACTGTTAAACCACTCTGATCTGGAGAGTTTAGATTCTTAGTGTCTTTTAATATAATTCGGTATGTAGTAATGCTAGACTCTATGTTTCATGCCCATTTTCCCCCATATTTTCCTTAATTTGTTTACCCCTTTGCTCCTCTCTAGAAATTTTGTTCTCTTTTGTCTAGTTCTATAAAAGCATCTTCTTCTTGGCAATCTGATTGGTATAATATCAAATCTGCAGATAAATTTGGGGAATATTATTCATATTTATGATACCAGCAGAGTCCAGTCACATATATTGAATATCTTTACAGTTATTTCAGTCTGTCTTTATTTCTACAAGTGCCAGGAACTGTCCTAGGTTCTGGGCATTGAAGTACAAAGAATGAAACAATCTTACTCACACTGGGAGAGATAACAAGCAGACATAGACTTACATGCTGTATCAATATAAAGTTAACAAATATAAATATTCTAAGTATTAAATACCAGGTGGTTTGGAAGAGTAAACTCTAACAGCTTGGGGTGCTCAGGAAAACTTTCACACGTAAGCCAGAGAGCTTAGAGGCAGAGGTAAGTAGGTAATACATTTTGGGCACACATGGTGACCAAAGCAAAAAGGTGTAAACATACAACAAACATAAAAAACGCCACTTCTGTTGGATCACAGAGTGTGGAAATAAGAGTAATGTCCAATGAGTCTAGAAAGACAGACTGGAGCCAGCATGTCTCACTGTTATCATTCTCTTTAATAAAACTATTGTGGGATTTGTTCTTTGGCACCCTCGATATTGGAGATATCACTACTTTGTCTCCATTTAGGTCTTTGTCTTTTGTTCATATTCTCTTTATTGATTAATTTTATCACATTATGGTCTGTAAAAGATGTGTTTACTGTTTCCGCCTTCCTACATTTATTTATGAGTTCTTTATGTCTGGGCTACTTCACAACTTCCCCCTCCCTCCCACCTCCCCAAACGACACAAACACACAAGTCAAGGAACCATGGGGCTAAGCTTCGGGCAAAGAGAAGGGGCTCATTATTTCTTTTTTTTTTTTTTATGCTATGGGCAAAAATGCTCAAAAACCACACAGCAGGGACTACGTCAGGGTAGAAAAAAGGGACATCCTGGATAGAGTCAAAACATTGGACTGAAATAAACAGGTCTTGGAAAAAGACCAAATGGTGGAGGGGTGAGTGGGGGGGAATCAAAGCTGTAAACTTGGGGCCCCACCCAAGAAGGTAGCAGCAACTGGGAGCTGAGGGCCAACATTTCCGAATCTCAAAATGTTATAACAAAAATGAACTTTTAAGACATCATCTTGTTCAATTCTCTTTTTTTACAGGTGAGAAAACTGAGGCCCTAAGCCAAGTGACTACCTGAAGTCGCACAAACAGAGCTGATATGGTGTGGTTGTCAGCCTTCATTCTCAAAAAGGACCAAGATGACATCACTGTGCTGAAGTCAAGTGTCAGTGTGTCAGACTGTGGCTGATCAGATACTAGCTCAGAATGCTCTACCACCAGGGGGGGCACCAAGATTCCATGGGAACATCTGGAGTGGATTCTCTAAATTTATGTATCTAGAATTTCCTTTGAGCTGTCTCAATTTTGCTTTGGTCATAAAGCACACAGCACCTTCTCTGATGTGGGCACACCACGTTGAATGGTCCTGTGCCAGTGTCTCTCGTGTCACACACACAGACACACACGCACACACATACACTCAAGTCATAGCTGGGTAGTGGTATGAAGAGCACAGTAGATGAGAGTCAGGAACTCCTGAATTCAAACACTGCCTCAGAGACTTACTAGCTGTGTGTACCCAGCAAGTTATTAAACCTTTGGGTCTAAGTTTCCTCATCTTTAAAATTGGAGAAACAGTAGCACCTACTTCAAAGGGTCATGAGAATGAAATGACCCACACAGAGCACCCTGCAAACCTAACAGCACCAGAAAATGTCAGCCAGAAGTAACACAGTACAAGAGTCGGAACCCAAACCTTGGTCCACACAACCAAGGCAAAGTGTCGTTGGAGGCAGAGCCCAAAGATGAAAACATGAGACCATCTGCAGAGAACTGACTAGAAAAAGCTGACCCCAACAATATTTCATAATATAACTCAGGCTGAAATACTAGGGGCACTGGAATGAATGAATGAATGAATGAATGAATGAATGAAAATGCATCACCTAAGTGTTTTCTATATATCAAGCACTGGGATAAAAAAACAAAACCAAGTCAGTCCCTGAGCTCCAGGACCTCTTGGCTTAATGGGGGAAGACGACACAGTTGTCCAGTTAGGAGAGTGGTAAGCATACACAATGCCTGCACACTGTGGAGATGGCTGGGAAGTGATAGATGGTCTGATGCCAAGAAGACTGGAAGGGGAACTCGGCCATCAGAGCCCAGAGACTCAGGAGCCAGAACCCAAAGTTCTAGTGAGAGAAGGAAGGTCTGAATGCGGGCTCCATGTTTGGAGATGGCCAGGACCATGCACAGAGAATACTGGAGGCAATTCGATCAAAATCATCATTTGGTGAACTTCCTACTCCTCAGGGAAGGGGCGTGATTTCCACCGCCTAGAAACTAAGTTTCTAGGAGGCCTTGACATGGAAATAAAGTTCCCATTCAGTGCCTCCTCTTGCTTTCTTCTCCTAAACTTTCTGCAGCCTGCCTTCAAATTCCTCCTTCAACCAACACTGCTCCCTCCACCAACACTGCTCCCTCCAAAGCTTCTAAGTCCAAACCGTCTGAGGGTTTGAAGGCAGAGTCAAGGAGGAACTCCAGGGTCTCCATTTAAAGAAAGGGCTCAGCACACATTTGCTTCCCCACTGCTTCTGGACTTGTCTGGAAGCCTCCATCGTGCCCCTTCAAGGGCTACCTTTTCCCTCACTCTTCAGCTTCCAGCGTTAGACTGTAAGCTCCTTGTAGGCAAGAACTGTCTTTGTTCTTATTGTATATGTATCCCCAGCAGCACTCGACACAGTGCTTGGCACATAGTAGACACCCCTTAAATTTCACTGATGACCTTCTTCAATCCCTGATTAGACTGTGAGCTCCCTGAGAACCAGGACTGTTGTCTGCCTTTTTGGGGGTGCTTAGCAAAGTGTCAGACACAGAGTAAGCATTTCACAAACTGTCAACCAAGAACTAAGAAGTCAAAGGCTTGCAGACAGCTTAAAATTCTCAAATATATGTGTATATACAGATAAATATAGGAATATTTCCACTCAAGCTAACCCTAGCCAAAAAGCATTAATAAAGTGCCCAAATGGACTCAGCCCCTCCTCCCTACCCCCCCCACACACAATAGCTCCTCCACAAACATCTCGAAAACACACCAGACCAAATTCTGGTGGGGAAATCTAAGGAAAAATAATACTGAGTCTATTTTGACCAGCTCAGGGCAGCACTTGGAGAAAGACAGAAAAGCATCTTTAGACCCTGGAAGCTGGCTCTGCAGGGAGCACTCCAGCTGGGCAGTTCAGCAGCTTCCGGCAGGAGGCCAAGGTTGGAGGGTCATCTAGCCACATACACGGTGAGGGCCACATTCAGAAGCAAACAGCAACTGCGTGGCTCTGATTTGGGGACAGAGCAAAGTAAGAGACCAAAAGGAGCCAGCAGCTTAATCCCCTCAACCTCCAGGGCCTCCCAGGAGGCTCCGTGGAAGAGCAAACCTCAGGCAGACAATTAGAAAGCTAAGAAGAGGAGGCAGTGAGCAAACTGCATCCCGAATCACATCATTTGGGGAGCACAGAAAGCTTGTCCGACTCCAGACTGATGTGTGAAAGTAGCAGCAGGATGCAAAACAGAAGCCCAGCCTGGACATTCCCCCCCAGAAGTGCAGCAAGCCCAAAAAGGCCAGAGTCGAGAAGGAGGCCGGAAGAATGAATAAACAACAACCAAAGAGGAAAAAAAAAACTCAACTTAAAGAGATATTTTGCTGACAGGGAAGCCCAAAAACAAACCAAGAGAAGAATGACTCAAATTCCTGAAGGAAAAGCAGCTTGTGCACAATTCCAAAATAGCTAAAAATTGATTTTAAACACCAAAGGAGGGAGGAAACTGAAAAGAAATAAGGACTACAGAAGATAGAGAAAGAGAATTTACATCTTGAAACAAGAGGTACAAAGTCTTATCCAAGAAACTAATTCCCTTGAAAGGAGAATTAACAAACTGAAGCTACTGACTAAATGAGAAATCAAGAAATAGTTAAGTCAAAAGAATAAAGGGGAAAAAAAACAGAAGAAAATACAAAGTATCTCATTGAAAAAACTGACCCAGAAAATGGAAATATTAAAAACTGACAACAAGGAAAATGGAAGCATTTAAAAAAAAAGTAGGGGTAACAATCATGATTTCAGACAAAGAAACAGCAGAAATAAATCTAATTAAGACATAAACAGGGAAACTATATTTTGCTTAAAGATACTATGGAGCAGGACTGCACAACCTGCAGCCCAGGGCCTTGCCATGCCAAAGGCTCTTGGTAGCCCTCAAAAAGCAGGCCAATCATAGACAACAAATATCAATACTAAACATTTATGTACCAAATGCCATACCATCTAAATTCTCAAAGGAAAAGTTAGATGGGTTATAGGGAAAAACAGACAATAAAGTAATAATGCTGGGGGACCTCAGTGTAGTCCTCTTAGACCTAGAAAATTCCAACCAAAAAAGAAATAAAAGTTCTATCATTTTAAAAAAGTAAGATATGATAGACCTCTGGAGAATACTGAATAGGGATAAAAATCAATATACCTATTATTCAACTATGCATGATATCTTCAGAAAAACTGACCTTGGATTCAGGGCAATAAAAACCTCACAAATGCAGAGAAGTAGAAATATTAAGTGCATTCTTTGCCAACCATAACACAGGAAAAATTATATTCAATAAAGCACTTTAAAAACCGATAAAAAACTATTTGCCAACTAAATTACTTAAACCTAAAGAATTCGTAGGTAAAAGATTAAGTAGGTTAAAACATGAGTTTGGGGGGTTTTTTTGGAGGAAAAACCCCCCTAACACATTTACTATTAGCTAATTTGATTTTTATAGAGTTAAATAAAAGATTAACTGAAACATTTAATCATTTAGTGAAGTTGCAAGATATAAAATGAGCTCATATAAATCATCAGCATTTCAATATATTACTACCAATAAAATCCAGAAGGAAGAGATAAGAAGAGAAATTCTGTTAATTATGTGCAATATAAAAATACTTGGGAGTCTATCTGTCAAGAGGTCATAGAAACGACAAAACACTTTTTACATGAACAAAAGACAATTCTTATTACTAAATATAGAAATATTAACTGATGATGAGGAAGCTGAGCTTATGTAATAAAAATGTTGATACTACCTAATTTACATATTCAGTGCCATACCAAACAAACTACCAAAAGATTTACTTCACAGAACTAGAAAGAATAATGTCAAAATTCAACAAAAGAAACAAGAGGACAAAAATCTAAAGGGAATTAATGAAAAAAAAAATTTTAAGTTGAGAAGGAAGGGGTCCTAGAAGCAACAGATCTCAAACTATATTACAAAGCCATAATTGTCAAAATGATTTGATGCTGGGTAAAAAAAAAAAAAACTGAGAGGCTGGTCAGTGCAACAGCTTAAACAATATACAGAAGGAAATAAACCAGTAGCCCAGTGTTTGAAAAACCCAAGGATCTCAACTACTGGGGCAAGAACTTACTATTCAACAAAACTGTTGGGAAAGCTGGAAAACAGTCTGGTAGAAAATAGTTACAGACCAACATCTCATACCATATACCAAGACAAGCTCTAAATGGACGCAGGATTTAGATATAAAGAGCAATAAATCTTAAAAGATTTTATACAAATAAAACCAATGCAATTAAAATTAAGAGAGAAGCAGAAAACTGGGGGGGGGGTATTTTAGGAGCAAGTTTCTCTGATAGAAGTCTCATTTCTAAGACATATGTGGAACTAAGTCAAATTTAAAAGAATGATAACCATTCTGCAACTGATTATAAATGGTCAAGCAATATGAAGAGACAGATTCCTGAGGAAGAAATAGAAGCTGTCAACAACCATATCAAAAAAATCTTCTAAATCAGCAATTATTAGAAAAATGTTAAATTTAAAACAATTCTGACCCTACCCCTAAATTCCTCTGGCTCTGCCCCATACCTAGCAGACTGACTAAACCAACAAAAATGGAAAGTAGCAAATAATGGACAGACTGTGGGAAAATAGGTACATTACTGTACTGATGTAAGAACAGCAAAATGTGTTCAGCCATCACTATGCCTAAAAAGCTATTTAAATGTGTGTATATACTTTGGCTCACATGTACAAGTGGGTCTACGCCCCAAATATGGTGGGGGAGGGGAGATATATGACCCATATGTTCCAAAATATTTATAGCAGCTTTTATTGTGCTTGCAAAGAACTGGAAATTGAGGGGATGTTCATCACCTGGAGAACAGCTGAATAAGTTATGGCATCTGAATGCAAGAAATGATGAAGGGGATGTTTCTGAAAATATTGGTACATTAAGTGAAATGAGCAGAACCAAGGGAGCAATTTATATAATAACAACAATCCGGTAAAGACAAACAAATCTGCAAGACTTTGGAATTCCGATCAGCACAATGACCAACCATAGTCCCAGAGAACTCCTGATGAGACACGCTACTCACAGAGAAGTGATCGATAGAACGGAGACTGAGGCTTGTGCCTTAAATTTTGTTTGTTTTTGGACAAGGCCAATGTGGGAATCTGTTTTGTTTGACTATACATGCTTAGAACAGCAAATTTTATTTTTCTTGCTTTGAGGGAAGAGGAAGAGACAAGAGGGAGAAAATTCAGACCTGAAAATAGAACTGAATTTTTCTTAAAAATAAAGTGCCTACTATATGCAAACTCTGGGATACAAATAAACAATATTCTCTGTCCTGAAGGAAATTTATACTCTACTGGTGCAACCAAATTTCAGTAGCTAAATAAGTGCCTAAAGAAGGCACTAAGGAGAAAGGGGATCAGAAAAAGCTGGTTGTAGGAAATGGCAAAAAAGAGAGATGAAAATCTGACAAAGGTGACTAGGGAATGCATTATAGCAGTATAGAACACCTCTTGCCCACATGGCCTGGAGGTACAAAAAAGAGTCCTTTGACTGTAACAGAGCCTGAGCAGGACTGTGCATTAGTCTGGAAGAGAAGCTTGAGGTAGGACTGAGATGGGTCTTCAAAGCCTCTCTGTTCATATATTAGGGAAGGACAGGAGTTCTTCATTCTTTTTTTAATGTCGTGAACTCCCTCAGGCATCATCAATCTGATGAAGTCTATGGATCCCTTTTCAGAAGAGTTCTTTACGAATGCATAATCTAAAATACTCAGGCTCACAAACGAAACAAATTATATCGAAATACAGTTATCCAACTGTTCTTACAAACAAGATCATAGACCCCAAGTGAAGAAGCCCTGACCTAGAAGTAATAGAAAGACATGAGAGTTTCTTAGGCAGGGGAGTGAGATTTGGGCTTGATGAAGATAATTTTGGAAGTTATATGGAGAAGGTATTGGAGAGGGGAGAGGTTAGAAGCTGAGAGACCAATTAAGAGTTGTCTCCACAGGCAAGCAGAGAAGTGATGTGGGCCTGAAGCAGGGTGAGAGCCATGCAAATGGAATGAAAGGGACAAATGTCAGAGACACAGAGGCAGAATTAATAAAACAAGTGAATTAATGAGGCAAATGGATATGGGGAGTGAAGGAGACAGACAAGTCCAGGACAGTCTGCCATGCCGTGGCAAATGTTGCCTAACTTCCCTCCCACTGAAATAGGGAAGTTTGGAGAACGGGTGAGTTTAGGTAAGAAGAAAATAATGAGTTCCATTTTTGATAGGTTGAGCTTGAGATAACCAAGAGACAGCCAGCTGTGAGGCACGATCATAGCTCGAGAGACAGATTAGGGCTTGATGAATAAATGCAAGAGTTATTTGGATAGAAATAATTGAACCCAGGAGAGAGTGAGAAAGAGCCAGCCATGGCTAACACTAAGTATCATCACCAAACAAATAAAATAAAAATTGCCTATAACTTAATGGGATCTTGGATTTTAGAACTGTATTGAAACATGAATAGGCTGTAAATAACAGTTTATTATTGGCTATCCAGGTGGTCAGACCATAGATTAGTTACAATCAAGATAAAAGTCAACTTAAAGTTAAAAGAAAAACTAAAAGACGAGCTAATCATGTAATAATTTCAACAGCTTTAACCTCACCTATTCTAACAAGCAGTCTGGCCAAGATGTAAGGAGAATGAAAAGATCCAAAATATATATTGGCTTTGATCAGCCTAACTTCCAACAAAAAGACTAACAAATGCAACACAATCAACAAAACAAGGAGGCCAAAAAATAAAACACAGAAACTGCCTTAACCAGAAAATATTCCATTTCTCTGCCAAATGGAGAGGTGATGATAATCAACAGGCAATACCATCTTAAGCTACAAAGAGTGAAACAGCAGAAAAAAGCAGATGATGAACAGTAATCCCTATCAAACTCCAAAAACGGCAGGAACTTTGGTACAAAGAGCCAAATGAACCAGATGAGCCCAAGGACAATGTAGAAATGGAACTGACAGAAAAACCCAGAGCTGGAAAATAACCAATTATCAATGTTTTTGTAACTTTCTTTAGCACTAGGAACACCACAGCTCAACCCTTATGCCGTGAGCCCTTGTGTATTACACAAAAAACGAGACTCGGGACTTAAGAAACCAAAGTCAAGGAGAACAGACAACCAAACACAGGAACATAAAGAAGAAACCAAACCAGGGTGAGACAATCATTAGTGCACAGAGGGTTCTGTTTTACAGCTTATCTCAAGAAGATGCCAAAACAATGGAAGAAAAATCCAGAGTTCACATTAATCTGCTCCAAAAGCAATTGAGAGAATACCAGTTACCCCCAAGCCACTTTCCTGGTTTTCTACAGCTATTAAAATCTTTATGAGAATCATCTTGACGCACACCAAGGCTACGATCGTGGACAAAAAGAACAGGCAGGTTTTCACAAGTGGTTTTCTACAATACTCCACACAAAAAGGTGCTTAATTCAGTGGCTCTCCTCCACTGACACTAAATATGCACATGTTAAGATTATATAAAAATCACCTGGTAAATGCAACCACAAAAATAACTGTTCAATGACCCTCTGATTGTCAAGGGAACCATAAAACAGAAAGATTCATGCTCACCAAAGGTGTTTGGCACTGTCATGGAGGACATCTTGTGCAGGGTCCATTGGAAAAGAAATTCCCCACCTCATCTGTAAAGAAAAAAGTGAGGGGGTTGGACTAGACTGCCTCTGGGAACCCTTCCACCTCTAGGTCTATAATCCTGTGATTCTCCAGAGGTTCCTTCTGGCAAACAGTACTGTGTTGATTGCAAAAGACTTTCTTCAAAAGATTCATGAATATAAAAAGGGATAAACCTAACAATCTATAAAGAAAAACTAAATGGATGAAAAAATTCTCTTGTCCAGATAACATGAAGCAATCAGCTGGGTAGCCAGCCAATCCATTGAGTTGCCATTCAGTGCATACACTGGTGGCAGGTGGCAGGCACTGCAGATGGACCAAGTGTCAGAGCCAGAACTAAACAGGAGAAAGAGATGGGCAGCCCCTATTTGAGTAACTGCATAGTTCTGATGATGGCTCCAAATTACTCCCTAGCAAAAAGCTCTCTAGCTTTTCAACACAAATATATGCCCAGCAATGTTGCATAATTGTGAATCCTGGAATATCATCCTCTCCAAAGAATCAAAATCAAAGGCAACCCAGAGAGAACTAGGAAAGATATATGCATAAAGGAGTGACATGTTTCCAAAGACAGCTATTGGAAAATAGAGGCTAGTCCTATGTAATAACAGTTAAACAAAATGTACCCTGCTGCCCACAACATTTAAAAAGGCCTGAAAGAGGGTCCAAAGCATCTGAAATAACAAAAACCACACAGACAGGCTGAGAGCTATTCCAACGGAAGGTACAACCCAGTGATGAAATCACAACCCACTGACTGGATGGGTGGATGAACTGACAAGTGAATGAGTGAGAAAGCATTCATTAAGCACTTACTACATGCTAAAAAAAAAAAATGAAAAACAAATAGAAACGTGACTCTCAAAGAGTTCCCATCAAACTGAGGGAGACAAGAAATAAAAGAAATCTCAGCTCCAGGGTGGACACAAAGTTCTGGAAGCAGTAAGGGTTAAAGGGAGGGGGGTACAGAGAGGGTTCTAAAAGTAACAACACTAGGGATCTATGTGGTAGAGAGGGAAGTAGCGAGAGGCAGGGACAAGGGGGGTGTAAGGCCTAGCAGTCCTCCCCGAGACTGCAGAGAATAGAGCTCAACTCCTACTTCCCCTAAGCCCTGTGCCCCATGGAGCAGCCCAGGCAAAGAGGGAAGACTGGGTAGCAGGCACCAGGTCTCTGGGGTGCCTAGTTATCTTCTTAAAGGGGTTTCTGAGTCCCTAGGGAAGAAAGTTCCAGAAGTGCTTTATTGGTGGCGGGGCAGCAAGAAGGAGAGGCAAGAAAGACAGGGCACCCTGGTGGTGGCAGGTCTCCCCGCTGGGATGAATCTGCTTTCACAAAGCTAAACTGCGAGCTTATCAACCTCTTTTTGAGGAGTCAGTATGGGTAGTAAGAAACAATGTTTTTGAGTAAACAGTAAATGAAGTTCTGCTGTACACAATGCATACTTCTGAAATCCCAAGTGTTACCCCTTGGTTATTTTACTAAACCAACACATCGCATCACCTCATCAAATAACAGAGAAAAAGTATGATTTTTAATTCAAATGCAGAATGAAAAGCAGGATAAAGTTTGTTTAAGAATGTTTGTGTTGGGGTAGCAAGGTGGCGGCAGTGAATAGAGAACCTGCTCTGGAGTCAGGAGGACCTAAGTTCAAATCGGACCTCAGATACTTGATACTTACAAGCTGTGTGACCTTGGGCAAGTCACTTAAACCCAACTGCCTTGCCTTTCCCCCTCCAAAAAAAACAAAACAAGAGTATGTGTGTCTGTGTGTCTATATAGCGGGGGAAGGGCCTAGGAAGCACAAGGTCTTGGCATCACCTCCCAGGTAGTACTTACAAACGACCACAACGCCTTTAGAACTCAAGTAATTGTGATTTTTAGTTTTAAAAACTGAATTATCTTTACTCATAAGCATAAATTTCCTACAGAATTCATTAAAAACTCATCAACTGCATCATTTCAGTCCCTAGTGCGTGGAAAAACAATAGAATTTAGGAGATATAAAAAACAAGACGGTGATTTTTAAAGACAATTTAATTTTTTAAAAAAAGAAATTTTGCATTTCTTACCATTATATTGTATCCCTTTTAAACATTCCACATAGTATTCACAGTGAAATCAGATTAAAAGAAGAAAAACACGTGCCCAATGTACTCTACAACTACCATTGGACAACGTGCTCAACAAATCAAGAACGAACGTCTAGAGAAAGGGGAAAACAAAACTGTGTGGCATCATCTGTTGTCCAGGATTCAGCCTAATCTTGGAACAGGCCGTGCTCTCCTCTCTGGAATTTACCTTGTAACAAGCCCAAGAAGAGGAGCCTTCCCAGGGCAGCCCTGAGCACGTGTGCAGCTGCCAGGAGCCGGAGCTGTTAGGCCCACGGTAGCAGCCATTCTTCCTTGCTCAAGCAGCGTGTAGAAGAATTTCATTCACAAGAAAGAGAAACTGTACAGACCAAAATAAACTTGGGATCATTAGGAACTCTGTGGAGAGTCAATAGCAATTTCATTTCCAATCCTATTTCTAGCCATTTCACTCAGGTTGTCCCCTTTCATGAAATGTTTTCATTTTATTCAATAACACAAAACTATTTTCAAGTGCTATTAAATCTCCATTCCATCTCTGTGTAGGTTTGCTGTCTAGATACATTATTGGATTTACAGAACATCTTTAATGTTCAAAATATCAGAAATTTTCCACACTTAATTGACAGCTACATCAAATCTAGATGAACAGTGTGATCAATTAAATTTCTATCCGATTTAGAGATTAACAGGGCTTTTGTCAGGCCAGAAAGGTTGTCCTTCCTCACCTCACAACAATAAATGAAATAAAAGAGAGATTGCCTGGAAGTATGTAAAGCAGAAGGCAAAGGTCAGATGGGAAGCGTCTCCCCCACATGTAACTCCACAAAGCTCTAAAACTCTGATGTGAGAGAGAGAGAGCAAAGAAAGACTGCGAGGAAGAAAGAGACAGTGACAAGGGACCCCAGGCAGAACTGCCATCTCTTTCCCTGTACCCCCAAAGAGAAGAAAATCGAATTACCAAAACCGAAAAGGACAAGTAGGAATTCACAAGTGGAAAGGAAATGATCGGAAAATGCCACGCTCAGTGAAATGCCAACAAAACGGAAACCCTGAATGAAATGGATATTTACAAAGATATAAAATACCCATATTAATTTTTAAAAGGCAATAAGAAAATCTAAACAGCTTGAATTCATAAAGAAAAACTCAACAAGCCATAAGCAAAATCCTAAGGGGAAGGAAAAAAAAAACTGATCCAGACACATTTAGAAATAAGCTATATAAAATATTTCAAGAACAAGTAACTCCAATTCGACATAAAGAGGCAAAATAAACAGGGCAAGCACCTTATGAACTCCTGCTCTAAAACAACTGAGGGGGCGGCTAGGTGGTGCAGCAAATAGGGAACTGGCCCTGGAGTCAGGAGGACCTGAGTTCAAATCCAGCTTAGACACTTAACACTTACTAGTTAGGTGACCCTGGGCAAATCACTTAACCCCAACTGCCCTGTCTTCCCCCCTCCAAAAAAGCAAAAAAAAAGACAACTGAGGTCCAGAAAATTAAAAGAGAGAGAAATGAGGCTGAAAGAAGAATAATACAGATGGGTATCACTAATTAATATTGACATTAATATAGGTGTTTTTTAAACATATATTACTGGTCACTATGATCAGGTTACATTTATGCTTAGGAATGTTTCAATATTTGAAAAATTACAAATATAATATATATTTTCTTCTCTATGATGTGACACAATTTTTCAGAAATATTGGTTATCCCAGTAAGACAAGAGCAATGAGATATCAACACAGACCAAGAAGAGACAAAACTATTCTTACCACGATAGTTGACTTTAAAAATCTTAGCCAACCAGCAGTGAAAGTGAGACAATAGCTTCAGTAAAGTAACAGGATACAAAATAAAGCCACCAAAACCACGGCAGGTAGGCGCGCAGGCAAGGAGTCGGCCTACGTAGCTCCTTGGCACATGAGCCGCTCATCCGTGACTGTCTAAATCCTAGAGTAGCTAAGACATGAAGGGGTGTGCGGACCGTCCCAAAGCCAAGAAGTGACCCCGGGTGGATTTTGGGCTCAGATCTTAACTCTGAGCCCAGCCCTCTATCCACCACACCCATGCTGCCTCTATGATAATTATCATGATAATTAATACAGAATTATGGCTTTTAATCCTATTTACATTATAATAAATGATCAAAAATCATCACACTAATTATATCAACAGAAGCACAAAAAGCTTTCTACAAAATATAACATTTAATCACAACAGAAGGAGGGCTATGTGGCCTCAGACAAGTCACCTGGGCCTCCATTGAACCTCTGTTTCCCTATTTAATCAAATGAAGGGGTTGTAATAACGAGAAGACCTCTAAGGCCGTGGCTAACTCAGTCTAGGGTACCATGTTTGGAAGTATCAAAGAGCTAACGTTATTTGTAACAGAAAAACACCAGAAGTCTCCCCAATAAACTCAAGGGTAAATCAGTGTGTCCATTATTATTTAATGGCACTACAGAATAGGTCCTGAGCCAAGATCTTTAGTTATAAGGCTAAGAGAGAAATCCCAGCCTTGACACAGTTCTCTTCCCACACTATTTACAGACCTGCAGGGATGGATGGCTCCATCTTCTACCACAGAGTAGCTCCCTTCAAGCTGGTTTACATCAGATTTAAAATTAAAAGGGCCGGGGCAGCTAGGTGGCGCAGTGAATACAGCGCTGGCCCTGGAGTCAGGAGTACCTGAGTTCAAATCCAGCCTCAGACACTTAACACAAAAAAACTAGTCGTGTGACCTTGGGCAAGTCACTTAACCCCAACTGCCCTCCAAAAAGCAAAAAAATTAAATTAAATTAAAAGGGCCTTAGAGATACCTAATAAAACCTCACACTTTACCAAAGAACAAAATGATGGCCAGGGGGTTAAGCCTCAGGTGCTGCAGCACATTACACAGGGTGGGCAAACCAAAATTTAAAGCCAAAATCTTTTGGCTCCAGGCCAGAGATTCTTACACCTCATCACAGATGGATCATTCAATAAACATGGGATCCTTTCAAGCGAAAAGTACAGGTTAAATTATGAAGTATCTTCCAACCTGAAGATTATGTGATTCTTTTTCTATGATAAAGTGCTAGAAATCCTAGTTGTAGCAGTTAGATTTTTAAAAAAAGTCAAGGGAATATAGATAAAAAGGAAATAGAATTATCTTTTTGAAGAAACTTAGAGAAGCAAAGAAAAAATTAATAGGCAAATAGCAATTTCAGAAAAGATATAAAATAAACCTATTAAGATAATTAGCTTTTCTGTAAATTACAAACAAAACCCAAGAGAAAGTAATACAAAAAAAGAGAACTTCCATTCAAAGTAACTACAAAAGATATATATCTGAAAGTTTACCTACAAAACAGCCTTTAAAGAAATAAAGGAAAGCTTTATTATTTGAGTTATTCATTGTTCATGATTGGGCCAAGTCGGTATAATAAAATTAAGTCCAAATTAATTTCCAGATTCAGTGCTACACCTAAACTACTGAAGAGTTACTTTGTAGACAAAATAATAAGAATTCGTTTGGAGACAAAGGTCAAGATCTTGAGAGGAATGATTCTAAAATGTAAGAATGAAGAAGGGTCTAGCAGTAATAGATCACAGACTTATCTTTTTGTAACCATCAAAACTATTTGGTACTGTTTTAAAAAATCAAAAAAGTACATTAAGAGACCAGCAAGGAAGACCAGAAAGCAATAGGTGCACAGTAGCCTAGCGTTTGAGAAACCCAAGAGCACAAATTACGGGGGAAAGGATTATTTGACAAAAACTGCAGGAAAGGAGTTTGGCAGAAAAGAGGGTAAAAAAATAAAAAAAGACCGAGCCGAGCATTTGCACCATATGGCACAAAAAGCTCAAAATGGAAACACAACGTAAATGCAAAAGATCACATCATTTAAAAGGTAGAGAATGGAGGGAAATCCCAAACACCAGATAGAGATCCCAAAAGAAAAGACAGGCTCTGAAAATTACATAAAATTTAAATCTTGAATAAAATCAATTCAGCTCAAAAAGAAATAACTGTGTTAAAAACTCATACCATAAAAAACTAAAAGAGAAAGAGATGGTTTACTTTTCACAGCTATGGGTAGGAAAGGTAGTCTTAACTAAATAGGGGATAGAGACAATCCTAAGAGATAAAATTGGTCATTTTAATTACACGAAATGAAGAGCTTCTACACAAAGAAAAGCAGTTGAATGGGGGGGAAATCTTTGTAGCAAATTCCTCTAACAATGGTTTTGTATCCGTGATATCCAGATAATCAATAAGTATCATCAGACCAAATGCAATTCCTCAGCAGAAAACTGGTTAAAGGATATGCACGGTTTTGAAAGGAAATGTAATTTTTTTAATAACCTAATAAGAGAAATTCAAATCAAAACAATCCTGAAGTTTCAACTCAAATCTAGAGGGGGCCACTAGGTGGTGCATTGAATAGAGCACTGGCCCTGGAGTCAGAAGGACCAGAGTTCAAATTTCGCCTGAGACACGCAAGTCACTTAACACCCCCCCTCCAAAAAAAGAAAAGGCAACTAACACCTAGAAAATTAGCAAAGATGGCAAAAAATAGGAGGAGCCAATGTGGGAGGAGTCATGGAAAGAAAGGCACATTACTGCATTGTTGGTAGAGCTGGGAATGAGGATAACCATTATGGAAAGCAATTCAGGATAACGAAAATAAAGTGACTAAAATGGACAGAGTTTGACCCAGAGATTTCACTATGCAACATATAGCCCAAGGAGGACATAGAAACTCCCCCAAACACTCACAAAGGCACTTTCTGTGGCAGCCAAGAACTAAGAACAAAGCAGACGCTCACTGACTGGGGAATTAACATTAACTGTGGTAGATGAATATCACAGAAGATCGTTCCTGCACTGTAAGAAAGAACAAATGTGACAAATACCGAGAAGTTTGGATACTTATGAGAACTGATGCAAAGTGAAGTAAGCAGGGACAAGAAAGCAATATGAGTGATGATTCTAACAACACAGCAAAAGAACCACCACCACAAAATAATTAAGATGAATGTTGAAAAGTGACAAGAATAAACATGACCCCAAAGAAAAAATGTTTCCTTTGCTGACACAGGAGTTCCACAAGTATGGAAAACGACAAATATTTTCCTACTTCTTCACTATAATATTGATTGGTTTCGCTGACTGCTTTTTCTCTTCTTCCTTTTTTTTAAAAAAAAGTTTTGTTTTATGAAATAGCTCTCTGGTAATGTGGAGGGGGAAAAATACAGTGGAAAATGTGAGTAAATGTAAAAACAAAAGATCACCAGTAAAAATTTATTTAAAAAAAGAAATGATTAAGAAACAAATCTTTTTATCAAATTATTTCTAGTTCAATACAGGAAATGGATGCAAAAATATAAGACTAAGGACCCCTCCTCAGTAGGTAAGTGGGCAAAGGATAAACTTTTTTTTAATGAAAATTACTAAAACTATGAAAAAGTGTATAAATCACTGAAAGAAATAAAAACCGGAAAAACTTAGATTTCACCTCTTTTCACAACAGCAAAGATATAAATAGTGAGGACTAGAGGGAATGTAAGAAAATAGGCACATTAATGTGGCATTGTTAGACAATCTGGAACTATTCTAGAAAAGTCACTAAACTCTTCACATAACTCCTCAAGAAAACCTCTCTTTAAAGAACTGAAAAGAGGAAAAGGATACAGACAAGGAGATAAAGAACAAGGGCAATGAGAGAAAGGGGGGATCTCATAGAAGCCATGAAAAGAGAGTCTCTAGTAGCCATCACACTGCAGAGCTAGCAAGAAGCCTGAAAAAAAGATAACCAAATATGACTATTAGGCAGAAGTACGATAATATTGTAAGGAGAGTGATGAGAAGAGCAGCCTGCCTATGGAAAGGAGGGATTTAAGACAAAGGACTCTCCTCTCCGGGTGCTCCTAGAATCCATCTCCTTGGTGGGGAAGCTAAGGAACCAGTCCTCTGGAGTGGGGGTAGTTTACTGCGTTGAAATCTTTCAAAGTCGACCTTTTTTTTTATCATGCTGTTGTTACTTTGTAAACTGTTCTACTTCTGCTTACTTCACTTTGCATCAGTTTGTACAAGTCTTTGCATGTTTTCCCAAGCTATCCTTTTTGTCATATCATTACAACCACCATAATTTGTCTAGCCAACCCCGAATTGAGGGGCATCCCCTCATTTTCTAGTCCTTCACTACAACAAAAGAGTTGCTACATTTTTGTGCACGTGGATCCTTTTTTTCTTCCTTTGATTTACATGGGATATACAATTCCAGTTAGTGATAAATAAGGTATGCATAGCTCAGTGACTTTGTGGACCTCATTCCACACTGCTTTCCAGAATGGCCAGATCGATTCACAATCCCATCAATCCCATCAAATAGAGCATCATGCCTGCTTTCCCATGGCCCCATCCAACTGTCACTTTTTTTTTAAGTCATCTTTGCCAATCGGAAAACACACCTTAGTATTCTAATGATCTCAAATTACCAATTCCATCCCAAGACTACTTCCTCTTAGTGGACCCCAAAATATGCTATATAGCACTGGACGAGCTAAAGCAAGCTATTCTGCAATCTGCAATCATGTCTCCACCTAGGTCTTCATGCCATTCTTATGTAGGGCCTCTGTCCACAAAAGGCCTACGTACTTAGAAGCCTCTGTCTATGAGGACGTGGTTGAATGTAGCCTCTGGCAGGTACCAAAGAATGGCCAGACTAAACAATCACAGTGGCTCGCCTGGTACCGGCTTCTAGTTGTTCCTAAACAAATGATGCAGGGCCATCTCATTACCTATCAATCAAACTGCCCAGCTTGAGATGGGTAATACCAGTTAGTCGCTCTTACCAAGAAGTATAGGTTCTGTGTGATTTCATTAGTAAATGGAAAAGCACATTTGAGGACTGTACCCAACCCAAGCCCCTCAGGCATCAGTACCCTTCCTGAGGAAGTTAAGACTTTGCCAGTCCAAGACCGCCGGGCCCAGTAGCCCTGATACACCTCCTCCTCTTCTAACCCACTGGGTCTCTACCTAGGAGGATTGAGCTCCAGGGGAAAAAAAAAAAGATAAAAGTTTCATTCAGTTTGTGGACGGTTGTTTGTTATGAACCTTGGCCACCATCAAGCCAATAATGGGATACATCCTGAGCAACGAGGGTCATCCTAAGTCTTCCTTTTCTTTTTCTTTTTCTTTTTTTTTTTTTTTTGCTTTTTGGAGGGCAATTGGGGTTAAGCGACTTGCCCAAGGTCACACGGCTAGTTTTGTGTGTGTGTCGTTAGTGTCTGAGGCCGCATTTGAACTCAGGTCCTCCTGACTCCAGAGCCGGTGCTCTATTCGCGGAGCCACCTAGCCGCCCCCCCTACTAAGTCTTCCTTAAAAAAAAAAACAAAAAACCTGAGAACCAAAAAATAGTAAAAGAAAATGTTTACATGCAAAACTTTCAAACTATCCGAGTGTATTTTGACTAAAGAAAACTCTTCTAACCTTCATCAATTCAAAGCATCTAAACATTGCCTAAGACTTAAATCAAGGGCCTATTGTACCTTTATTGAATCCCTGCTAATGGGTAACACTCACTCTCCTTAGTTTGATTATACCAGGGGAAAGAAAAGCTTTAGAAAAATGGGAAATTGCCTAAATGCACAATGAAAGAATGATGAAACAGACTGGTAAGCAAATACAATGGGGTATTTTGTATCACCATGAAGAAATGACAAATATGATGACGAAATAGAAAAACAGAAACGTGGAGGGGAAATGCCAAGTAATGTGTCAGAGTTGAGCTTAAAAACCCCCCACTATACCTGGATTATAGTTATTTAAATATACCTACACCTCCAGGAACACCAGGAATCAGAAGAACTAAAAGAGTTCATAATGTGAATTTGCATGTTGACACTCCATTAGATTTGAGGTAAAGCTCATTATTAAAAATCTGTTTAAATACAAGAATAAATTTTTTTAAGAGAGAAAGCTTCATTTCCCAACTATGTCTTTTTCTACTCACTCAGACCAATCACAATTAATTTAACTGTTTAGGAAATAGAAGAGGAATCCTAGAGTAGGAAAAAAATATTCTTGAACATGAACCTTTCAACTTTCACTTATAAATATCCCTGAATATACAGTAAAAAGATCTACTCAGACCAATGGTTAGGGAACCAATCCAAAGCACTATCACCTAACAAAGAGTAACATTTTCTGGTTTTATTTTTATTTTAGAAAATTATTAAGAGGAAGGATGGGGGCAGGTTTCCAAGTCAAGAAGGCCTGGGTTCTAATCTCACCTCCAACAATCTGCTCTAAGGTTCCAAGCTGATGAGGTGCCAGTCAACCTGCACTGGTACATGAACATTCTGCATGTCGATGAAATTATAAGCCTAGTTCCTATTCCTTGCCTACCAGTTTCTGTACTATGTGTTTAAATCACAAATCAGAACCGAATGTCTTTAAAGAGTATGCTTATTTTTAACTTGGTCCTCCCATCCCCCCTCAGAGAACCCTTAGTTTCCTTCAAAACTCAGTTTATCTCCAATTAATTATTTCCAATTTATTTCCCTTTCTATCTGGTTGGGCCAGAGTGGTTTGTCTGTTGTGAGCTCCTCCAGGGCAGGGCCCATTTTTTGTCTTTCTAGGTACTTCCAGTGCTCAGCAGAAGGCCAGGCACAAAGTAGGGGCATAACCTAATGTCTAAATGACTAAACAAGCATCAGTGACAAGAGGCTAGTTGGATTCTTCTCTCCCTGGTCATACCCCCAAATTACCTTGTACTTACTTTGTACATGGATAGGTAGCATTTCTTTCTATGTATAAATATAGAGCCAACAGGACATAAGATCCTTGGGTCAGGAGCTACTTCCTTTCTTGTCTCTGTATCACACAGTAGGTTCTTAATAGATGCTTGCTGATGGAGTGCCAAATGGCTCCCGATCACCATCAAGTTTCACAGACTTAAAAACATTAAAATGCTTTTTCACTCTGAACAACTAACCCTGATGACCTCTGGCTGCAAATTCTTACCTTGCAAAACTTCTATTTCAAGATGAAGAATTAAGATCCAAAAATACTTCCCCCAAAGCAGTGGCCACACTGGGAATCTGTGTGGGTTACACATCCAAAGAAGTTTCGTAGAGCACCAAATGCAAAATATATTCACTTTTCTGAGTATCCCTCCAAAGACAAGAACAGAATACTCTAAAAGTAAGTCAAAGGAGAAGTCCCAGAGGTAGAGAGCACAGCGCAGACTGAACAGGGGCAGAACACAGTTCACAAGCCTCTGCCTTCTGGTATCCATTCACCTGCCCCTGGAATGTGAATTCTTCTCAGAGGGCAGATTAAATGGAGATTCCTTCTATTTATTCTCATCCCTTAGGTTCACATCAAGAGTAAGTCTGGTATGTCCATTTGTTTGTGTCTGGTAATAGCTCACATGTATATAACATTTTACAATTTACAAAGGGATTTCCTCTCAACAGCCCAGTAATGTAGGGACTGCAAATATTGTTTTCCCCATTTTGGAAATGAGAAAACCAAGTCTTAGAGAGGTGAGTAAAGAGAGTTGTCCAAGGCCGTACATTTAAGAAATGGGGGAGGAGTTACTCAAAGATTCAGCATGCAACTTCCAATTCAATGCTCTTTTCTCTCCAAAACTGGTGACATCCAATCTCAACTGATTCCCACTATGAGGGATAGATAACCCAAGAGTATCACAGATTTAACAGGGAAAAGGTTCCTGGAAATCATCTAAAACAAGTCACTTCCCTTAACAGAGAAAGCCGAGGCCCAGAAACTGCAGGGATCGCCCAAGATCACATGGAGAAGGAGTGGTAGCTCCCCAACCCCAGCCCAGGGCCTCAGTCTCTAGACCCATCCCTCTCTCCTCCACCTCTTCCCCCAACATATCACACCCCTCCTCCTCATCCACTTGAATGTTCATGTACAAAAGCAGCCCCAGATCCCACTCAGACTACCCCACCACCATGAACTTAAGTTTTAGTGGTATAAGACTGAGGCGCAGACCTTCGGTTTTCTCAGGGGGGGGAAATGAGTCTGCTAGAAAGCTTGTGCTTTCAGTAGAAAAGGAAGGTTCCCGTTTATCAAAACTTGGAACCACAGATATTACGTCTGTGAATCATTATTACTAATCATTCTTTCCCAAAACTCAGTGGAGTACAAAGCATTGAGATGACTGATCACAAAACTGACCCAGGTGAAGGAAGCCAAACAGCCGGTGTCTACCAGGTCAGAAACAGCCTGTAGATCCTGACTGAGGAACATTTCATCTTTTCTAAAGAAAAATACGTTGTTTTCAGAGGGTTAAATCACATAAAACATGGGATGGGTTTATTAAGAAGTATTCAAATGAAAGATTCTGGGTAAGCTCACAAGTTTTAAAAATCACAAAGGATGCTAAGATAAGGAAAACCACCTGGTCTCCCAAAGAATGGCTCTGATAGGTTTTCCTCAGAGACTGGCTCTTAACTTTGGCCATACTATCATCTAAAAACAACATGAAAGGCAGGTTTTTAGGCAGGTATCCTGATAACAGAGTGACCTTGGCGGGTTTAAAGTGTCTATTTTAAATGTGGGGATCATCTTTGAAATCTAATTGGAAAGCACTTAGGAGGAATGCTCTGGCTAGAAACAAAGTAATGAAAAAATTAACACGTAGATGTACATTGCTATGATTATTACTAAAGTTCTAATACTATTTAATAAGGACATTAGAGTTAATCTAACACAAAACTATGATTAGAGGAAAATATTAAAACTATCATAATTTCTACATTTCTGTCAGGCCATTTGCTTTCCACTGGTAATCACTGTGTTAGGAGTTATTACCTCAAAATGAAACTTGGGTTTAAGTAGCAGATCCTTCATATTTTCATCATTAACCAAAATTCAAGCCTTACTGCTCCAATTTAATACACACTGAAGGGTTAACTGAAGCCTGTCAGCATCAAGGATGCAAACATGCTGAGGAGAATCAGGAAAGTAGAACAAAGATGATGAAAATAACTTGGGGATTGGCTAGGGTCAAACAGGAACTGGAAAGTTATCTCCCCTGAATAAAAAGACGAGCAAAGCCACTGGCCTGGGTCCATTTCCCTGGCCCTGATCTAGGCAACGCTGCCTACCTCCATTTCTTCCCAGCAAACAACAAAAGACAAAGCCCAAGTATTCCTTGCAGATGAAGTCTGATACTCAAAGATAAAAGAGTATAAATCTCCAGAATTCAAAGGGTCCTTAGAGATGTTCACAATCTGCCCTCCCCATTTCAGGGATTGGGAAAACTGAGTTTCAGAGTGACTCCGCCTCAAAGCTGATTTGGCAGTGCCAGGCCTGGAACTGAGACATCCTGGTTTTTAAGCCAGAGTTCTCATTATGCCCCAGGAATGCACTGTCTTTGAAAAACTGAAAGGAAAAAAAAAAACAGTTTTTCCAGTCCCAAGTCTCTATAGATTCCATAAAGATAAGGATGGCCAAAAGAGAAGGCTGATTGGCATTTGATGAATAAGGGTTGGAAAGGACGTTCTAAAAAGTAAGGATCTAGGCTGGTTTTATGGAGCAAAATGAAGAAAGGGGGCCTGGAGAAGAGATAAACAGAGAAAAACGAAGTCTGGGCATGAGAGGAAGTTAATTCATTATGTACATTTAAAGGAGTTCCATCCACAATCAAGTAAACGGAATGCTGATGAGTCTAAAAACTAATGCTACAAGCCAGGATTGGTCTTTGCCTAAAGAGAAGAATTCAAACATCATTACTGGAATTTTTCAGAATATCATTATCTGAACTTTTCTCCTATTACATGGTGGGGAATTCCAATTCTCTCACTAGGGATTCTCCCCCAATACACAGTCATTTCAAAACTCTACTCTCCCAACCCAAAAACTCACTTAATGTTAAAGCACCAAGACTTAATACAAGTTGGAATTTTTCAGAGTGAGATGAGCCAAACTGGGCAGTCTTCCACTCCAGACCCATATTAAGGAGCAAGAGTCAACAATACCACCTTCCATTTAGATAATATTTCCTGTTTAGGATTTCATTAAATCTACAGTTGAGTATAATGGAATGCTGCAGACCTGGAGAAAAAGCATATGGCATAGAAACATGTTTCCTTTAAACAGCCGGGGAAACATTGATGAGGTAAAGAATAGGATGGTTTAGAAACATTTCAAACCAAGTCTATTCCTCCCAGTCCAAATACAAGAGACATCAAATCTTTGTATTCTTGTGGACAAATATAAGTCAAATTAAAACTTGAAAATGAGAGCTGGAAGGGAGACTAGGAGACAACCTAAGTCAGGGAGCTCTTCGATCAACCAACTAGTATTTATTAAACGTTTCCTGCTTCCTACTTGCCAGACACTGTGCTAAGGGCTGGGGATAAAAAGAGACAAAAGACAGCTCTCAAGGAGCTCGCAGACTAATGGGGTTAACCCTCAAGCAAACAACTCTGTACAAACAAGCTACGGACAGGATCAATTGGAGGTAGAGGCAGAAGAAAGGCACTCTGAGAAAGACTTCTTGCAGAAAATGGGACTTTAGCTAAGATTTCAAGGATGTCAGGAGGTAAAGATGAGAAAGGAAAGTATTCCAGGCAGAGGGGAAATAGCTGTTCTTGTGTCACAGACCCATTCAGCAGGTTGATGCAGTACACCAAGCCTTTTGAATCTTGCTTTTTAATGTATAAAAAGGAAACCAAGTATGCCAAATATAATTAGAAAAAATTTTAAGAGCATGGATCCCCTGAAATGTATCCATAGACCTGAGGTTGGGAACGAAACCCTGAACCTGACAAACCCCATCATTGTACAGATGAGTTTTTTAAAATAGGGTTACCAGTTAAGTGGCTTGTCTAAGGTCATATCGAGAAGCAGCAAAGACAGCAGCATTCACCTCCCAGCCCAAGTCTTTCTTATTCCAAATCCAGTGTTCCTTTCCCCCCTCCCCCCAGAGTAACCTCTATATTCTGTTTACCCAGCAAGACTACAAAGCAAAAGTATGACTGTGTTAAGTTCTTTCACCACTTCCTAGAAAGAGGGTTTAGAAAGTTAGGGTGCAAATGCTTGTAGATTACTACTAAATTCCCAAGTCCCTGAGGAAGCCCTTCAGAAAGCGATCAGTAAACTACAGAAAAAGGAAGCAGCTCTACACAGCTTGCCCTTGACCTTGGGAAGCCTTCATTTCCCCAAGAGCTCATTAGCAGGATGTAAAACCATAATTTCCAATTTCAAATAAAGGTGTTTGAAATCCCATGTCCACAAAAACAGGACTTTGCAAATGCCCTTCACCTCTCTGAAGAACATAGCTTAGCTGCTAGTCACAACTATACTTCCTCAAAAAAGGGAAATTCTTTGGGATATAAAAGAATGAATCTGACAATCAATAAAACAGGAATAGAAACAGGCAGCAGCTTACAGGGTCTTTCACTGGCAACTCTAACTGATGTTAAACAAAGTGCTGGATTGTGGCTGAAAGAAAGTATGCAATTAGAAGCTTGGACCTCAAAGTATAACTACTGTAAGTTAATCAGCACCATTTTTAGGAAAGAGATTTCAAGTTTTAGTGAAGAACTCCAGTTCTATTATAGGCAACAAATGGAACAGATTTCCATGTGGGTCTAAGAAGCTCTTCTGATATTATTTGCCAGGGGGGGAAAAAAAAAACCTATTCAAAAGCCATTCTTCAAAGGATTTCAATTACCAAACTATTTCATAGATATATTTTCATTTGAAACTGTCAGTGTGAAAATTAATTGAAAATTCTTAAATATAAGTACTATAAATACCAGAATTTTTAAAATTTCCTTTCAAATATTTCATGTTGTGTGTGTGTGTGTGTGTGTGTGTGTGCGCGTGTGTGTACATGCAGATTTGTGGTTTCGGTGAAATAGGGAGGGAACTACTGATTTGGAATCTCTGGCCACTGACAAGAGATTGATAGCTCATCCCTAATTTATTCTTAGGAAACTGCCCAGGACACTGAGATGAGAAGTAACTTGCCAGTATTGGTCCTGTCAGAGGCTAGCTGCCATGTGTCCTCTTGTCTGTTAGATACTTACACCACACACATACACACACAACACACACACACACACACAGAGTTTAGCACAACCCCACAGAATTGCTCTCTGTCCACTCGCTGAAGCCTCTACTATGAATGACCATACAACAACTTACAAACTATTCTAAACATAATCTTTATGTTCAAACTTTTCAGTGCTAAATATTCCCTATTAAAGGACAAGAAAAAAAACTGATAACATTACTGCCCTTCAAGGTCAAGAACAAAAGTATGAATTACAGTTTTCTATAATAGGCTGGAGTCTTCCTTGCTTCCCACCCTCAAGCATTAGATTTTAAATGAGACAAAGGAAACATGCCAACATTTTCATAAATACAAGTCAATTCTTTGCAGTTATATTTGAAACTCACAAAGTCTAGTTGAGTATTGATTCCAAACCTTCCGAAACCTTAAACTGGACACAAATCTTCCTTCTATTTGTTCCAAAGAACAATCAATCCCCTTCCCAAAGCTCCTTCCTAATCCTTCTGTCTTTCATGCTCTTGATATGATTCCCAATGAAGACGAGCCCAGGCTCCAGGAGGCAGGTGCAAGCCAAATGTTTTTAAGGACTAACATGGCAAGCCAGCTCATACTCTTAGTAGCAGAAAGATGCTGTACCCCTGAAATATTCTATGTCTATTAATACAAGGGAGAATCCATAGGAATGATTCTATCAAAAACAAACAGTCCATGGGGCCAGTTCACTGCAAATTATGGCAGCTTTTTTCAAGGAATTAGTTGGTTTTGATGAACTTTTTTTTCCTCTTTTTAAAAAAAGTGTTGTAAGACATAGATAGCCCTCTGCAAGGGGAGAGAGGATGGATTTAGGGGAAATGTAAGTGATTAAAAAGGAAAAGATAACAGTAAAAATATATTTTTAGTGTACTTCACATGTCCAAGGATAACATCTCTGTGCTGATAATTCTCAGATCTACCTATTCCCCCCCAGTCTCTCTGCTGACCTCCAATCTGTCATCTCCAACTGAAGCTAAAGGTCCATTAGACGTCCTAAACTCATTATATCCAAAACAAAATTTATTATCTTTCCCCCATCCACTCCCCCCAGCCCCACGCTACCTTCCCAATTACTGTAGAGGGTAACACCATTCAGTCCCATAGTCTCACAACCAAGGAAACATCCTGGATTCCTGATGATCTCTCACTCTTCCATATTCAAGCTGTTACCAAGGACTGATTTCACTCAATATGGTCCCTTCTTTCCTCTGATACTGCCCCCAACCTGCTTCAGGCCCTCCTCACGTGATAGCCAGTGGCTCTGCCTGCCTCAGCTCTTTTCCTCTTCCAATCTATCTATCATCCATTTGGCCACCAAAGTGGTTTTCCTGAATTGCAAGTCTGACCATGTCACTCCCCACTCGATAACCTTCAAGGGCTCCCTACAAACACAAGACGTTCTATCTGGCACGAGCAGTCCTTCAGAACCTAACCCCCAACTACCTTCCAGACCATTCTTCCATGTTCCCAGACACATCCTCTTCCATCCAGGGACATTGGCCTCCAGGCTGTACCACAAATAAGAGGATCCATTCTCTTGGCTCCAGGCATTTTCTCAGGCTGTACCTCTGCAATTCTACCTACAAATCTTCAAGGCTTCGAAGAAGTACAAACTAAAATTGAGCCTCCCACAGGAAGTCTTTCCCAAATCCTCTCAATTCTGGGGCCTTCCTGCAGTTACTTGCTTCCCATTTCTCCAGCTGTAGCCAGTTTGTATGTACTTGTTTGCACATTATCTCCCCGTGTGACTGATTTCCTGGAGGGCACAGACTGTCTTTTGTCTCTTTTTTCATCCAGAGCTCTTAGCACAGTGACTGGTATGCAGTAGGTTTTTAATAAATGTTTACTTATTGATACTAGGGGGGAAAAGCTATAGAACTAACATCTGCATTGTGATAATACAAGAGTAGGCAAACTGCTGAAGTTTGAGTAAAAGACAAAAGTCTAAGGCTGAGTATACCAAAGAAAACATTTCAGAAAGCATGAAAATTCATTCTATGGGTGGTAGAACCTTTTAAAAGTTGGAAGTAGCCACAGACACGCCGGTGATCAGCCCCCCTCATTCCTCATTCAGCAGAGAAAGGAAGCTGAGCAGTTCGGTGGCCTGCCTACAAGCCCCATGTTTTGTGTTTGTTAGTTACAGGCCTGGGATGAAAATCCAATCCTGTAGATTCCTAATCCATCACTTCCACCACTACCTGCCATAAGGAGTCAAGTCAGAAGGATGGACAGGTACATGATTTTTAATCAGATGGACTTGCTAGTACTGGGGTTATTTCCCATAAGGCCTCACGGCACCTTTCTGTTGTCTCTGCCATTTTCAAGGCCAAACAGATGTATTCTGCATGGGGGCGGGGAGTGCCAATGGGAAAAGCAGGGCTCCCATGAGCCTTAGAAAAGGCCATCTCTGACCAACATGCAATAATGCTGGTGATCGCCTAAGAGGTTGTAACTCAAAACTCAAGTCAGGTAACCCTCGGTCAGAGGTTAAATTATCTCTCAGTAACTTTACAGCCAAAGAACTAGAGCTCCTGCTGACTAACGGCCCCAGCACATGGGAGAAAAGACAAGATAAACACCACTGGCCTGGAAGCTCCAGGAACCCTGAAGCTTTTTCAAACGTGTTCACACATCCACTAGACCCTTGCACCAGGTTCCTCCTTGGGCAGAGGGTAGGAGAGACTTCTTCTGCCACAGCCTGAGCTCTTCCTCGGGTCTCCAGGTCAAAGCAGCCTTCCGTTGGGAAAGGATAAACACAAAAGTTGGGCAAGTCCTTCCTCAGAGTTTCCCAATTTTCCCTTTCATTAAATGCTACCCCTCAAAGTCGAAATTCACATTCCAATATAAGTAAACATTTATTAAAAACCTACTGTGGGGCAGCTAGGTGGTGCAGTGAGTAGAGCACCGGCCCTGAAATCAGGAGTACCTGAGTTCAAATCCGGCCTCAGATACTTGACACACTAACTAGCCGTGTGACTTTGGGCAAGTCACTTAACCCCAACTGCCCTCCAAAAAAGCAAAAAAAAAACCAAAACCTACTGTATACCAGTCACTGTGCTAAGAGCTCTGGATGAAAAAAGAGACAAAAGACAGTCCGTGCCCTCCAGGAAATCACAGTCACACGGAGGAGATAACATGCAAACATGAGTATATACAAACTGGCTACAGCTGGAGGAATGGGTAGCAAGTAACTGCAGGAAGGTCCCAGAATTGAGAGGATTTGGGAAAGACTTCCAGGGCACACATGAGGAAACTGAGGACTAGAAGTAGCAAGAACAGTAATAAATCAGCTGGCATTGATATATATAATGCCTTCAGGGGTGTGAAGCAGCACCCAAACACCTTCTCACTGGATGCCCAACTACACTGGGAGGCAGTTGTCAGTGTCCTCATTTCACAGATTCGAAAACCAAGGCTGGCAGAGGTTAAGTGACTTGGCCAAGGTAGCACAGCTAATAAGTATTGCAGGCGGGATCTAAAACAGGCCTCTTGACTCCAGGCCAGAGAGCCATCCACTGCCCCAGCCAGCTACCATGTAACCCACCTGCCTAAAGTCACACAATTAGTAATAAAGGCCACATTCTAAGAAAGATCCCTCTACGTTTTTGTTGTGTTTGACTCTTCATGACCCCATTTGGGATTTTTGGCAAAGATATCAGAGTGCTTTGCCATTCCCGTCTTCAACTCATTTGACAGAAGAGAAAACTGAGGCAAATGGAGTTAGTTAAGGGACTTACCCAGGGCCACACGGCTACTAAGGGTCTGAAACCAGATTTCAACACGGTAAGCTAAGTCTGTCCCGAGGCCTGGTGCTCTATCCACCGTACCACTGACCTGCCCTTGTTCATATATATACTCAGAAAAATATACACACATATATTTAGGACAGCAGTCAAAAAAGGAAAGATTGTGGAAACTGGGAGAGTAAGTAGAAATCGAGAAGGGTGATAAGGAAGTAAATCTGAAGACTGAAAATGAAGACGATGCTAGCTGCTGGGGCCCACAGCAGGCACTTGATGCTTGTCAGTGAATGCTTCAAAGGGATAAATAACAGACCCCAATAAAACACTAAAGTGGGGGGGGGGGGGGTAGGAGAACTAGGTAGGGCAGCAGATAGAGCGCCAGCCCTAGAACCAGGAGGATTTGGCCTTACTAGCTGTGTGACCTTGAACTAGTCACTAAATCCCACTGCCAAATAAATAATAAATGAATGCACAAATAAATAAAAGAATGAAGAGGGGGGATAGGGATGAGGAGGAGAATAAGAGTTCCTGATGGTCCGGGGCTTTGAGCCTGGGAGAACTAAGTAATGCTCCTAATCACTGACAGACAGAGCACCATCAAAATAAAAGAATGGGAGGGGCAGACGATGGCTTCTTTCAATCCTCTCACTTGTCGAGCCTGGAAACAGAGCGTAAGTGACTTGCAGCCCACCCTGGCCTAGAACCGGAGTCTCCAGTGCTCCAAGCCAAGCTTCTTTTCCTTCTAAGGGCCATCCTGCCCCGCGGGGCCTTGGGAGAAAATTGCTGGATCTGGAGTCAGAGACCCCGGGCCAAAGCCCGGCTCTGCTCTGCTCTCTGCCACTGAGATCACCTCAGGAAAAACCACAATCTCTCTGGGCCTCGGTTTACTCCACTGTAAAATAAGGAAAGTGAACAAGAAGACTTTCTAGCTCTAAAGCCTATGGTCCTAATTGGAAAGAATAGCCATCTGGTGTGTGCTAAATGAGATGTTGATGAATTTTCTTTTTGATATCTTGAGTCTGAGAACTTGCAGGTGCTATGGACAGTTCTAAGTACGGGGCTGGAGCATGGGTGAGAGGTGGGCTATGACGCTGGAAAGCAGAACAGAAGGCCAGGGCTGAGCTCATCCAAGGCAGGAATATAAGCAGACAGATGGGGCACAGGCATCCCCAAGAGGAGGCAAAGAATGAGTAGTAGTAGCATGACAGGAGAACCAGGAAATGACTGGGTCTGAGCAACATCCAAGCAGAGGAAGCCGGCAGGGACAGCGGCTTCAGTAGAACTACAGGGACAGAAACCAGTGGTAACCCAGGTCCAGCAAAGCTAAGATAAAGGAAACCTCATCATATCTAGGGAAAAAAATCTAAAGACAAGAAAACCTCACAATGCTACAAGAGGTGACTGTGGAAGCGAGATCACTAGAGAAAGAGTCCAAGGCACAGAGGAATCATCTTTTTCTACTTGGTTGTTGTCCAGACGTTGTTCAGCCCTGTCCAACTTTCCATGACCCCATTTGGGGTTTTCTTAGCAGAGCTCTTGGAGCCATGTGCCATTTTCTTCTCCAACCCATCTGACAGACGAAGAAACTGAGGCAAACAGGATTAAATGACTTGCCCAGGGTCACACAGCTAGTAAGTGTCTGAGGCTGGGTTTGAACTCTGGAAGAGGAGTCTTAGTGACTCTATGCATGATGCTCTATCCACTGCACCACCCTGCTACCTAATTAGATAGACAGACAGATGGATAAGTGAATAAAGAGACCATCTCTTCAGATCAGTGTTCTTAAGCTTTTCTGTGTCATGGACCACTTCAGCAATCTAAGAAGGTCTATGGACAGGCTCACAAGATTTTTAAATTCATAAAATACATAGAATTAGAAATGAGACCAAATTATTTTGAAATTCAATTATCAAAAAATATATATTAAAAAAAAAAACAAGTTCACGAACCACAGATTAAAAAGCCTATGAGATGCAGAGGATTTTAAAGAGAGTAATAGGATTTTTTTTTTAATGGAAGGGTTTTTTTTTTCCCCTCATTGACAGTGAACTCCTTCATGAGACTATGAGCTCCTTGAGGGCAGGGACTGGCTTTTGCCTTTTTTACAAGCACATAGTAGGCACTCAATAAATACTCGTGGACTTTACTTGACTTTTTTCCCAGAAGGTACAAAAGCATTACCTAGCACTAATGTTTTGTAAAAAAAAAAAAAAAAAAAAAAAAAACACATTGATGTAGGCTGATTAGTACCTGGCTCACGACTGGCCAATCATTTGAAGCACCTTTTCTTTTTCTATATAAAGGTTATTCTAATTAGCATGTGATTTTATAAAAAAGGGAATTGTAAGGCTGACATTGAGGGGGGAGAGGGAGAGAGGAAGGAAGAAAGGAGGGAGGGAGAGAGGGAGAAAGAGAGGAAGGAGAGACAAAGAAAGAGGGAAGAGAGAAAGAAGAGGGAGGAGGAGGGAGGGAGAGAAAGGAGAGAGACAGAAAGAGAGAAGGGGAAAAGAGAAAGAAAGAAAGAAAGAAGAGAGAGGGGAGGGGGGAAAGGGACAGGGGAAGAGGGGGAGGGAGGGAGAGAGAGAAGGGGAGACTGAGAAAGACAGACCCCTTGAGCATGTTAATGAAATATCTCCTTTTTTCCCCTCAGTACTTATCATTTTACTTTCTTTGAACTGGACTCCTGACAAATGGATTCAATAAAGTTCTGGCTACTTCTTCCAACTTCCTAAAGAAAGACAACATGGAATCCCAATTTTCCCATCCTCTGTTCAGAAATAACACAGAGAAAGTATTCTTATGAAGTGCCCACAGAACAGAGGAGCAGCAAGCTTACCCCAGGGCAGCCTCTGAGGTCCTTCCTTCCTAACTGGGCCAAGGTTAGCACAAACCAGAGCTCCTTCCTCAGTTTCACTGAGGAACAACAATTCTAAGCAGCAGATCCAGAATCTGGTCTCAGGCATTTCTAACTCATAATACTTACAAAAAAAAAAAAAAAGAAAGAAAGAAAGAAAGAAAGAAATCAACCCAGTAACTGTGAAGTAAGAAAATGCACCTGTAGAATCCAATTTTCTAGCCACTCACTTCTATAGCAAAGTCTGTTCCCTGCCTCCCCAGAGGGAAAAGAAGCTCCTTGAGGGCAGAGGCTGTTTTTATAAAATTTGGCTTCACCCACAGTAGGGACTTCATAAATGCTTATGGTACTGAAATGCCCTGGCTTCTATGAGTTATCTTTCCTAATCTAGAACATAATATGGTTTTAAAAGAAAAAAAAAGCTGGTATGTGGTGGTGTTTATTCTGCCCTACAAATTGTGTCTAAAACAACTTTGATATACTGCAGAAGAGTGTCTGAGATCTAAAGATCTGAATAAAGCTTTGCAAAAAGGTGGGGGGCAATTTAAAAGAACTCTGGTATTCTTTGAGACTGTTTCACCAAGTAGCAAGTAATACCAATATAATTACAAACAGAAGCAGATGAAATTCATGCCACAAATGATTTAAGGGAAATGAGATACATTTCACTCAACAGATACTAAACATCCCTTCCAAACAGTTATCAATTTGATCACAAAAGAAGATTCTATCTTTAAATAAAAGAAACACCTCCTTTCTTGGGTCCTGAAATCTTAATAACTAGATAGATTTTCCGTATCTCTATCTGTATATATATATATATATATATACACATACACATACACATAAGCATCCCTCTCTGGACACCAAGCATTTTCTCTGGCTGCCTTCCATGGCTGTCCCCCAACACTCTCCCTCCAGTGTTCCAACTACAGACCTCCCTGGCTGCCTTTAAGGTCTACCTAAAATCTCACTTTCTACCGGAAGCCTTCCTTAATCCTTCTTAATTCCAGAGCCTACCCTCCGTTAATTATTTCCTATTTAACCCAGCTTGCTTTGTATATGTTTGTTTACATATCGACTCTTCCATTAGACAGTAAGCTCCTTAAGGGCAGGGATTGCCTTTCATCTCATTTGGTATCTCTAAGAGCAGAGCACAGTATGGACACTCGGCAGGCTCTTAAGAAATACTGATTGAATGACTGGTACTGATTTAACTTTCTTTCACTCTTCAGGAGGCCAAGAAAAATAATGGGTATTTCTTTCAAAACACAAAACTTGCAGTGATACTCGGAAATGTTGAATATCTTCCTATAGTCATGGCAGACTATGTTACAGACTGTACTCTGCTGAGTGACAAAATGAATAACTCACATTTACATATTGGCCTCCAATTGACAAAGCACTTTTCACACAAAGAGCCAGAGAGAAAGAGCACAGTTTTGCAAAAAAGACAAACAAATCTAAGGTTAAATAATTTGCTCAAGGTTCCCAACCCGGAAGCAGCCTTCAAACCCAGTTCTGGTGGCTCCAAGCCCCAGGCTCTTGCCCCTACACCCCTGCCTGGCCACTTAAAAAGCAAGTCCTGACTTTCTCTTCATACTAGTGCCCAGTCACTAAGAAGCTACACGTGTCCTGGAAATGCCAAGTGCCTCAGTTTCACCCAAAAAATGAAAGTTGCTTCTTTCTAAGACAATTAGAAATGTAGATGGCACTTTGTTGGTCCTTCAGCAATAACTTTATTTAGGGTTTCCTAAAAATGCTCCTCTTCTATGGGCACTCCCTGAAGTCAGCTAGTAAGCTTAGGTAAAGCAAGAATCCAGGGAGGAACTCTTGTAATATACCTTCCCCTTCATTACACAGGAGGAGCAGAGAAAAATGCTTCTGTTTAAATAGCTTGAGTCCTTAACTTTTAACAGATGTTGGCAAGCCTGATTCCACAATATACATGACAAAGGAAACGACAAAGCCTCAGGCCTTTTAACACTGGGGACACAAAGAGAAACATTTTCTTGCATTACTGGGCACAAAATCAGAACCATTCCGCTTTTCAGTTCTGAGATCTTTTTTCCGGTGATACTTAAGGATATGCACAGGAGGTCAATAATTCAAGGTGAATCCAATAGAAATAATCCTGAAAAAAAAAAAAAGGGGGGGGGGGAGACAGAGTCCCTGCCCCGGCTGTTAATCAAAAGAGAAACAGCTTTACGGTGTTTTTAACTTAACATAAAAATTAGACACAAACAGGCTTTTCCACGAGTTACATTTCCGTCGTCTACCTAATAATAATAAATGAATTAAATATAGCAACAATTTACTCCTCCTGATGGTGAAATCAGGTAAGATTAACAGTCTGGGTTGGTGGTGCCTGGAGACAAGAAAGATGGAAGACGAGTAGCCTCAAGATTCAGTCTATTTACTTTCTTAAGTTCCCCCCCTCCTCTACTTCCTACCCTTCCCCCCTCTTTCGGATGGGTCATAAACATTACACAGCTCAGCAATGTTTATCGATCATATACAAGAACTGCCCCCACCCCACCCCACCCCCGTCAGTTTCATGTTTATTATACACAGTAAACAAAACGGATTAGCTCAACCTCCGACAATTTCCTTCTCCTTCAGGGCTCACTCAAACATGAAAATCACCCCCTTCGGAATCCTCCTGAGCCTCCCGGAGTGACACAAAGCTAGTTCGAGTGGTCCAGACGACCAGAGCCCAAGGACTCTCGGAGAGGTGTGACACTCCGGGAAAAGTCCCATCCTTAGCCTAGGGGAATTCCTCAAGAATTCTCAATGAAAAGTGCTCCTGCACATCTAATAGTTTGGAGAAAACACTAGGTAAGGCAGAAGGTAGCCCCTCTCCCACGGCACATTTCGGCTGTCTGGACTCTAGGACCCCCCAAACAGTGTTCCCAAGTCTCCTTACCCTCCCAACCTCCCCCTGCCCCAGATTCTCACTTGTCCGAGTAATGGCAATGGGGATAGTAGGGAAAGGGGAAAGAAGCAGGAGCAAGGAGAATTAGAAGGGGGAAACGATCCTGGGCCTGGGGGCGGGCTAAGACCAAGAGCCCTGGGGGAGATCATAGACTGGCAGAGCAAGACCCCTCTTCTCTTCTCCCCACTCCATTGGGGGTGGGGAAGGGGTTGTTCTTCTGTGCACTGGCGAAGCAAAGGAATCGGGCATAAAGTCAGGAGGGAACCCCGCTTTTATTCTTCCCTCTTTTAAGTAAGGAAGCAAAAGAAATGGCTCGGGGGAAGGGATGGTCTGGAATAGGGAGGAATGGGGATGCAATCCGAAGGGCCAGGGTTACACACCCTCAAACTAGGAGGAACACTGGGGAGACGGGAAGAAGGAAATCTTCCTCTTTGCTTACCCCCATTCAAAAAAATAGGAAGATGGGGGGGTGATTGAAACCAGATGGGCAGCCCCAGAAAGCACCCGGGGTCACCAGCCCAGGCCCCCAGCCGCGGGGCTGCGAGGAAGAGGGCTGGGGCGCTCCGGCCACCCACCGATCCCCCAGCGCCCGGGCAGCGCCTACTACGTGCCCCGGACGGACGTCCTGCCCTCCCGGAGCGCACATTCTACCCGGGAGCCCCGAGCACCGCGGAGCACCCAGTGGCCCCGCCCCCGCCCCCGGGAGGGCCCCCCCCACCGCCTCTCCCCCCCCCCCCACCCCACCCCCGTCTCGGCCGGCCCGTTACCTGCTCATCGAAGCGGTTCACCACGGCCTGGACCCATTCCACCGGCTTGTGCGCGGCCATGTCCGCCCCGCGGCCGGGGGGCTGGGGCGGAGGGCGGCGGGCGGCGAGCTCGGGCGCCCCCGGGCCCGGCCGGGCCGGGGAGGGGCCGGAGACCCCGGGGGAGGGGGCCCGGGCGGGGGCCGGGGGGCGCTCCGGGCTCCCTCCCGCAGGGGTGGGGGCCGCGGCCGGCGGGCAGCGGGGAGGGGGGCGGGGGGAGGGGGCGTCGGCGGGCAGGCCAGGGGAGGGGGGAAGGGGAGAGGGGAGGGGGGGAGCCCTCTGGGTCGGTCTCCCCACTAGCGCCGTCTCCCCTCGGCCATCCCTGCCCCAGACGCCGCCATGACACCCCACCGGAAGTGGGATCCTTTTCCACGGCCCGGGGAGAGAGAGAGAAAGCGAGAGCGAGCGAGCGACCGGAGAGGGGAGGGGGAAGCGGGGAGGAGGGGGGCGGAGCGGGGAGGGAGGCGGGGGGGAGGAGGGGGAGGGGACCCTGACGCGCATGCGCCGGTGCCCGCCGGTTTCATTAATGAAAAAGCGAGCCCACCCGGGGATGACGTCACCTCGCTCCTCGGGCCCCCGCCGGCGTGGGGCGCGCGCTCACCTCGCTCCGCCCGCTGGTCCCACCTAGTCTAGGACCTCCGGGGCTGGGCTCTCGGGCCCCCCGCAGAGCCGTGGGCTGCCATCCCCAGCAACCTGCCGGCCGCCTCCCAGAGCCGCTTTTCACTTCCCCTCCGGGCTTGCATTCCTCCCAGATCTGAGATTAGAAATGGGGTGCTGGGACTAGGGGGTGCATTCTCCCCCAACCACCCGGGAGATTTTCGTCTCCCTTAGCCTCTGTGGACAGTGAGCCCTTCCATTACCGCGTAAGCCCCCTGAGAGCAGGCAACGTCTTTGGCGGAGTGGCCGGTACACTGTAGGCGCTTAATAAGTGCTTACTAATTGACTGACTGCTAATCCCAATAGGGACTTTAACTCTGCACCCCTCATTCCCTGCAGTTCGGCCAGGCGCATTCCCTTCCTTTCCTATGATAAAACTTAAGTCTTTCGTCTAATACCGAAGGACCTGCTAGCCAACTACTCCTTTCTGTAAGGAAAAATAAAAGTAGGGATGGGAAATTTGAGAGAAGAAATACCAAGAGATGCTTAACATCGCCCAGTAAGTCATAGGATCGTGGATGAGAGTGACGAGGGCCGTCCGGGACCGTGGAATCCCTCCCCTTCACTGAGCACGGGCGGGGGCGGGGAGGGCGGGGTGGAGAATTGAGGCAGATCAGGGGCTAGACAAACTGCCTAGGGTCATTGAGCAGCTGAAGCAGGAATTAAGCCCAAGTAGATTCCTAATGCCAAAGCCCAGTAACGTTTGCAAACCTTAACTTATTATTGTTGTCATTTCTCTAGTCAGGCGTCAGTCCACCTTTCTAAAGCAAGAGCGAGCAAAATTAGGTGAAGGAAATCTAGGGTCCCTCAATGCCTGTTTAGGGCAGGCTTTTAAGGACGCTCATGGAGGAAAGAAACAAGGAGAGGCTTCAGATGAATGATTGAAAAACTGTTAAGAATCAAAATGTGTGTGACTGGCAAACGTGTGTGTATACATATATATGTAGCTGTAGGCATACATCTACGGATATGTGCATGTATTTATAGAATGACAAGGCGTCCCAAGTTTTAGTGAAGTTTAAAGCTATTAAGCTTAAAATAATAGCTAGCATTTATTTACCACCTTAAAGTCTGCAAAGAGCTTAGCCAACAGTTTATCCTCTTGATAAACCTGGGAGGTAGAGGCTATTATTATTGCCACTTTACAGTTAGGGAAACTGAGGCACACAGCAGTTAAATGAGTTGGCCAGATTTTCGCACAACCAGTTAAGTGCCTGAGACAGAATTTGAACTCAGGTTTTCCTGACTCCGGGTCTATCACTCTGTCTGCTGGTCACCTAGCTGTTTATATTTCCTCTTCTAGCATATAGCCTTTTCAGTATCAAATCTTTTTGCGTCCCAGCCCCAACTCTCTTTCTCCCTGGAATTTAGAAATATGCAATAGCCACCTTAGAAATACTATAAATATGATATCGCTTGCTTTCTTAATGGGTGAGAGGAGGGAGATAATTCAGAACTTACCAAAAAAAAAATTTAATGAATGTTAAAAAAAATTAAGATTTTTTTCAAAAAGAAATAATCATAAAACTATTTAAAATCTAGTAATCTCTTTTTTAACCTGACTGCCTCCTATTACAAGCTACTCAGGAAATGGGGGGGAGTATTTCAAGTTTGTTTGGGTGTTTTGGGGGGACAGTGTTGGAGAAATCCATAGGTATGATTTTATTGGTTTTGGCAGCCCAGATGAAGTAACTACATCCATGCTGTCTGATGCTTTATGACCCCATTCTGGATTTTCTTGACAAAGATACAAGAGAGGTTTGTCATTTCCTTCTCCACTCATTTGACAGATGAGGAAACTGAGGTAAACAGGGTTAAGTGTCTTGCCCAGGGTCACACATCTAGTGTCTGAAGAGAGATTTGAACTCGGGTTTTCCTGACTCCAGGCCTGGCACACTATCCATTCACTTCACAACCTACCTGCCCTAACTCCATGACTGCAGCCCAGCAACAGCCCAGTTATGTTTTATAATCTTGGGAATCCTCATAAAAAACTGGGAGGATCATGCAGCCCTGACTGTTAGAAAGTAGTCCTGAACCCAGAAAGTAAAATGTGTGAAATCAGCATTCTGCTGCTAGGTTTGGGTATGCTTTCCACCTGGGAAATATTGGAAACGCTTCCATGCCTTCAACTCAAGAAGCATTTATTAAACACTGTGTGTCAGGTCTGAGGCAGCATAGCAGTGGAGAGTCAGCCTCAGAGTCAAAAAGATCTGGGTTCAAGCACCATCTCTACCACATCCTGGATGGCACTTCCTACTGTAGGTCACTTTACCTCTCCCTGCTCTAGGCTGCTCTCCCACCTGCATTAATGAAATCTACATCAATATGGGGCAATGAGGGGGCCCAGTGGATAGAGCACTGGCCCTGGAGTCAGGAAGGCCTGAGTTCAAATTTGACCTCAGACATTTACTAGTGGTGTGACCCTGAGTAAGTCACTTAACTAATCAATTTGTCTCTGGGCTTTACAATGCAAATAGGGACTATAGATCAAAGAATTCCAAGGAAGAGGAAGGGCTAACAACTGGGGATGTGGGGGAAGGCTTTTCTCAGGCTTCTTACAAGGAGCTAAGATTCTAGGAGGTAGAGATGAGAAAAAAAATACATTCCCGATGAGGGTGGCCACCGGGACAAAGACATGGTGTTAGGAGAAGGATGGTACTTCCTCGCCTACACAATTCTCATCCATATTATTCTGGGAATTCTCCACTGAACACCCGGCCATCATCCGGGAGCCCTTCCCTTGGTTCCTGAGTACCACTGTCCCACTGTGGTTATCCACCAGCCATCTCTTGTTCTAGACAGATAATAGGTACGCTTCCAGTCACTGATATCCCCAGTTGCATCTTTCTGGAAACTTCTCCTGCCTGCCATCTTTGGTACAACCCTCCATGTGTATTTCTTTTGTCCTTTGGTTCATGTACAGTTGTGAATCCTCAGAGACAATGGTGATTCATGATTCACGGCCATTTAACACCACTTAACGAATATTGGATTTATTATCCTCTCTTCTTAGAGAAAAAAAGGATTTTATGGAAGCAAGCATTTTGGGAATGCTGCAGAGTTTCTCCAGTCTCATCTAGCTTTGTCTCTTCCTGCTTCTCACTTCCAGGCACAGCTTCACAAGCTGTCAGGCAACAAGTTTTTCTGTCAGGCAACAATTATTTATTAAGTGCCTCCTGTATGCAGGGTCCAGGGCTAAGTGCTGAGGATACAAGGAAGGGGGGGAGGGGAGTCAGATAAGTGATAGATAAATAAGATAGTTGGAGAGAGAAAGCAATAGATAGACAGACAGACAGACAGGTAGATGGGTAGATGGATAGATAGGTAGATAGATGGGTAGATGGATAGATAGAGAGAGAAAGAGAGAGAGAGAGAGATGGGTAGATGTATGGATAGATAGATAGATAGATAGATAGATAGATAGATAGATAGATAGATAGATAGATAGACGGATAGATGGATAGATAGATAGATAGATAGATAGATAGATAGATAGATAGATAGATAGATAGATGGATGATAGATGCACACACATACATACATACGTACAATTAGTGCAATGTGGATTGTGAATAAATAAATTTAAAAATCCTCACCATTAACATGGAATTTGTCTTTTGGACTTCTATGATTCTGGTGGACACTCTGCATGAGTTTATGCCTCCTTGGTTTATCACAGACTATCCAGAATGGTAGAAGTAGAAGGGACTTTAGGGGTGATCTGGGCCCTCTCTCCCTTAACAGATAAGGAAACTGAGGCCCAGCAATGTGTAGTGAATTGTCCAGTGGCAGAGCCCCCACCCCTCTCCTTGTCTTCTAATTCAAAGTTTAGGCTTTTTCCATCATACTGTATTTACTTCCTTAGGATCTACACTGAACAGATAATTTATTTATCAAGTGCTGGTCTTAAACCAAAAAGAACTGAGCTCAAGTGTGGTCCTCTGATCCATGTTATGTGACCCTAGGCAAGTTACCAAACTTCTCAGTGCTCCCGGCAATCTCTAAAGCTAGAAGGTACAGAAAAGGTGCCAACCTTCATGGGTAAAAGGAGTTCCCTCATCTGGGAGTTCCCTATGCCAGTTAAATCCGGTCTCAATTTCCCTACGCTTATGTGCAGAATACTATGCAAGATGAGGAAGAAGCAAAACTTAAATAAGCTACAGGCCCTCATTGAACAAAGTTACCCCCATAACTCCTTACATAAAGTCATGTATAATTTTAATATACACACGGGAGGCATTATAGAGGAGCAGAACTTTGAAGGCTGCACTTTGTTCTACTGAGGCAAATGCTTTTTTTAAAAAATCAATAAATACAAGACACAATGGATCATATATCCTTTACACCACTCTTATTATAAAGTATGTGGTCTGCTGTAGAGAATCAGCCATAAAAAAAACCTGCCTACTCCTTTGTCATGCTTGAATCAGGAATGCCCTCAAGATATGCACATGGTATTTTCATAAAGATTTTTATAGAAGAAAAAGGGGATATGTATTAGCCATTATTTACATCTGACTTGTAGTTATTTTTTTAAAAAAATATCATCTGTGATCTTTTGCATTCTTTGAGAATCCATTCATTTAAAATGGCTTGAGGATCTTTCCCTGACTGCCTTTAAAACACCTTAGGATAAATGATGAAAACCAAAAATGAATAAACTTTAAAAAAAAATTTTTTTAAAGTTTTTCTGACGTCCCAAAGGCAGAAAAACACCTTAGGTTTTCAGTTGCATCCAGGTACCCTTCCTGGGGTTATTCTGTGAAGCGCTATTGCCCTTTCCTCACCAAGTACAGTAGGAACTGAGGTAGGGGAATGCAAATAGGGTTCTTCCACTGATGCTCTTGCCAAGCTGAACCCACTGTATCTGCCTCTCAAGGCTCCTAGCAATAAACTTAAGGGATTGAGGTGTCTTTTCTCTACCACTATTCACTCAAGCTCCCATCATCCCTGCTCTCCCCCTTGTTAGAAACCTATGAGTAGCTCCCTAGTTCCATTTAACTAACCACTTACAATCAATTAGAATTAATGAAAGGATATTTACTGCAGAGAGAGGCATAAGCCAATGTCTTAGGGCATCAATTCCCCTTCACCACTGTGGTTTCTCAGGAGTGGCTTCAAAGCTCCGCTCAATTCCTCCATAACCGTGGTTACATCCAGAGTAGGTACTGCTGCCACTTGAGTCCTCATTTCAGCTTTTGCCGGCCTGGGTTCGGAAGGTTGCTCTCATCCCTCTTTGCCCCTTGTGGCATTGAAGCTGGGCTGGCTTCAATGAACAGCCGGGAACCCAGACTCTGGTCACTAGAGTTCCTTCATGATGAGCTTTCAGACTCACTGAATTGTGAAGTTTCACTCCCTTAACCTAGAACCGGGGCTGGCAAACTACTTCCTGAGGGCCAAATCTAGCAAGCCACCTGCTTTTTTCTGTCCCCAGCTAAGAATGTTGTTGGGGGTTTTCTGTTGTTGTTTTTTAACTTCTTTAAATATATTAAAGCTTTATTTTAAAATGTAAAAACCATACTTAACTTGAGTATCATACAAAAACAGGCCACAGGCTGGATATGACTCTAGAACAGAAAGGAACAAAACCAAAGGTCAAGTTCTGATGCCTTTTTCTTGGGGCCTCAGGGTGGGAGAAGTCTCTAAAGCTTCTCCTCTTTCTGTGTGGTCGCTGACCGAGCACCATAACTGAAAAAGATACTCTGAGAGCAACTGCAGCAAGCAAGCGAGTCACAGAGGCTGACCCGCCTTTTCAGCTGCCTCCAAAGCCCATCAAAGAGGAGAGCCTCCCTTTCGCCATGTGGTCAGGGCACCTGAATCAGTCACAGAATAGCCATACATGAAGGCTGGCACTTCTGGAAACACATATATCTGGATTTCTCCAACACCCCCATCCCCACAACAGCATCCAAACTTAAAATACTCCCCCCCACCGTACCTTGCAATATTGCATGGACTTGCATATGCACCAGACCCCAGTGACACACTCTTGTTGCTAATAAAACAATTTCACTATTAAACACTGGAAGATCTGTACTGTTTTGAATCTGTTCATTGTTCTTCCTCTGGTTTCATCTACAAATGTTCTCAGGCTCATCCTGACCTCATTCAAGTTCTTGCCGGACAATTTCAAATGCTTTTTTTACTCTGTGTGTGTGTGTGTGTGTGTGTGTGTGTGATGATGATGATGATGATGTCATACTGCTAGTCCTCTTTCCATAGCCTTCCCCCATAATCTTTCACAAATACAGTAAATATTTGTTAGACGAGGTAGTTTCTCGGCTCCTTGATCTGTTTGTTGTGACAATTGCTTGCATTACGTTTCCTAAGAGGAAAGGAGAATCAGACCCTCCCCCCTTCACATTTGTCCATTCTTCATTTTTCAAAGTCTGTAGCTTAAGACTGGATGCATAGTAATTTCACAAAATCATACTTCTTCATGCTTTCTTTTTTATTTCATGCCTATTTTGACCTTCAGTCTTAACAGTCTATAGTAATTATAACAGATGCCGCAAAGGAAAAAACACTAGGTAACCCACTCTGTACAGGCCGGGTTAATGCTTCAAGCTAACGTGCTGCTAGGAGCACTTAGCCTGAGTTCTGCTTAAATCAGAGGCAGCGCATTAATGCACTATTGGCAGAGATACGAACTGATCCAGTCACTCTGGAAGGCAATCTGAAACTACGGCCAAAAGGGTCGTTAAACTGTGCACGTCCTTTCCCTGGGAAGTATACCTAACAGGCCTCTGTCCTGCAAAGAGATCTAAGAAAAAGGGAAAGGACAGGACACACACACACACACACACACACACACACACACACACGCACGCTTATTTATACACATATGTGTATATACATACACATTCACAAATATATTCATATTCATAGCATCTCACTGGGTAGTAGTAAAGAACTGGAAACCAGGAGTTGCTAGTCATTTGGAGAATGACTGAACAAATTATGGTATGTGAATAGAATTGAGTATTATCGTTGTGCTGTAAGAAATTATAAAGGGGGTGATTTCAGAGAAATCTGAGAAGACTTACACGAACTAATGCAGAATTAAGTGAGCAGAACCCAAAGAACCATTTATACAAGAAAACTGTAAAGACAACTCCCAAAGGCTTAATTTCTACAATCAAAACAATGACCAACCATAATTCAAAAGGACCAATGATGATGAAACCTGCTGCCCACCTATTGACAGAAAGGTAATGAACTCAAGATGTAGAATGAGACATATTTTTTGGACGTGGCCGATGCAAGAATTTGTTTTCCTTGACTTTATGTATTTATTACAAGGGTTTTGGTTTTCTTTTTTTCAACTTCAGGAGGAAGGGAAAAAAATACTGAGTTTACAATCATTTCTATGAAAGATGTTTCATAGTTGAATTTATGTAATTCTCTGTGGGTCTTCCTTATTTAATGTTCAGATTTTGTACTTATTTTAAATACAATTTCATTTTCTACCTTACCCTCTTGGCTTTAAATAATAGAAGGGAATGTTGATAATTTTTGAGGATTCAATTTGGAACTAAAAAATATTTCATAATGATATAAGCTCCTTGAAGATAGGGATATTGCAGCTTTTTTCTTTGTGACCCCAGCACTAGTACACTGCTAAGTATGCAGTGAGTGTTTAATAATTAATTGCTAAATTGAATTTCATTATCTGGTTATTTTGCTAAAAGTATTATTTCAGTTAAATTACAGGCATACCTTGGACATATTGCCAGTTCAGTTCCAGACCACTGAAAAAAAGTGAATATCACAATAAAATGAGCGAGATGAATTTTTTGGTTTCCCAGTGAATATAAAAGTTATCTTTATACTATAACGTAATGTATTAAGGGTGCAATAATATTATGTCTTAAAAAAAACCCCACAAAGTATATTCCTTAGTTAAAATTATTTTATTGCTAAAAAATGCTAATCCTCGTATGAACCTTTAGCAAGTCACATTCTTGCCTCTGTGTTGATGACTGCTGATTAATCAGGGAAGTGACTGCTGAGGGTTGAATTGACCTTACCAACTTCTTAAAATAAGACTGCAATGAAGTTTATCCCACTGATCAATTCTTCCTTTCACTTGAACACTGAGAGGTCATTGTAGGGATGTTAATTGGCCTAATTTCAATATTGTTGTGTCCTGGGGTAATAGGAAGGCCTGAGGAGAGAGAGAGAGAGAGAGAGAGAGAGAGAGAGAGAGAGAGAGAGAGAGAGAGAGAGAGAGAG
>CM053593.1:361777282-361796544 GCA_028646575.1 Pseudocheirus occidentalis
AGAGTGTCCAAGGAAATAGGGAAACTCAGGGGATGTTGTGGGCACAGCTCCTATGACCCTTATAGCAGAATAACTACTGCCTAGCCCTTGAATATAGCCTGTACCCTAGGCTTCCAGCAGCACACAGCAGAACCCAAGGCATAAAACCTCCCTCAGGAAGATGCACAATACACAAGAACACAAGCAGCAACCTATATGCTACCCAAGTAATCAGCTGCTTCCCAGCTGCTCTGTTGCAAGCTTCTCCCTCTCCTTCCCTCTTTCTTCTTCCCCCTTTCTCTTTCTCCCTTCATCCCCTCCCCCTCTTCTCCCTTCATCCCTCCCTTCCATTTCCTTCCTCCTTCTCTCTCCCTTCCCTCTTTTCCTTCCTCCCTCTCTACTCCCTCCACTTTCATCTTCCCTCCTCTCTCTCTTCCTCCTTCCTTTCTTTCCCTTCCTCTCCCTTTCCCTTTCCTCCCTTCACCCCTCCCCCTCCTTTATTTTTTCCCTCCTTCTCTCTTTTCTTCCCCCTCCCCCCTTTATTTCCCCACCCCTTCCAAAGTACACAGACCAACCTCCACATTGTAATGAGTCAGCCTAAGATCTGACATCAGGCCAGGAGCCTGGCTCTCCCTCCTTTTATCTGCTGCCTACAGGCAACCTCAGAATGAGAGACAGGCTGGGGCCACCATTAGGACTACTGGCAGCAGCTGCTGCTGCCTCCCTGTTCCACAAATCACCAGCCCTAACTCTCTACTTGTGGTCACAGTACAAAGGGATTTCAAAGATGATTGGAGGGCACTAAGGGGAAGAGATAGTGCATTCAGAGTCTGAGAGACAGAGTGAGCAAAGTCATAGTATCTTAGAAAGAACACTGTATACATAATCAGAGAACCTGGGTTTGAATCCCAGATCTGTTGCTAGTTTGCTGTGTGGCCTTGGAAAAACCACAGAACTGCTCTGATTTGGATGTTCCTCTCCATAAAATGAGAAGACTAGACCAGATGACCTCTTGGGTGTCTTTAAGGTCTGCTTCTTCTTTCTGTGGTGATAGAAGAGAGAAGGATAAAGGAAGATGATGGTAAGCAGTCCTTATTACCTGGAATGTAGAATTCATAATGGAAGGGGTGTTAACAAGGCAAGAAAGGTAGGTGGTACCGGCTCATGGATGGCTTCCAATATCAAGGTCAAGAGTCTATACTTTATTAAGTAGTCAGTGGGAGGCCAGAGAAGTTTTTTGAAGAGAGGTATGATGTGATCATAGCAATGCATTAGGAAGGTCCCTGAGGCAGCAGTGTAAAGGATGAGTTGACAAGAAGAGAGGCTGGATCTAGGGAGGACAGTCAGGAGATTATTGCCATAGTCCAGGGGAAAGGAGACAGGAGCTAAAACTAATCTGTGCGCACCAGAGTGAGCCTCTGTACTACTTCAGTTTCCTCGTCTGTAAAAAGGGGATCACGATGGCACCTAGCTTCCAGGATTGTTGTAAGGATTAAATGAAATATTTGTAATGCCTGGAACATAGTAGGCCTTAATAAATGCTTGTCTCCTTCCAAAGATTGAATTAGCAAGAACTGGCTAAGAATTAGGGTTAGGCTAGAGAGGGTTAATGATTTGCCCATGGCGAAGTCAGAGTGACAGAGTTGGGATCTGAACCCACGTTCTCTAACTCCAATCGTACACGTTCTTTCTACCACATCATCTTCCCTCCTGTTTCTGGATGATCTCCCACATACCAGTAATATTATAGGCATATTAAAGTACCAAGCTGACCATGAAGAGTCAGCTGAAAGGAGATATTAGAAGAAAGGATGGATTTTTAATTTGGGGATAGGTGGCATTTATTCTTTGCTATCACTTTCTAGCGACTCAGTGAGTTATCTGTGGGTGCCCGGGGATCCCACCCCTTAAAGTGGAAAGGATTTCTCTGGGCATGTTTACATCAAGCTCTCTCTTTCTTCCCCCAATCTATGAATGACTCTGGCTTGCTTATAATCCTATAATCTATGCAATGAGACTATCCAGTAAGTCACTTCTTTGAGCTTTGGTATTCTGGTCTATAATACTTGGGACTATTTGGTGACTGATTTATGCCCAAGGATGATGTGTCTTGAATTTTGGAAAAGAGTCTCTGTGTCTTTAAGCAGCATCTCCAGAGGGCATGTGAGCCTGAGGTCATGTTGCCAAGTCTAAATGCAGTCATGTGTTTCACAGGGAACTGTGGGGAGATGTCATTTGGGTATCTTTTAATAGCTATTTTCAAGATTTTCTGAGGTCCCCAGAAGATGAAAAGAAAACCAGTCCAATCAGAGCTTTGGGAGAGGCCATTGGGATTGGGCAGAGCATCTCTCAAGTGATGAAGCCTCCACTCAGGTCAGTGTTCTCAAGGGCCAACCTTTTCTATAGATTTGCCTAGAATAGTTTTAACCAAGCAGCATAAACCCTTCAACTCTCAAGGGTCTGTGCCCTTATATTTGTTTGGACATGGGATGGTGTCCAATATTCCCAAACCACAGCTGATCCTACTGAACCCAGTGTTCCAACTGTTGTGATTTGGCCCAACTATTCTGGAAAACAATTTGGAATTATACTTAAAAATATCCATACCCTTTGACTCAGAGATCCCACCCAAAGGAGGTCAATGTGTACCAAAATATTCATAGCAGCCCTTTTTGTCATAACAAAGAACTGGAAAAAATGTTGATTCTCATTGATTGAGGAATTACTGAGCAAATTGTGGTATGCACATATAATGAGATATTCCTGATCTGTTAGAAATGATGATTATTGGGGCGGCTAGGTGACACAGTGAATAGAGCACCGGCCCTGGAGTCAAGAGTACCTGAGTTCAAATCCAGCCTCAGACACTTAACACAAAAAACTAGCCGTGTGACCTTGGGCAAGTCACTTAAACCCAACTGCCCTCCAAAAAAACAAACAAAAACAAACAAACAAAAAAACAGAAATGATGATTATGAAAAATTGGGTGAAGCATGAGAAAGCTTATGTGAACTGATGCAAAACTGAAGTAGGTAGGACCAGGAAAAATAACTTAATACAATGACCACAAAAAAGAAGAGAAGGAGAAAGAGAAGAGGAAAGAGAAGAAGGAGGAGGGCAGGAGAAAGAAGAGGGGAAGAAGAAGAAGAAGAAGAAGAAGAAGAAGAAGAAGAAGAAGAAGAAAGAAGGGAAAGGGGAAAAGAAGGAGGAGGAGGAGGAAGAAAAAGAAGAAGAAGCAGCAGCTAAACACTGTAATTATAATGTCCAAGTTTGTCCTTCAAGAAGAGTTGCGAAAATGTATCCCACTCCATTCTTTGCAGAGGTGGGGGACTATGGGCATGGAATTTTTGTATAGACTAACACACTCAATTGGTATGTTCATTATTTTTGCTCATTATTTTGCTTTTCTTTTTAATTTTCTTTTTTTTTTTTCTTTTTGGAGGGCAATTGGGGTTAAGTGAATTGCCCGTCACACAGCTAGTTTTTGTGTTAAATGTCTGAGGCTGAATTTGAACTTAGGTCCTCCTGACTCCAGGGGTGGTACTCTATTCACTGGGACACCTAGCCGCCCCTCCCCCTTTCTTTTTAAAAGAAAACCAACTGACCTAACAAATAGAACAAGGAGAGATAATTTAAGAATTCCTGTACTGTCTGAAAGCTATAATAATAATAAGCCTAGAAATGTTTCTATGTATTTATTTTAGTCTGAACTTAAGAACTAAAACAAGCATTTCCATAACATAGTAGATTAGAAAAAAATTATTGCACACAAAGTTGCAAATATATTATGTACAACTTGCTGTTCCTTCTAAATACATAATCAAGTGAAAAAAAACATTTTTCTTAAGTAGGGTGGTTGGCTCAGTAGGGGAGGACTAAAGGCTAAGCTGGGAATGCCTTTCCTTACGTAGGATCCTTTCCTGGACTCCTCTGGCTGCTTTCTGAGGCTCCCTTCCATTTACTCTGTACATATCTTGCACATACATAATTATTTAGTATTTGTAAAGCACTAGCAGAACTCCTGGCACATAGGAGATGCTTAATCCATGCTTATGTACTTCCCCTTCCCCATTAGAATGTAAGTTCCTTGAGGGCAGGGACATTTTTTTTAACTTTCTCTGTGTCTTCAGGGCTTGCTGACTAATTGAGAGAAGAAGGTCATGTAAAGACATGATATTAATCATCTTTTTTTAATACTAGGAAACACACGTACACAAAAGAACAGAGTTAGGTGAAATTATGTAGAAAGGGCAGTTGTTTCCACAAGAAATGGGCAGGAAACGGAATGACTTGACCCCAGGGATTCATAGAATGGGAAAATCTCAGAGCTGGAAGGGAATTCCCAGGCCCTCCGAGCCTAACCCACAGTTGAGGGAGAATTCTCCTCTAACATACGCCCACCAAGAGGCTTTGTTTGAAGCCCTTCTGGGAAAAGGAGCCACTAACCTCCTGAAGCTACACATTCTCCTCTGGCATCATTCCAAGTGTTAGCCAGTTTTTCCCTGAATCCTAATAAATGCATCAATTAACCCTAAATTCTAAATTAATCCTAAATCCTCCCCTTGGTAATTTCTACCCTCTGTTCCTGGTTCTATCCTCTCAGGCCAAGCAGAACTAGTCTCATTCTTCATTCAAGGCGGCCCTTCTGGTTTTTGACAATGGCTCTCATTCCCCTCTCCCAACTTCTGCCTGTGTATTCTCCTCTCTCTTTCCCTTAGTATTTTCTTCTCTAGCTTAAATATTCCTGTTCCTTCAATTGATCTTCACATGGTAAGGATTCAAGACCCTTTAGTGTTCACACTGCCCTTTACTATACACTCTCCAGCTTATTAAAATCCTTCTTAAAATGGGGCACTCCTGACTTAACTCAGTCCTCCAGAGGGGACTCTACCAAGGGCAGAGAACAGAGGAACTACCACATCCTTCTGTAGACAGGTAGGTGGTGCAGTGGATAGAGTACTGGTCCTGGAGTCAGGAGGATCTGAGTTCAAATTTGACCTTAGATACTAGCTCTGTGACCCTTGGAAGGTCACTTAACCCTGATTGCCTCCTTAAAGAAGAAGAGACAGAGAAAGACAGACAGATAGAGAGAGCTGGCCCGGAGTCAGGAAGATTTGAGTTCACATCCTGTCTCAAACATGTATTAGCTATATGATCCTGGGCAAGTCACTTACTTTCTCTCTACCTCAATTTCTTGAGATAAAAATTGTATCTACCTCCTCTAGCTTTATAAAGACAAAATGAAATATCTGTAAAACTCTTTATAAACCTTAAAGTACTATGTAAATGTGAGTTATTATTATTAAAGTTTTGTGACTTGACAGTGGGGTTGAGTAACATCATAGTTAACAAGGTTATTGCAAAATGGCATAGGGATTCAAGGATGGAGAACCTATGGCCTCCAGGCCACACAAGGCCTTCTAGGTCCTCAAGCGTGTCCCTTTGAAGCCAAACTTTACAGAACAAATCCCCTTAAGAAAAACAATTGTTCTGTAAAACTTGGATTCACTCAAAAGGCTGCAGCCAGGGCCCTAGAAGGTCCCATGTGGCCTTAGGCCCGCCTCTGGATAAGCAATATCTCATACTGAAGCCTGCTTATATTTATATAGAGTGAGGGGGAGGGTAGGAAGCTATCAAACAATGGAATGAACCACCATTAAGAGGGTCATGGTACCCAGAACCAGAGAGGGGATAGTGGAGCTTAATTCCACTCTGATCAGGCTGTAGGTTGTGTTCTGTTCTGTAGGCCATAGTTTAGGAAGGACTTTGATAAACCAGAGGATCTCCAGAAGGAGGGCAATCAGGACAGTGAAAGGCCTTGAGTCCATGCCATGCAAGGACATGGTGAAGGAAATATTTTTAACCTGGAAACCAGGAGAGAAGAATTAGGAGGGGGACAGAAGAGCTGTTTTCCAGCATTTGGAGGGTTGTCATTTCTGTGGAAGTGGATAGACTAACGCTACCTGACCCTAGAGGAAACAGCATGGAGCAATAGAAGGAAGGGCCAAAATATTAGTAAGCTAATAAATATTAATAAGTATATAATTATAATAAATATTAATAAACATACTAATAAATATTAGTAATCTAATACACTGTTACAATAATGAGCTCATTTTTTGCATAGGAAACAATAAAATTGCTGCTAAGGTCCACTTGGTTTCTTCTTTGGTTTTAGGAAGTTTATTTTAGATGAAAAATTGTGACTTTTGTCACATTAGCTCCTAGCCCCCAGTTAGGAAAATTCCCAACACCTAAGAAGAGATTGAACTTTCTGCCTAGCCTTACATTTGTCTCTAGTTAATCCCTAGCCTCTTTGTGGTCAGGGAAAATTCAGTTTACTGGAAACATTTGGGGAACAAAACCACATATTTATACTATAGTGTCTGTGACTAGAAAGGCATTAGGAGGGAAAGATGGGAAAGAATTGACCTTTTCATGAGACTTCTCTCAACCTGAGATGCCTAAAGAATTAATGACTCTCCTCGATATCTTTGTCTCTGCCACACCTGTTTTTGCTCTATATGTGCTTCATCTTCAGGAATCCAGATGCTTAGAATCTCCTTTCCCCTCCACTCTGAAATAGTTTCTCCCCTTTATACCAATTGCTTAGGGTATGATCTAGTCTCTTTCATAATGACTTTGATTGATTCAAGGAAGTATAGAGGTTCTATTTATACTCAGTTCTGCTTGTTTCAACTCGATTAAAGAATATTTGCATCTAATCAAGGCACCAGAGCCAAATGTGTGATGGTAAATGTTTACTAACCAACTCTTTGGACAAGAGAGGGGAGATGTACATATGATACACTTCAAAACTTAGTCTGTATTATTAGCATTTTCTCCATCATTCTCTTAAGTCTGGGAAATCAACAAAACATTAAACCAAAATCTAATTTATAGTTGGACATTTTCTGAGGTATAAATATTCACATAGAAAATTTAACAATCAACTCTCTCCAACTAGTTCAAGCTGGTTCCACCACAGTCCTGTTTCAACCCCACCCTTATAGTAATAACACTAGTTGACATTTAATAAAGGAAAGTGCTTTATACACATCTAATTTGACCCTTAAAAAAACCCTGTGAGGCAATTATCACAGACATTGTGATTCCCATTTTGTAGATAAGTAAGACTTTCTAGTTATCCCTCTTAAATTTCATCATGCCCAGGGAGGCAGTTTGGCATAACAGATTTGGAGTCAGGGAAACCTGAGTTCAAGTCTTACCTCTGAGAATATTAGCCTTGAGGTCCTGGCTAGTTACTTAACTTGCCAGGGTCTCTCAAATTACAAATTGCAGAATAGCATTGATGGAGGGAGGTTCGTTATCGGAAGCTCCCTATACCAAAGATGTCACCAGTCTAAGATCAAAAAATGTTGTTCTCCCCTTAGCAGATCTTTTGAAAATTCTAAGTCTGATATGCAGCATGTGAAGTGTTTCTTCCAGACTTGAGACATCTGAAAATTCAACAAGCATCATACCTCTGCTTTTTCTGAGTCACTGGTAAAAATTCTCAAAAGTTGAGAGTCAAGAACAGATCACCAGGGCACTCCACTGGAGACCAGAATCCCAGAAGACCTTACAGTTCATCCTGAACTTGTCCCCTTTTCTTTGTTTACCTATTCATGATCTTTGAAAATGTTCTCATTTTCTGTATCTGTTTCTGTCTCCCATTTACATGATACAAACCATTCTCTTCCCTGTGTCTAAGCACAACTGCCTCCCCTCCCCTTCTATAACCAAGCCCCTCTCAGGTTGTACTTGCTCAGGAGAAGTTTCTGCTTCAGTGACCTTAAGGATTGGAAAGTCCTGGAGGGAAGGAATTTTCTTTTGCCTTTTTTAATATCAAATAGTGCATTGCTCATAGTAGGTGCTAAATAAATATTGATTGATTGATGGGGCATTTGGATCCAAGTTTCTACCCATGTGAGTCTCCTTTTCAGGAACAAACCTTTCACCCACCCTGTTATAATTTACAGAGAATACTCTGCCCAGTAAGCTCACTCAGCATCACTGAAAAAGGTCCAGACAAGGACTCCATATCCTGATGCATCAATTCATTTTGTCATTTCCTTGCCTGAGGCCGTTCACAGTCACAGAATATTAAATCTTGGTCATTCAATGTAAACATTTCCCCATTCAAATTGTCTTTTGGAAAATCAGTGCTTCCTGGGAGCAGGAACTGAGTATCCTGTATCCTTTATCATGGTGAGGGTGTTGCATGAAGAGGACTTGATATTGTAGTAACTCTTAACATGATAATAATAATGATGGTAGCCTAAACATTCCTGTGAAGGCAAGAACAATGATGAGCAGGATTGGGAAGAGAGGGAGGATTTTCAGGGTTCTTTGGAAAAAACATTTGAAGTCAGAGGATCTGGGTTTGAGTCCCGCCACTGTTACCTACCACCAGTGTGACTATGGGTGAACTGCTTCCTCTCTCTGTGAAATGAGAGAGTTATACTAAGTGATCTCTGAGGTCTCTTCAACCTCTAAAATTTATAGTTCTATATAATGTCTATAGAAGCAACATAGAGGCAGTGAATAGAGTGTTGGCCATGGAGTTGAGAAGACCTGGCGTCAAGTCCATCTCTGACATGCAAAGCCGAGTGACTGTAGGCAGGTTGTTTAACTTCTCAATGCCCTGCCCAAAGAAACTTTCCAAGACTGTTAACAGCAGGGCTGGTGCTAATCTGCATTAGCAGAAAGTATTTCCTTCCTGGAAGCTACAAAATCATAGCTGTGATCTCTTAAAAAGGGAGGGGGACAGCCTGGCTACTTGTGATGGCACATGCCTATAATCCTAGCTGAGGCTAGTGGATTGCTTGAGCTCTGGAGTTCTGAGCACTAAAAGGGTCACACAAAGACAAGCATCAATATTGCAAGCCCCCAAGAACAGAGAGGAGTGAGCACCATCGGGTTGGCCAAAATGGAATAGGTACAAAGTTACATGCTGATCAGTAGTGGGGTCCAGCCTGTGAGGGGCCACTATACTTATAACCTTGAGGCAGAGAGGAAGACTCAGTGTCCAAAAATTAAAATAAAAGGCTACCAATGTAGCTAGTGCTTCTCAAATTGTTCAGGTCTTTTTCAAATAATTTGGTCTTGACAGGCCACACAGTGGACACAGGGCTGGACCTGGAGTCAAGAAGATGAGGGTTCAAATCCTAACTTTTGTGCTTACTATAATAATAAACCCCAAGTGGGGAAATGAAGAGTCAGACATGACTGAAATGACCAGACAACAACAACCCACCGCAGAAGGGGTTTTTTGAGGCTTGAGTGAGACAGCTTAGGTAAAAGGCATATATTTACAAGAACAACAGTCACTATTCTGGAGTAGTCGGGGGAAAGTCAGATCTCTTGAAAGCAGAAGTAAAGGTTTGGAGGATTCTCTGGAGATGACTTTCCTGAGTTGCAAAATACAGGATGAGCTCCAGACACCACTAGCCCCTTGCTAGAACTAAGCCAAATTAAAGAGTAAACAGTACCTCCAACTTTAATCATCCTGGAGTGGGGAAAAGAAAATTCTTACTTTTCGAAGGGATACATGTACATAGGCTGCTTTCCCTAGTGTGATGACTAAGAAGACCAATCCTGGTTCCAGGGGATTCCTTCTCTGCTTTGTTCCCCTCTGAACCTTAAAGCCAGAGCCAGGGAAAGATGTCAGGGCTTGAGCCATTCCATAAGAAGTCTTCCACCTCCTGGGACTCTGGGCTAACAACAGGATGACATTAAAATTCTAGGTGCTAAATAATGTTCCTCAAACATGAGTCTTGAAGTTTTGAGGATAATCTTGGGGACTTGGTTAAATGGGATTATTCTTAAACTCTGCAAATTAAAATAGAAAAAGAGCATTCTTTAAAATTGGACTAATGTTATTATGTAGTAAGAAATAACAAAGATGAGGAATTTGGGGGAATGTGGGAAGATTTGTACAAAATGATGCAGCGGAAAATAAGTAGAATCCAAAAAACAAAACATATATATGTGTGTGTGTATACACATATATGTATATATACACATATACCTATATACACACATATACACACAAATGCATATATATGCATGCACGTATACACAAATGTATGTGTATATATACATATACACAAACATATGCATATATACACACACCTATATGTATACATATAGGTGTGTGTATATGTAGCATTTATGTCATGCCCACTAGGTGCCCAGCACTGTGACTGTGTTTATGTACTTAACAAAGATTATCTCATTTGTCCCTCACAACAACCCTCTGAGACAGCTGCTATTATGGAGCCCACTTTACAGTTGAGGAAACTGAGCCAGACAGAGGTTAAGTGACTTGCCAAAGGTCACACTACTGAAGCTGAATTTGAACTCAGGTCTTCCTAGCTTCAGACCAGAGTTCTGTCTACTGCACCACCTAACTATCCTGCATGTGTGCATATGTACCTATATATGCAGGCATACATATACATATACACATTCAATAACTACCTAATTTAAATGAAAAGATCACTAAAACAAAGATGAACTCAAAATAGTGGGGGTTGGGGTGAAGGGGAGAAAGTGAGATGGTAATGAAATATATTTCTTCATGTAGTAGGTGGTGCAATGGATAGCGTTAGACCTGGAGTCAGGAAGATCTAAGTTCAAACCTGGCCTCAAACACTTACTAGCTGGGTGACCCTGGGCAAGTCACTTCACCCTGTTTGCCTCAGTTTCCTCATCTGTCAAATGAGATGGAGAAGGCAATGGCAAACCAGTCCAGTATCTTTGCCAAGAAAACCCCAAATGGGGACACAGAGAGTCAGACATCACTGAAAAACAGCAACAAAACTTCATGGCAGATGTGGAGGTTTGATAAGGCAAAAATAGTCTACATTGGAATGCAAGGTTCTTCTGTTGGATGTTTTTGCTAAATTTTTAATTTTTTTTTGTCACAAAGATATTTCAGTCTGGAAGCATGAGGTGGGAATTAACTGTGATAGAAAGACAAAAGGCATCAATAAAACATTTTTTTTTAAATTAGATTTTCATTCTTCAAACTGTGCCTGGCATAAGAATCGCTGAATTGGAAAGCTGGGCATGACTTCAAGGGATCATCTGATTCAGCCCATCTGCCTTCAGGGAAGTACAGAGCTGGAAACCAAAGCCCTGCCACATTCACATTTTAATTCCATTGAAAATTTGAGCAAAACATCATAGAGGTAAAGAGTGTATGGAACAGAGCTGGCAAAACAATGTGTCCAGTGTCCCTTTGGCAGACAAGGATGGTGGCAAGACTGTTGACCATAGCCAGTTAGTCCACATGCATTTATTGAGCACCTGCTGTGTGCTGGGCATTGAACTAAGCCACTGGGGATAGGAAAAAAAGGTAAAAACAGTCCATGTTCTGAAGTAGCACACATTCTAATGCAAATAACCAGGGATGTGTAAGATATATAGATATTGTTCAGTTGTGTCCAAGTCTTCATGACTCCATTTGGGGTTTTCTTGGCAAAGATACTGAAGTGATTGCATTTCTTTCTCCAGCTCATTTGACAGATGAGGAAACTGAGGCAAACTGGGATAAGTGACTTAACCAGGGTCACACAGCTAGTGTCTGAGGCCAGATTTGAACTCAGGAAGAGGAGTCTTCCTGATTTCAGGCCTGATGCTCTATCCACTGTGCCACCTTGCTGGCCTTATATACAGAACAGATACAAGATAATCCAATAAGGGAAGGTGCCAGCTAGCACTGTACAAAGATTATCAGATTTACAGAGTCAAGAAATTTTGGTTCAGCATGAATTTTAGGGGCAGCTGGTGTTCAATTGATAAGGTCTCTTCTTTTTTTTTTTTTTTTTTGGTCTTTTTGGAGGGGGAAAGGCAGGGCAATTGGAGTTAAGTGACTTGCCCAAGGTCACACAGCTAAGTAAGTATCAAGTGCCTGAGGCTGGATTTGAACTCAGGTCCTCCTGACTCCACAGCTGGTGCTCTATTCGCTGTGCCACCTAGCTGCCCCTAGATTTAATCTTAAGAAGATGAATCTTCCTACCTCCAGGCCCAACGTTGTTCTATCCACTCCACCACCTTGCTACTCCTGGGGAATGGCTTATGCAATTATATGGAGATGGAAGATGACACATCAAGTTGGAAGAACGGAGAGTAGACCAATTTGGCTTAAACAAAGATCTGGGGAGTAGTTCATAGCCTAGTCGAGAGAACCAACTATAGAGTCAAAAAGACCTGGATCAGGGGGCAGCTAGATGGCACAGTGAATAGAGCACCAGTCTCGGAGTCAGAAGGACCTGAGTTCAAATCCAGACTCAGACACTTAACACTTAGTAGCTGCATGACCATGGGCAAGTCACTTAACCCCAACTGCCTTTTCTTTCCCCCCTAAAAAAAAGGACCTGGATCCAAGTCCTGTGTCTGATGCAGAATGGTCCTGTGACCTTGATTGATTTGCTTGACATTTCAGTGACACCAGGGACAGTTCTCTGAGACCATGTGATGCAGTGTGGGCCCAGATTTCCATAGGGCAGGGAGTTCCTTATGGAATAACTGTTGGGGAGGAAAAAAAGAAAGACAGAAAGCTGGAAAGGTGGGAAGGAGCCAGACTGTAGAGAGTGTTTAATAGGAGTAGGGTGAGTCCTGTGCCTAATGGGATTGATCTTGGCCCCTGGGTGGAGGCTGGATTAGAGAAGGCAGAGCCTGGAAGCAGAGAGACCAGTTTGGCAACGTTCTTAGCTAGTGTAGTGGGTCACAAAGCCTGCCAGACCCCACAAGGGCCGCGTACAGGGCTGTTGTTCTAAACAGGCTACACGCTGGTGAAACAGCAGAGAGAAGCCTTGTTCCCCAAGGTCTGCGTCTCACAATGATTCTCACTGCTGGACACATTCCAAGAGCATTCAAATACATCGGAGAAGCTGGATCTTCATGCTGGCGCCAGGTGAAACCCTGTAGCTAAAGAAGGATATTGTGCGTCTTTCCAAAAGGATGGATGGATCTTAGGCAGGAAGCTGGAAGGCACCTCAGAGGTCACCTAGTCCTACTTCATTTTACAGACAGAGATACTGAGGTCTGGAGAACTTAAGTGACATATAGGGCAGAGATCTAGAGCTGGAAGAATCTCTGGAATCCAAGGGAGGAATCATGCTCCTGGATGATTAAGTGACCTTGCTCAACCATCACTCCCCAAAGACGTACTACCTTGCACTGAGCTTCCAGAGCATAAGATACTATGGAAAAACAACTGACTTGAGAGTCAGAGGCTGTGAGTTCAAATCACACATCTGAGGTTTACTAGTCAGTCAGTTAATAAACATTTATTAAGCAACTACTAAGTATTGGGAAGCACCTGAGATACAAATTAGCAGAAGACATTTCCTGCCCTCAAGGAGTTACGGTGTAATAGGAAAAGACAACAGACAGAAGGAAGTGAAAAGTTAAAAACATTTACTTAAATTCCTATAATTCCTCTTTCCCTGCCCTGCCTTAGGAATGTATCAACATACATAAATCCAAAGGGCCCTTCTTATCTTTTCCACCCTTATCCACCTCCAGGAAACCACACCCTCCATGGACTCACCTGTCCATCAGGCTTTTTGCATTCATGAGAAGGTCAGTTCCTAGTACAGTGGGGAAAGGCCTCTCTTCACCTCAAGGCAGGAAAGGGAGAGACAGAGAGAGAGAGAGACAGACAGAGACAGAGACAGAGACAGAGAGACAGAGAGAGACAGAGAAGAGAGGGAGGGACATCTTTTGCCTTTATATTCATTCCCTTTATTTACAAATATATTAAAGAGTTGTAGGTCTAGAGCCAAGCAAGATGTCAGGGGCCATGTAGGTCGACTTTCCTCATTTTACAGATAAGAAAACTAAGTCCCACAGAGATGGTGATGGTGACTTGCCTGTGATCATGGGGTAGTAAGTATCTCTCCTCTGCCCAGAAAACTATGCCTTGTAGCAAAAAAGGGAAGCAGAAAAAAGGTCACCAAACTAGCCTCTGATTAAACTAACCCTTTCTGAAGTTCTTACTAGGTACCAGGTCTTCCTGTGCTAAGTGCTGGGAAGATAACCCTTGCCCTCAAAGAGCTACCATTCTAATAGGGGAAGGTAATAGAAAAAACAATGAAGGGGAAGCCGGGTAGGGAGAAAGTACCCACTTGGGGGCAGAGTGAAAAAATTCTGGAGAGTTAGGAGCATAGAGAGAGAGGAGAAGAATAAAGACCTGACTGGCCTGGGCACTTTCCTTAAGATGAGGGACCAGGCAATCAGAGGAAGGAACCAGAGATGGGAAATGAACTTCCAGAGTGAGAGGAATAACTTCAATGATCCCTCTTAGCCCTGGAGAATCGATGAGGAAATGTCCCTCCCCCAGCCTCTGGCTCCCCACCCCCATTTTTATTTTGTGTACTGTCTTAGACTGTAAGCTCCCTGAAAGTCTTTTTCTTATGAATATCCCCAATGCTTGGCACCATGCCTGGCATCTGTTGTGGGCAACTCTTTTTAGTCCCATCCAACTCTTCCTTACACAGTGTGGGGTCTTCTCGACAGAGACACTGACGAGGTTTGCATTTCCTTCTCTAGCTCATTTGACAGATGAGGAAACTGAGGCAAAGTTAAGTGTCTTGTCCAGGATCACACAGCTAGTAAGTGTCTGAGGATAGATTTGAATTAAGGAAGATGAGTCTTCCTGACTCCAGACTCAGCATTCTATCCATGTCATCACCCAACTTCCCTTAGTAGGTACTTAATAAATGTCCATTGACTATTGATTATATTCCATCATTATATCAAAACCGAGACCAAGAAAGGTGAGGTCACACAAGTGGTAATTAGCAAGGGAAGGATTTGAACCCACTGCCACTTGCTGCCTCTCCAGATCTAAAGAATCGCCAAGCTTTATTGTTGCCTTTTTGCTTTGATAATCCCTCGTCGATCATAGCTATGATTTGTTTGCTGCCCAGTCTCCAATATAGAATGCAACCCCCAAAGATAACATTGTGTGGGGAAACACAACCACCCTTTGGGTTATTCCCCTTTGGCCCCTTCTTCTTTTCACTATTTCTTTTCTCCCTTTCTTCCTTATCCTCTGCCCTGTCAGAGTGTCAGGTCCTGCAGATCAGGGCCAATGGGTGTATATCTTAATGCCCCCCAGCACCAAGTACAGTCCCTGACATTTAGTAAGACCTTAATAAGTGATAGTTGAAGTGAATTTCTCTTTCATTGCCCACTTTTCTTTTTCTTCCTTTGTTCCTTCCAAATCCCTATGAACCACCTCTTTCCCCCTCCTACTGTGGGTCTTTTTTTAGGGGTCATAGGTAGCCCCCTCCTCTAATATGTGGAATCAACAAAAGAACTACCGCAGACTCCTGGTCCTCAGTGGGTCCACATCCACTCAAAATAATAGCCCACAAGCCCCCAGTGGTGCATCTAATTTTTCATTAGTTGGCCAGCAAATGCAATTAGCTCAAAACCTTAGTTTTGCAAAACAAACTTTAATGAAATTGCCTAGTGAGGATATTTGCAATAGCTACTTCCTCCCCTAAACTTAGGGCATCCTTTGCCACAAATAAACACACCATCAGTGGGCAGAATGAGCATGCATATGAATCATGCATAAAGGACTCCCATGTGGGGAATATGTTTGAAGAGCCAATCCCAGCTACTATGCTCTAAACCAGGCGCTTTCCATTGGCTTTCTCTGCACGTGGCCCCACTCACATTTGCTCCCCCCTGGCCCTGGGGTTCTTGTCTTTCTGAGGATTCTTGCCACACAAGTGGTGGTCTTCAAGTCAGGAATTGTGACATGATCCCGAAGTGTATGTGATGAACCAAATGGAGGGTGGGAAGATGGGCTGCATCCTCCTCCTCCCACCTCTTGCTATGATAGCCAAGCACAAGGCTTGCATCCAACACAACCCACTTTACCTATTTCAGTCTCTAATTCCCCTTAACCATTCTTGGTCTGTTTCTCAGCCTGAAGATCATCATCCTTGGCAGAGAAATCAGAAGCAAAACAGGAGATGAGGTCATAGATCTAGATCTGAATGGTGCCTTAGAAATCACCTTGGCCAAATGTCTTGTCTTAGAGGTGAGGAAACTGAGGCCCACAGAGAGGGTAAAATGACTTGTCCAAGGTCACCCAGGTAGAATCAGCATGTGGAGTCAGGTTTGGACACTCCAGGTTCTGTATTCTTCCCATGGTACAACAATCCTCGTTTCTCTCATTGTCCATTATCATCATTCTATATATCCCAAGAAAGAGTCCTATCCCTTCTTTGACCGTTCTCTTTGTCCTAACCTCATTTTTTCCTTCCTTCTTCCTTCCTTCCTTCCTTCCTTCCTTCCTTCCTTCCTTCCTTCCTTCCTTCTTTCCTTCCTTCTTTCTTTCTTTCTTCTTTGCTTCCTTCCTTCCTTCCTTCCTTCCTTCCTTCCTTCCTTCCTTCCTTTCCTCCCTTCCTTCCTTCCTTTCTTTCTTTCTTGTAATCCTTAGCATTCATCCAAAGCCTTGGCAAATGTACTTTAACTTTTAACTTTAACTTTTTTTTGGCTTTTTTTTTGGAGGGGGAGGATGGGGGCAATTGGGGTTAAGTGACTTGCCCAAGGTCACATGGCTAGTAAGTGTGTCAAGCATCTGAGGCTGAATTTGAACTCAGGTCCTTTTGACTCCAAGACCGGTACTCTATTCACTGCGCCACCTACCCATCCTGCTTTAACTTAATGGCTCTGTGACCCTGGGCTGGTCTTCTTAACCCTGTTTGCCTAAGTTTCCTTATATGTCAAATGATCCAAAGAAGGAAATGTCAAACTACTCCAGTGTCTTTGCCAAGAAAACTACAAATGGGGTCACAGAGAGTTGGACAAAAGGGAACGATAAGAAATGACCCAAAAGAATAATTCAGAGAACATGAGGACACAGTAACTGGTGCCAAATGAAATAAATGAACCCAAGAAAGCAAAATGTAGACGATACTATGGAACCCTGGGCCTGGATTCAGCAAGACCTGAGTTCAAATCCAGCCTCAAACCATGATTGAGACGTGCATTTATAAATCAATCAACTACCCTGGGCAAGTCACTTAACCCCTATTTACCTTAGTTCTTTAACCTGAAAAATGAAGATATTATTAGCACCTACTCACAGGGTTGCTGTGAAGAACAAATGAGAAAGTAATTAGAGAGTGCTTAGCACAGCGTCTGGCATGATGCAATCACCAGCTAATGCTATAAAATAGTACTTATTAATATCATTATTATTAATGACTACGTTGTTGTTGTTTGTCCTTCATTTCTGAAGAGGCCTGATGACATTGATTCGCGTGTGAATCCTATTGATGTACGAAGTCATCAGCCCGTTATACCCTCTTCAAGAACTGCCAAGTCCAGTGGCAGGACCAAAGTCAAGACACCTACTGACGGCCTGGGATGCAATAGATGGCTTTGGCATCTTCAACGTCTGACCAAGTTCCAAGCGTCCCCCACTAAGGTACTTAGTCACCTTCATAAAGGCCTTTGGAACAAATTGTTCTCATCTGATCATTCCTCCAGGAGAAATCTTCACAAGCTTCACACCCCTTAACTGATAGCTTGTGGCCGTAGGTTACTCTGAACCTGGTTTAGCCCGTCTACCAAGATGGTTTTACTGGGGTGTGGTTGCTGGGCATGCTGCAACTTCTTGGAACCACAGGCCAATATTGGGTCAAAGGCAGACACCGAAGGTGGGTGAGCAGCCTTCACACCGGGGGTGCTAGTCCTCCTGAACACCCCAATACTGCAATGACTATGACAGTGGAAATGGAAAGAGACTCAAAATAAAACTCAGTTCTATGTAATTACAATGACCAAGCTTAGATTCAAAGAGGAGTTGAGAAAATGTACCTACATCTCTCTGATAAGACATGCAATATAGGGAGACTTCAGCAAAAATTGAAGGGCTTCAGAGGCTAAAAAAACAAAATGACTTGAAAGGTATAGGGGAAAGCCATCAGTGCAAATATAGAGATAGATTTTGCCTTCTCTATAGAGGAAGGAAGGCTCGAATACCTTAATTACCTAGGAAGGGGCTGGCAAGGCAAGATGTTGCCTCCAGGGGATAGACCAGAGTCTATTGTCCCTGGTTACTCATATACATACATAAGATTCTCAAAGGAATAGGAAAAGTGAAAAATACTGATCACCCTGTGAGACTGTGGAGTTGTTTACAGAGGGAAAGGGCTCTGTTCCTGCTAAAGCCTTGTAAATGCCTTTGCTGAAGATGGGAGTCTACTGGCTGATTGTTAAGGAGAAGCACAGGAGTGGGGCTAATGAACCAGTGCTTGGGATCGTATATATCTACAATTTTACCTTTAAAGTCCTAGGAGTGGTAACAGCCACCCCTCTGGACATCCAGTGAGCCACTGACTTCACAAATTTAGTGAGAAGCCCAAGGTGGAATTACCACTGCACGTACCATCACACATGATTGCTGGGTTGGTTGGTCTTGCTGAATTAAGTCTCTCCCCTACAACTTCCAACTTTCAAGCTTTGTTACAAGAAATGTCTCCGTGGGTCGAGGAGGAAGACATTCAGAAGGGAATGTGATGTAAAAAGGAAAGACAAATGGCTAGGTGGCAAGGTGGATAGAGCACCAGCCCTTGAGTCAGGAGGATCTGAGTTCAAATCCAGCTTCAGATACTACCTGTGTGACTTTGGGCAAGTCACTTAGTCTGAATTGCTTACCCCCACCCCTCAAAAAAGGTAAGACAAATAAAAATAAGATTTTCTTGAAAAAGATATGCGTTTATAAATGAATAAGCAAGCAATTATCATAAAGAGTAATACTTTATGTTTCCTCATTTGCACCCCTGTGTCACCCAGAAGGAAGGATGTGAGAGATATTGTGGGGGCAGTCAACAGGACTTGGTGACTGACTAGATGTGGGAGGTGAGGGAAGAGCGGAGAGTCAAAGACAATGCCACAGTTTCAGACATGAGAGAGTGGGTAAAGAGGGGTGCCCTTGACAGGAAAAGGGAAGTCAAAAGAAGGAGAGGTATGGGGAATAAAAAAATAACAAGCTCTGTTTTGGACATTTTAAGTGTGAGCTAGTGGGATGTCCAGTAAACAGCTGGACATTCTGTCTAGATCTCACAACTAGAGATAAAGATGTGAATCATTTACTTAGGGAATGGGATTGGACCTGTGATTTCACTGTTATGGGGAACTTCCAGAGGAGGAAATACCCTCTCTCAATTCAGGTCAGCACCCCCTCTGTGACTTATAGCTAAAAGGCTGAGTGACTTGTTCAGGGTAACATAATCAGTATG
>CM053593.1:361797044-361854560 GCA_028646575.1 Pseudocheirus occidentalis
CAGTGTTATGGTTTCTGAATAAAGACCTTGGTTCTGCCTTCCATGTGGAGAGTTTGCTATATTTTGTGATCCAAAACTACACCAACATATTCATAACCATCATGGGTGTTGTGAATATCTCATTATTGATACACAGGGTCACATAGCTAAAGTGACTGAAGCAGAATTTGAACTAAGGTCTTTCTGACTCCAAATCCAGCATTTTCTAGGTACATGTTAAAAATAAAAATAAAATTCTGGTGCCATCAGACACTTGCAGAATTCCTTGGCATTTGTCATAATAAGACTTGACTTTTATTTTTTTAACTGCTTAGGTTGTGTAGAAGACTCATTTAAAGCTATACCCTCAAGGCAGTGTGGCCCAGTGGAAAGAACCCTCGGTTTTGAGGCAAAGGACCTAAATGCCAGCTCTACCCTTCTCTTAATGTCCAACCTACTTCTCTGACCACTCCCTTCCCGGAGTCATTAAAGCTCTGATGAAGTCTGAAGAATGCACAGAATATAGCCTGTCCCAAAAGTCTTAGTGTGAGTGTAAGCTTTAATGGTTTAAAAGACTTTTGGGACTCCTTGCATAAAATAACAGCTCTTCTTGACAAGGAATCAGAAAGATAGGACCTAAACCTTGGGTCTGCCATGCCACTTTGTCTTCCTTTGAGAGATGTAATTTAGTGCTGCTAGGCTTTGATGGCTTCATGAGGGGACTTTTGATGGCTTACAGATTTTTCACTGTTTACTTATAGAATTAAGAAAATGCATTTCCCTCTTTGATTTGCAGAGGTGGTGGACTTTGGGTATAGAACGTGGCATATACTGTTCATCTCAGTTGTTGGTTAGTTTTGTAAAACTCCTTTTTTTCTTCTTTTTTTCTTCTTTTTTGGAAGACAGTCTCTGTGTGAGGAAAGGAAAGGAGAGGGATGTTTTGGGCATGAAGAAGACATAAAGGTGAAAATATAAATAAAAATGAAAAATTTAGAAACTGCATTAACTTTACAACATGCTTTACATGTCTTATTTCCTTTAGTCCTTACAAATTTAATACATTTAATGATATTAATTCAATAATTTAAACATAATTAGTATGAATATTAATTTAATAATTAATAATACATTGATTAATTAATGCATTTAATCCTTACCAATAGCTCTGTGAAGTGAATTTCATGGAACTATAGGTATTGCCTGGATTTTTTTGCCATTTGGACCTCCCATTAAGGGTGTCCTCTCTACCAAGTAATAAACATTCATAAAAACCTACTGTGTGCAGAGAGCCTTGCTCAGCCCTGGGGGAGACACAAAGTTTAGAAAAGACGTGGTCTCTGCTCTTGGGGGTGTGCCATCCCTGTAAGGGAGGCATGGTGCACATGCAGATAAGCACACAAGCTATACAAGCAATCTTCTGTGTATTAGAGAGACATAGAGAGGAAAGGAGATCATATTTGCAAAGCACTTTGCACAGAGCCTGGCCATAGAGGTGGTTAATAAATGCTTGTTCCCTTTCCCCTTCCCTTGGAGTCCAGAACAGCTGAGTTCAAGTGCTGTTTTTGTTCCATCTGGTTCTGTGACCACCAGCAAGTTGCTTAGACTATAGACTACGGATAAGTTATTGGTCTGCATCAGTGGAGGGACTTTCTGCACTGAATTCTCCACGATAAAACCACAAGTCCAGGCCACCCTCTCCCTGTACCACTAAACACATTATACACGCAAACACACATATACATACACATACATAAACACTTGCCGTACAGTCATACAAGTATACATACATGTGCAGACACATTTGCATGCACTCATGTATCCACATCAGAGAGGCTAGGCGGCGCCATAGTGGACAGAGCACTGGATTGGATTCAGGAAGACTTATCTTTCTGAGTTCAAATCTAGTCTCAGACACTCGCTGTGTGACCCTGGGCAAGTCATTTAACCTTGTTTGCCTCAGTTTCCTCATTTGTAAAATGAGCCAGAGGAGGAAATGGCAAACCACTCCGGTATTTCTACAGAGGGGAACCAAGGTCCAGAGAGGGGAAATAATTTGTCTAAAGTCATTCAGCTTGTTGGCAACAGAATTAGAATTCAAGCCCATGTGTTTTGATTTCAAATTCAATTGCTTCATTCATTCAAATGTCTTTCTACGACACCATCAATGAATATTAGAATGAAATTAGGGATATTTAGGACATGTTATAATAATCATAAGATTGTATATTTAGAGCTGGAGAAGACCTCAGAGATCACCTGGCTTGACTCCATAAATTTGTTGTGGTTGTACTTGTGCAGTTGTTTCAGTCATGTCCAACTCTTGGTGACCCCATTTGGGGTTTTCTTGGCAAATATTCTGGAGTGGTTTGCTGTTTCCTTTGCTAGCCCATTTGACAGATGAGGAAACTGAGGCAAACAGGGTTAAGTGACTTGCCCAGGGTCACACAGTCAGTGTCTGAAACTGGATTTGAACTCATAAAGATGAGTCTTCCTGACTTCAAACAAGTGCTCTTCTATCCATTGCACCACCTCACTGCCCTAATTTTACAGACGAAGAAACTGGGCTCTGAAGGGGCGGAATGACTTGCTACTTGACAAAGGTGAAGTATGAATCCAAGTATTCTGTCTCCAAATCCAGTGCTCTTTCCTTATTCTCTGAGAGTGGAATCATAGAAAATAGCACTTTGCTATCTTAATTAAAAATAAAATTCTTTGGTGCTATTGTCAGAGACTAACCCTTGAACACTCTTCTGAGTCAGAATGGGCATTTCTAATGTTTTTATAAGCAGAGTTAATCCTGTTTTATCAAGCAGGTTGAGCAACTGTATTTCACACAGTGTAAGATTTGTAATAAGTTAACACTTCCTCCTTCTGACTTACTGCCCCTGCCAGCTCTTGACTTCGGCACTACCATTGCTTTAGAGGTAAGGGAAGTAAGGCTTCTGGATGACTTCAGACAATGAACTGCAATGGGCAGACCAGACCATGTCCTAATATGGTTTGCAAAGCAACATTGCAAATGGCGGCATGAAGAATTGATGTGGGTCACATGAGTCAACTGCCTCACCACAGTGGTGTTCCTGAATGGTACATTGCATCACTCAATCACTATACATTTGTGAAGCACTTATTATGTGTCATACTGGGGGCACATTTAAAAGCAAAAGCCTTTAATTAAGACTTGAAATGACATCATAACTAGGAAAGGAATAAAGTAGTAAAAGCATTCTCTATACTCACATTCAAAGGGGTGTAATCTCCTACACATTCAGAAGAGGGAGAATAATCTCCAGCCTCTCACTGTCTGCTCTCTCTCCCGGTGCTAAATATTCCCCCATTGCTGCCAGGATTTATCTTTCTAATGCACACCTCTGAACAGGCCACTCCTTCACTCAGAAACCTTCAGTGGCTCCTCGTTTCCTGCCCAATAAGGTCCAAGGCTCTCCAATGTTGGTATTTCCCCTCTCAGCTTCCACACATTCTCATATTTTACACTTCAGTCAAACTGGATTACTATCCTATGAGTCAGAATCCAAGTCCAACCCCTTGGCCACAAGAAGGCAGCTGTCAAACAGAAGTCACATGTCCAGGGAAATTGCAACAGGGGAAGTGAAATTGAGAAATAACTATATGGGGGGAGGGGTAAGGGAGGAAGGTCCAAACTCTTTCCCTCAGTGGAACGCAATGGGAAAGCCCTCGTCTAGGGAAAACTCAATGAAAAGATTCATCCTGGAAGGAGGAAAGGAAAATAATCCAGTGATGATAACACCTTGTAATATTAGTGTGAACATGGTGAACATGACTCATGTGACCTCCTCCCCAGCCTCTGGGGGCAGGCTGGCACTCTTACTCTGGCTGAGTGTGTGGAAGAAGGGAGATGGAGCCTAGCGGAGGGACTCGTTCAAGGTTGCATACCAAGCCTATGGCAGACACTGAAATGGGAGCCAGGTTTCTTGGCTTTCAAACTCCCTTACTCTCCAGCAGACCCCAATAGCCTCTAAGACAATCAAAGAAGAATTAGTTCTATAAAGTCATTGGACCCAGGAAGGAAACTCTCCCCTAATCCTCCCAGCTCATTTAGTCCATCTTTCTGCCTCCAAATATGACTATAATTATCCACTTCCCCCTCAGACATAGATGTCCATTCCACTTATTTTTAAATTTAAAAAATATTTGTTGATGTCTTTTTTTTTTTTTTACATTACTTTCATTTTCAAATACTTCCTTGCTGCTCTCCTATCCAGCAAGTCATTCCTTGCACCAAAGGTTAAAGAGCAGTTTAAAAAGAAAAGCAACGGAGGCATTGACCAGATCGCATAGTTCAGAAAATATTCCACATCCAAAACCCCACAGCTTTGCAAATATGCGTTCCATTGACTGCAATTTATAACGTCCTAGCGGTATCTTAGAACAGGAAGGTACTTTAAAGATGGTCTATATACCAGGCAGGGCCATCTTTTAAACAACCCTAGGAAGTGACCATCCAACTTTGTTTGAATGCCTCAACTCAATCAACAAACATTTATTAAGTCCTACTATGTGTCAGGCACTGTGCTAGGTGCTGCTGGGGATACAGTCCCTGTCCTCAAGGAGCTTACAACCTACTGGGAGAGACAACATGCAAACAAACATATACAAAGCAAGCTATAGACAGGATTAATAGGAGATAAGTAGCAGAGGGAAGACACTGGAATTAAGAGGGGAATGGGGAAGTTTCCCTCCCAGTAGGTGGTGGAATTTTAGTTGGGACTTAAAGGAAGCCTGGGAGGTCAACAGTTGGAGGGAGAGCATTCCAGGCACAGGGACAGCCAGAGAAAATTCCCAGAGACAAGAGATGGGGCATCTTGCTTATAGAATTGCCAGGAGGCCAGTATCACTGGATGGAAGAGTGAGTCAGGGAGTAAGATGTAAGAAACCTCTGGGAAAGCAGGAAGGAGCAAGGTTATGAAGGGCTTTGAATGACAAAAAGAGCAATCTTGAAGGCAATTGGGACCCACTGGAGTTTTTGAGTAGGGAAGAGGGACATGATTGGATCTACACTTTAGGAAAATCACTTTAGTGGCTGAATGGAGAGACTGAGAGGATAGTGTTGCCCTCTACAATAATAAGGAAAGTAGAAGGGGAAGAAGGTTTAGAGGGACTGATAATGAATTCTATTTTAGACATTGCATTTATGGTGTCTACTGGATTTTCAGTTGGAGATGTCTGAAAGGCAGATGGAGAGGTTAACAAAGATTGGAGGTCAACAAAGAGTTTGGGGCAGGATGAGTAGATTTGAGAATCATCCTAGAGATACTAATTAAATCCATAGGAGTTAATGAGACCACTAAGAGAAGTAGTATGGGGGGGCCCCCCAGGAAGAGGAAAGTCCAGGATGGAATCCTAAGGGACTCCTATTGTTAAAGGATGTGATCTGGAGTAGGATCCTGCAAAGGTCACAGAGAAGAACAGGTCAAAGAGATAAGAGGAGAACCAGGAGAAAGTGGGGTCCCAAAGTCTTAGAGAGAAGAGAGAGCATGATCAATAGTGCCAAGGGCTGCAGAAAAGTCAAGGAGAATGAGAACAGAGAAAAGGCCCTTGGATTTGGTAACTAAGGGATCATTGGTGTCTTTGGAGAAAGCAGTTTTGGTAGAATGATGAGGCCAGAAACCAGACTGTAAAGGGATAAAAGAGAGAGAGAGAGAGTAGAGTAGCCTTTTGGAGGAGTTTACTTACAAAGGGCAGAAGACATATGTTAGCAGGGATGGAAGGAACAAATGAAGGATTTTTCAGAAAGGGTTTTGTAGACAGCAGTGAATGAGCCATTTGAGAGGGGAGGAGAGATAGATTTGAAAGGAGAGATAACAGAGGGGCAAGCTGTTGGAGATAGGATGGAATGAGACTGATAGAAGTGTAGCTTTGCTAAGGAGTGAAGTCACCTCCTCACATGAGACAGGGGTGAAAGAAGAGAGAGTGGGAAAAGGCGTCTGATCGATAGGAGATAGTGAAGAGGAGAGAAGAAGAAGCTCATGGCAAATGGTGGGGTGGAGGCAGGTTACAGAGGCCTTACAGAGTTGGCATTTTTGCCTTGAAAAACTAGGAAGCCAGTTTTGATCCTCTCATAATCCTTCCTTCCAAGTGAGAGGAAGATACACCAGCTGCCTAGACCCCAATTCTCCAAAATCCATTCAGCTAGGCCCTGGGAACCTCCTCTCTCTGTCTGCAGAGTTGCTTCTTCTGAAATACTGGTACTCTTGAATTCTTATAGTTTAGATATTTACTATTTGTAAGGCATACCTTCAGTAGAATAGAAATTCTTTGAAGGTAGGGACCATGATACTGTGGTCAGTGCGTCAGATATTATATTGTATTGTACTGCATTGCATTTTATTATATTACATTACATTATATTGTATTGTGTTATTTTAATTATGTTGTGTTATATTATGTCATGTTATATCATATCATGTTATATCACATTATACCATGTTATATTATTATATATTACATCATATTACATTACCTACTTCATATCCTTAGCAGAATATAAACTCTTTTATTTTTTATTTATTTTTTAATATTTCATTTTATTTATTTGTTTGTTTTCATTTATTTATTTATTTGTTTGTTCTTTAAAGGTAGGAACCACGATATTGTGGTCAGTGTGCTGGATATGGAGGGCTAAAGCCTACCACATACCAGGCATTGTGCTAAGCAGTTTTACACCTATTGTTTCATAACAACCCTGGGAGGTGGTGAAGAGGGACCCAAAGAGGGTTAGGGCTGCCTGAGACCCCAAAATACCAACATGCCAGGTCCTAGGGAAAGAATTCCACTCAAGTCTTCTCAGCCAAAGGAAAAGTAAAGTTTATTGAAAGATATGGGGTGGACTCTTAAGGAGCCAGTCTATATGCTAGGTTGTTTTATGGAGCTTTCACACAGAGCAAGTCTATGTTAAGCTACTCCATGGCTCTCTCACACAGAGCAAGACTGTGCTAAGGCATTCTGCAGTGCTCTCATGAAGATGGAGGGAAGATGGGGTCTTATATAGAGAGGAATCTAGGGGTGGTTCAGAGCAGGAGCCTGGGGAGGGTCTTCAGGAGGAGCCAATGAAGTCTGACTCCAGTAATGAGTTTGGGGAGGGACTTCAGGTGGAATTAATGAGGTCAAACTCCAATAATGAGTTTGGTGAGGGGGATTGATATTTTGGTAGGCTCTAGGGTGGGAAGCAGATGGACAATGGACTGCTAGGCTAGTAACAGGTTTGGACCCAGCCACAGTGAAATGCTTACGGCCTCTGCAAATGTCTCCTGAAGATTCAATCATACTTCAAGAGGTTTCCCAGAGTATGTACCTCAAAGATTTAAGGAGAGCTCAAGGGGGGATCCCAGAGCTTACACCTCATCAGTAGGATGCTATTATTAGGAAACTGAGGCAGACAGAGGTTAAGGGACTTTCCCTGGGGTCACACAGTGAGTATTTGAGGCAATATTTGAACTTGGGTCTTCCTGACCAGAGGTTCAGTGCTCTATCCATGGTGCCACTCAGCCGCCTCCAAATCAGAGTCAGAGGACCTGGCTTCCAAACCCAGTTTTCCACTTACTACTGTGATTAGTCAAGTGCTTTGTTTCTATGGGACCAAGTTTCCATATCTGAAAAATAAGGGGATTGGATTAGAGGATTTGAGACTCGGGACTACACCCTCCAAGTTTTGTTTTATTTGCTAATTTGATGAGCTGGAGCTTTAAGTCACTGATATGTGTTGAATAGTATAGGTTTGAGAACAAACCTCGTGAGTGCTACCACAAGAGACTGACCACCCCAGAAGCTGACTTTGCACCACTAATAACTCCTTGTTGGAGATGACTGTTGAGTCAGGGAAGGATACACCTCACTGCTCAGCCAGCCCACATCTCAGAATGGTATACACAAGGACACCCTGAGGGACTGCCAAACGTCTTGCTGAAATCAACATACATTATGTCAGTTGTCAAGAATTTCTTAAACGTTTACCATGTGCCAGTTACTGTGCTAAGCACCAGGGATTACAAAGACAAAAATGAAATACTCCCTGCTCTCCTGGCACTTACATTCTAATGGAAGATACAATAGGTATACTTATAAATAGATACATAATATGCTTAAACGAATACAAGGTGATTATGGAAAGGAAGATCAGGAAACTCAGCTTGAGCTAAATTTTGAAAGGAAGCAGGGATTCCAAGAAGTAGAAGTGAGGAGGGAATGCCTTCCAGTCTTGGGATCAGTGCAAAGATTGGAGATAAGGCGTGTGTGTGTGTGTGTGTGTGTGTGTGTGTGTGTGTGAAAAATAGTGAGTAGGTTAATGTGGGTAGATCTCAGAGAGCAAGATGGAGAGTATTACATAAGAAGAATGGAAAGATAGGAAGGTTCCAGGTTATGAAGAGCTTTAAATGGCAGACAGGGGAATTCCTAATTGACCCCTAGGGCAATAGAGAGCCACCATAGTTTGTAGAGCAAGGAGACTGACTTGATCAGATCTGTACTTTAGGAAAATCACTTTGGCACCCATCTGGAGGATGATGTGCATGCAGGATAAATAAAATTTGTGACATTATCTGATTTATCACTTTAGTCTATAATTCAATACATCAAAGACCTATGACTTCATCTGTGATAGAACTGCCTCCACCCGCCCAGATGATCCATCTGTGACTTGGTAAATATCTTTAGAGAATTGCCTGAGGCTCAGAGAGGTTACATAATTTGCCCATGGTCACACAACTAATAAGTATCAGAAGTAGGATTTGATTCTCCTCTCTGAATAGAAAATTTCTAAGTCAATTTAGAGCATATCTAAAGACATTTCCCATTCATTTATGATCCTATGAATAAGACAATAGCTAGTCTCAAAGAGAGTGCTACTGGAATATTGAGGTGAGCTGAGGAAGGCTTTCAAGAAAGCCTCTTTAGTATTTATGGTGCAATGGATTACCCAGTCTGGAGTTCAGATCAATAATCCCTTTATAAAAACACCCAACAACTCTGGTGTAAAAGGCAGTAAAAATGAAAAGCAGTTGCCAAGGACATTCTCTCTGGGTTCAGAAGGATCACCACCAAAATCCTAAAATTAGCTTTCTATTATTCTTGCTCACAGGGGTTACAGCTGGAGCCCAAATCAATCCACTTGGGGGCAAAGGTAACTCAAACTGATCTAGGTCTGCCTTGACTCACAATAGTGGCTGGGGTGGTCTTATGGGAATCAAGTCAAGTCTGGCTCACTAGGGTCTGGCTCACTCTGGAGAACAGAGTCCCACTTCCTTATTTACAGATGGGGAAACTGAGGTCCCAAGATCTGTGATTTGTCCAGAGTCATATAATTAGTAAATGTCTGAGGTAGAATTCAAACCCAGGGCCTCCTATCTCCAAATTCAGAACCCCATCCATGACAAACTTGCTATTCCTTAATTTCTACTCCCTTATCTTTTCATTTTCACTGTCACTCGCTTTGGTCCCTAGTATCAAAAAACCATTTAAAGAAAATAAGGGGAGGGAGTGAAGAGAGAACTTGAAGCAAGAGAAAACAGGACAGACAAAAAGCTTCAAAAACCTTGCAGGAAAACACTTTGGAAATGAGAAAATCACACATAAATGTGTGCTACTATTACTGGTTTGTTGTTGTTGTTGAGACATTTCAGTCACGTCTGACTCTCTGTGACCCCATTTGGGGTTTCTTTGGCAGAGATACCAAAGGGGTTTATCATTTCCTTCTCCAACTCATTTGACAAATGAGGAAACTGAGGCAAACTGAGTTAAATACCCAGGGTCACACAGCTAGGAAGTATCTGAGGTCATATCTGAAGTCAGATCTGCTTGACTTCCTGTCTCTCTACCCACTGCTCCACCTTAACAGGTATAGGTAGACAGACGGACGGACGGATGGATGGATGGATGGGTGGATATAGATGGATGATAAATAGATAGATAGATAGGTAGATAGATGATAGAGAGATGGATGATAGCTAGCTAGCTAGATAGGCAGATAGATAGATAGATAGATAGATAGATAGATAGATAGATAGATAGATAGATAGATGGATAGACAGACAGGTAGGTAGGTAGGTAGATAGATGATAGATGGATGATAGATGGATGGATGGATGGATGGATGATGGATGGATGGATGGATGGATGGATAGATGGATGATAGATAGGTAGATAGATGATAGATAGGTAGGTAGATAGATGATAGATAGATGGATGGATGGATGGATAGACAGACAGATAGATAGATAGATAGATAGATAGATAGATAGATAGATAGATGGATGATAGATGGATGGATGGGTAGATGGATGATAGATAGGTAGATAGATGATAGATACACAGGTAGATAGATAGATGGATGGATGGATGGATAGATGGATGATAGATAGATGGATGGATGGATAGATGGATGGATGGATGGATGGATGGATAGACAGATAGATGATAGATAGATAGATGGATGATAGATGGATGGATGGGTAGATGGATGATAGATAGATAGGTAGGTAGATAGATGATAGATACATAGGTAGATAGATAGATGGATGGATGGATGGATGGATAGATGGATGATAGATAGATGGATGAATGGATAGATGGATGGATGGATGGATGGATAGACAGATAGATGATAGATAGATAGATAGATAGGCAGATGATAGATGATAGCTGATAGATGGATGATAGATATAAATATATAGGCATGCATATATATATGCACATATATACACATGCATACATACATATACATACATATACACATCTATAATTTCTTTTTTTATGAGACCAATTGGTCTAATGAAGGACTTTCTTTCGCAATGCAGATTGCTGCCTGTTGTGTAATTTGACACCTTGGAGAGTTGCTGGAGCACTGAGAAGTCATAGGACCACAGATCTAGAGCTGGAAGAGACCTAAGAGGCCATTCAGTTCAACTCCCTAATATGACACAAGATGAAACTGAGGCCCAAAGTGACATGCCCAGGGTCACACGGCTAGGACGTGTCAGAGGTATGACTTGAATTCAGGGCTTCGTGACTCCAAGGCCAGTTCTTTACCTCATTGTTGTACTTCATTAATTACAACAAGCATCGCTCTGATACTTCATTGAATGTAAATGGAAAAGCATTTATTAATTGCTTGCTCTGTGCCCAGCATTGTGCTAAGCAAGGGTGATAAAAAAAAATTGAGAGTCTCTGCTCTCAACTGATCACATTCTAATTGGTGGAGACAAAAGGTTGCCACAAACCCTTTCCATGTTTGTAATACTGGCCGGGGTTGGGCTCTGCTGGTGCAGCCTGAGAGTCCGGGGTCACTTCCAAGCCACCGGAAGGCTCTGGAAGAGGATTCTGGCATAGTGTTAGAAAAAATTCAGCTCAGCTCAATTCATTTCTATTCAACAAGTGCCTACCCCCTAAGGACTTACCACATGCTAGGCCATGCTCGAGGTGAGGGACATAGAAATAAAAAAGGGAGCAAGCAGCTTATATTCTCTGATACAAAACCGTATGTATGCATGTGCATATGTGTGTGCGTGTATAGATATAGATATATCTAGATACACACAAACACGCATGTGCATGTGTGTATAAAAACACTTATATGTGCATTGCATGCACATGTGTGTATATGCACATATCCTGATTGGTGCGAAGGATGAATCCCATGACGTGGTCCCATTATTTAAATCCACACTGTGTAATTCCATTGGGATAAAACTAGTGATTTTACATAATTATGTTTTAATAGCACAAATTTGAATACATGTGCATTTTATGGAATTCCTTGGCATTAATTGGGACCTAGTTATATACAACCATAAGCAAACACACATGTATGTGTACACATGTGTGCACACACTACTGCATATACATATGTGTACATGTGTATACATGTATTGTGCTTTCTCTCAGATTTTAAAGGGCCTCTCCCTGAAGATGGTTCATAGAATCATTCGATTTAGAGCTGATGGGCCCTTGTATACACAAACACACATACACACAATATAACAACAATAATGTTGGTTGTCTGCCTTATTGTTACCATATGGTTTCCAGTAGCTGCTGAATTCCTATCTGTTGACTGCTGGCCAACGGCATCATGTGGATTTTTCCAGCCTTCCCAGGAAGAACAGACCAACTGTTATAATAATAACAACTCCCCTTTAAATAGAACAGAGAGGATGCAAAATCCTTTGTGTACATTATTTCATTTGGAGCTCACAACGATTCCAGACTCCTATATTTAGAGCTGGAGAAGTCAGAGACCATAGAGTCCAACCCAGCTCAGGTCACAGGTGAGGAAGATGAAGATTAGAGAGGGAAAGGCATTTATTTGCCCAGAGTGAGACAGGAAGTAAGAAGCCGAGTCAAATTCGAATCCAGATCCTCAGACTTAGTGATCTTTTCATTGCCGCCCTGCTTTGTAACTATTGTGCTTTCTCCTAGATTTCAAAGGGCAAACCCGGGGCCTCTCAGTCAGGATAGTTCATAGAATCATTTGATTTAGAGCTGGAGGGAACCTTCTTGCTCAGTCATTTTTGGGTCATATCTGACTCTTTGTGACCTTACTTGGGGTTTTCTTGGCAAAGATACTGGAGCGGTTTGTCATTTCCTGCTCCAGCTCATTTTATGGATGAGGACACTGAGGCAAACAGGGTGAAGTGATCATACCACTACCAAGTACTAAGGCTGGATTTGAACTCAGGAAGATGAGTTTTTCTAATTCCAGGCTCAGTGTATCCGCTGTACCACTAAGCTACACAGAGGAAACTTTCAAGATGGAGCAAGTACAAACATCTAATTTTACACAATGAGGTAAACAAGTCTCAGAGATTGGAAGAGACTTGCCCAAGGTCACCTAGGCACATCTGAGATTCAAATTCAAGTCCTTGACTACAACTTGAGTACTCTTTCTGCTCCCTCCCTATGGAGCAACTGCTCTGTACCTATTTTCAGAATGATGCTACTAAGATCAGAGGAACGACCTGACTTTCCCAGGGCTGCACAGTCAAATCCAGGTTGGGTGGACTGTGGGTTAGTCTGAATCATGCTCAGTTTTACTAGGAGGAGGTGGGGGCATCCCGTGCCCAAGACCCTGGAAACTCCTGTGAGGGCTCGGCCTCAGGGAGGTTTTCTCTGCGTGTTCTGTGAACCCTTACTGAGGCCTCTACAGCAGCTGCTAGGGGTCAGTAATAACAAGAAACCACAAATAACAGGTCTCCAACACTTCAAAATTGGGAAACACTTTAAATTATTAAATGGGAGCCTCAGCACAGCCCTGTGAGATGTGGTACTTATGTCATTATCTTCATCATCCAAAGGGAGAAATGGGGCTCAGAGATATCACCCCTTGGTCAGTAAAAGCCAGAGAAGGCCTCGATCTACACGACTCCCCGACCAGCCTTCTGTCCTCTCCCCCCAGTAGCTCCCCAATACGCTTGGTTGGTGAACATAAACTAAGAAGAATTTCATTTTCTTTTTTGGGCCAGAGTGGGGGAGAGCCAAAATAGTAATTACCCAGCTGTCCCTCATGCTTGGAGCGAGTTTCCTCCTCAGCTTCTCTTCTTAGAATCCCAGGTTTCCTGCAAAGCTCAGCTCGTGCACCACTTTTTTCAAAAGGCCTTTTCCCCTTGCCCCCTCCCTCCTCCTACAACCTCTGACCCTCCTTCCTCCCAAAGTGTCTTATACCTACATGGTGCTTTCAACAGAGGGTCAGGCTGGGAATCAGGAAAACCTGACGCTCACTAGCAGGGTGGCCATGGCCTAGTCACCTCACCTGTTTATGCTGGAGTGAGGAGGTTCAGTCCAGCTCTAAGGTCCCTTGAACAACAAATCCCTATTGTATATGTGATAGTAATAACACAAATGGCTAGCATGTTTAGGTCTGCAAAGCACATTACGAATAATGACGACGGCATGCAGGTGCCAGTATTATTCCCAGTTTACAGAGGAGGAACTAAGACTGAGGTTAAATGACTTGCTCAGGGTTAGTGTCTGAGGGTGGATTTGAATTCAGCTCTTCCAGACCCAGGGCTCCATCTACTGCCATGTTGTGAGCCCCAGATAGATTTTAATCTTGACGGCAGGAACAGTTTTATTTTGGGCTTGGAATCCCCCGTGGGTAGCACAGTATGTGTGTCTCCTCTTCCTCCCCTCTCCTTCTCTACCTCCTCCTCCTTCCCCCCTCCTTCTCCTCTTCCTTCCTTCCCCTCCCCCTTCTCCTCCTCTTTCTCCTCCTCCTCTCCCTCCTCCTCCTCCTTCCCCCTCCTTCCTCTTCTTATCTTATTGATAGGTTTATTGTTGTTATTATTCACGTAATAAATACTTACTGATGGATTGATTGACATGTACTTACCTCCAGGATCAAATAGCTTTTGCAGCCCTTCACAGTCTGCCACCTTCCTGTCTTCTCAGTCTTTCTCCCCTGACTTCCTTCCTCTTACTCTCCTATCAGATGGCTCTGCTCCTGGCATAAAGCTCCGTTTCCTGCCTCCATGCCTCTTGCACTGGCAGCGCCCCGTGCCTCCTCTGCTTTCCCTCCTCTCCTCCCTCTCCTTACTTCATTGGCCTCTGCAGAGGGTCAGTTCAGATCTCATCTGGAAGAGGCTTTCCCCAGTCCTTCCTCATACTGGCACCTTCTTTTGGGACAAGCTCCCACTTACCGATCTCTGTCTTCTATGTATATGTCATCTTCTCCCTTAGAATGTGAGGCCCCAGAGGGCACCCCAGTGCTCAGCGCAGCGTCTGGCACACAGTAGGTATTTATTTAGTAAATGCTTGTTGCCTGAGAGGTGATGAGCTTGTCTGGGCTCAGCTCGGCTGGTCCTCAGGCAGCTGGGATCTTATGTAACCTGTTAGTTTGCCCAAACAGGCCAGAGCTTATCTCACACAAACATAACCTCGGAGACCCCAAGGTCACTTCCACACCACAGTAACACCACAATGACGCATTCACAAGTGGATGGCCTGATTGTACAGAGTGAAAGCCAAGGGAAGGCACTGAGCACCTTGGCTCCGGGCCCTATGGGGCAATCGTGGGAAGCCATGGGCAAGAGTCTGCCAACCAATCAGCGAGCTTTTACTAAACGCCCATTGTGTGCTAGGACTGTGCTAAACACTCATATAAATATTATCTCATTTGCTCCTCAGGACAACCCTGGGAAGTGGTTCGATTATCACCCCCATTTTACAGGTGGGGAAACTGAGGTAGACAGAAGCATTAAGAGCTACTGGACAGAGGAATTTAGTACCCCCATGGATTAAATAGTCAAACTGAAATAGTCTTGTTAAGCTGATAGTGTTTCAAGGAAGGGTGGGCTGTGCTTTTTTGAAGGGTAGGCAGGTTCCTCCATAGCTAACTTACCTTGTTATGTCTAGAATAAACACTAGGGTCAGGCCAGTTTATTTTCCCTCAGCCAGTGGTTCCAGGGGCCTGGGCAACAACGCATCCAGAAGCAGAAGCTTTGCTCACAGAATAAACATAGGCTCGCTGGCTGGGAGGATTCCAGGCACCATGAAGATAAAGGGGCTGAAAGACAAGCAGAAGGGCAAACTCTACCACAACAACTGGGGGAAATCTAGGGGTGGGGCTTCCCACCAGGCTTTGGACTTGGGGTGGTTTTTTTTCTCTCACACATACCTCCAGATAAGGGCCCAGACAGCAGCAGCAGCAGCTCTGAGGGGACGGATTCTCCAGAGTGTAAAGGGCTTGGCGAACTGGACTCCTTGCTGTAGGGTAATGCGGGCATGTTCTGACAATTCTTAAATTCGTGATAAAAAGATAGTGTATATACGTGTGTATATATTATATATACATATACACTCATATCTAATAGAATATATATATTATCTATCTGACATAGAAGTAACAAGACCTTGCAGGGCTGTTTGCTCAGACCTCCAGTTTTGGGAGGACTTAAGCAGGGGGCAATTGGTTTATTTTTTAATTGCTATTTTAAAATTTTTCTTTTTTAAATTATTTTTTCCTAAGAATGTTGTAAGTACTATATGAGTTCATTCATATATGTAATAGATCCATATATTATATCCACATTGATATGCACATATAATCGATATGAATTCAGAAGAAAATTATCTTTATACCCTACATCCATATATATGACTATAAAATCTATAAGAATATGAGTCATTCCTCAGCTGATAAAAAGTCAAAGGATATGAACAGGTAGTTTTTAGGTAAAGCAATCAAAACAATGTATAGTCATATGAAAAAATGCATTAAATCACTATTCATTAGAGAAATGCAAATTAAAACAACCTTGAGATATTTTATATTTATCAGATTGACTAAAATGACTGAAGGGGAAAGTGACTAATGTTGGAGACTATGAAAAAATTGGAACCCTCATTCACTGTTGGTGGAATTGTGAACAGATCCAACCATTTTGGAGAATAATCTGAAATTATGTCCAAAGAGTTATAAAATTGTGTATACCCCATAATACCACTATTAAATATGTTTCCAAGATGAATAGGGAAAAAGGAAAAGAACCTACAGGTCCCAAAATATTTATAGCAGCTCTCTTTGTGGTGACAAAGAACTGGAAACTATAGGAATTGCCCATAAACTGGGGAGTGACTGAACAAGTTATTGCATATGATTGTGATGGAATACTACTGCCTTATAAGAAATGATGAGCTCTATGATCTTAGAAAAACATGGGTAGATTTGCATGAATTAATGAAGAAGCAAAATGAGCAGAACCAAGAGAATGTTGTATACAGGAACAGTAATGTTATTTTAAGAATGACTTGGAGTGAATAAGTCATTTTGACTATTATAAATACCTAAATTAACTACAAAGGATATATGAAGGAAAACATTATCCTTATCCAGAGAAAGAAGTGATAAATAGAAGTATGGATAAAATGATTTTACATATATATAATATGTGTGTCTAATGGTAGCCATCTTTGGAATTAGGAGGTGGGGAGAAGGGAAGGAAAAAAATATAAATTTACATGATAATTTTTTTATATTATCATATATTTAAAAGGAATAGCAAATTGTACATAGTAGATTTGCAGTTTAATGTGCAATCATCCTTTTTATTTATTATACAATTATAATGGAAAAGAGTGTTTTATTGCATAAATTAAAAATTAAAGAAAAATTTTTAAAGAAAAAAGTGTAGAATCTAGCAGATAATAGGTACTATATAAATGCTTATTCCTTTCTATTGTCTCCCCCTTTGCCTTCTAATATACACATGTATGTATGTGTGTATGTATCTATGTATGTATGTATTTCAATGTAATTACTTTCCTTTGCAATCCTATGTATTTTATCTTATATATTTAAAAGCATGATTCTGAGGAGTCTACATGCCTGTTCTGTGTTCATGATACAAAAAAAGGTTACAAGAGACTGCTCTAGGACTTATAAGCAGCTACTGGTGAAGGAGGAAGAAGTAGGAGACGGGAAAAGTTTAATACCACTGCCATTTTCTACATACTGGATTTGCCAGGTGCTACAAACATCTGGAATGTGTCTCAACAGTTCAAAATTCTTTTTCCTTAGCAACAACAGGAAAATACCATGCCAGATCTGTGGGAGAAAAAGGATTTGTGAGGGTTCAGTGACTTTCGTATATTATACAGAGCCCTCTTCTCCTGACTCAGCCTGATAGAAAGTTTTCAAGAGAAGGATGAAATTTGGTTCTTTAGAGAAATTCACATGAACCATTCTGCCACCCTCCCATCAGTATCACCTCTCAGTGATGATCCTGCCAAGGAATCTGCTGTGGACTGGCAAATTTCTTCAGATGGGGATATTGAGCACCATTTCTCCTCCCTTCCAATGAGAACCTTGAACTCCATCCCTAGAACCCTTATGGAATCTGATTGCCAAGTTTTTACCTTGTCTTCCCAGAACCTGATCTACTCCTTCTTTCCCAACCATCTTCAGACCATAACTTCTCTCATTAAAAAAAAAAAATCTGTTTTTCTCCTTTTCACTTTCTCCCCACCCCAAGTGAAAAAAAAAAACAACCCTTGTAACAAATCAATGAACATTTATTAAGTACCTACTATGTGGTAAGTGCAAGACATACAAAAAAAGGCAAAAGATAGTTCCTGCCCTCAAGGAGCTTATAGTCTAACGGAGGAGCTTACAGTCTCATAGGCATAGTCAAGCAAAATAAATTCCCATATTGTCCATAAGCCAACAAAAAAAATTACCAATGTGCACCTTAAGTTCAGCTGTTAGGAGGTGAGTGGCATGCTTCTTTGTTTCTTTGGTTGGTCATTGTATTGATCAAGGTCCTTAAGTCTTCCAAAGATGTTTGTCTTTACAATGCTGTTGTTAATGTATAAATTGTTCTCTTGGTTCTTCTCACTTCCATCTACATCTGTTTATACAAGTGTTCCCAGGTTTCTCTGAAACTGCCCTGTCCTCCTTTCTTATAGAACAATAGCATTCTGTTCATTCAGGCCATATCCTTGCTCCTCCCCCTTGATCTCTGCTCCCAGCATCCTGCTGGGCTCTGATGTCAGGCTTTTGCTTTCTTTAAGCCAGACCCAGGCTTCTACCTGACTTTCTGGCTATTTCCATCCTGGGGCCTACAAGTTTTTCTCTCCTTTTTCTAGCTCACTTTTATGTGCCATCTTCCCTCATTAGACTGTAAACTCTCTCTGTTTGCATTTGTGTCTCTGGTTCTTAGCCCAGTGCTTGGCTAAACTTAGGAAGCACTTAATAAGTGCTTTATCTACTTACCTACCTACCTACCTGTCTGTCTTTCTGCCTATTTCTCTAAGCAATGCTAAGACAGGAGAAGGGGAAAGCCAATAGGGATAATCAGAATTCACAGATAATTGCAAGTCTCCTGCCCCCAGCAAACCTTTCTTACAGAGCTACTGAGAACAGGCAAGAATTGGTTTCATCCTCTTTTATTGCTCATACCCAATGTAGGGTAAGTCAAAATACAATGTACCTATTAGGTAGGGCCCTGAACTTGGAGTCAGGGTCGTTGAACCTGGCTTCAAATCTTGCCTCACATACTTACTATGTGTGACCCTGTGTGAGTCCCTGAACTTTCCTGGACTTCAGTTTCCTCATCTGGAAAATGAACGGTTGGAATCAATGGCCTGAAGATGGGCAGCAATAGGGAGCAGGAAAGGCAGTGGGGTTACAGTATTCAACTGGATCAGTCAACCCCTAAGTGAGGAAAACAACACAACAACCAATATTTCATCAATCAAGTTGTTACTTTTTCAAAATGTTCAAAATCATAGTACGTCACTATGAGAAGGAGCCTTCTCTGGTGTCCAGAGCTATTCATAATCTGGCTCCAGCCTACTTTCTTAAAATTGTTATGGGACATTCCCCTTCATATACTTTATGCTTTGGTCAAACTAGCCTACCTCGACCACTCCATTTCCCACCTCCATGCCTTTGCACAGGCTGTCCTCCATGCCTAGACACCAGTTCCTTCTACTTCAGCCTCCTAACACCCCCTTTCTCTTTCAAATCTCAAGGTCCGTTTCTTCCCAGAGACCTTTCCTGATCTTCTCATTTGCTAGTGACAGCTACCTAATTACTGTGCATTTACTTTTTTTTTGGATCTTGAAGTTATTTACACATTTGCCTGTTGCTTTCTACAGTAGAATGTAAACTATTGGAGGGCAGGGGCTATTTAGTCTTCTGCAGCCCCAGAATTTAGCATTTAGGATCCAACACTTAGTAGGCATTGCATCGAACTTGTGGAGTGCATGAAGGAATTACAGATCATGTAGCCCAACCTCCTCATTATAAATAGAAGGAAACTGAGCGTCAAAACGGAAATGACACCAGGGTAACATCGTGATAGCAATAGAGACAAATGAAGACTGTGGCCTCCTGGACTTCCATCCTTCCATTCCTGAAGCCTGTATCTCCACATGACATCACATTACCAGGTCAGTGTTCTTACCACTAGAGTCAAAAGATGACACAGTTGAGAACGACTAAGGTCTTGGGATTGAATTCTAGCTGCTTCTCACTGCTAGTTGGTTGGTTGTTGGCCTTAGTTCTTGAAGAGGACCAAAGTGGCATCACTGTGCTAAAGTCAAGTTTCAATGTGTTCAGTGGGACCAAGGGTGAGTCAAATGAACTCCTTGGGGATCAGTTTCCTCATCTCTAAAATGAAGACTAGATGGCCTTTGGGGTCCCTTCTAGGTCTGTGGTCCTATAAGGGTTTGACTATTATTCTCCCCCCCCATTACTGAAAGAAAGAGAAATTTCCGTGGACACAATAAATTAATTAAAAGTAAACCAGATATGAATAAGTCTTTCAGCAGCTAGAGGCAGCTAGGTGATACCAAGGACCTGAATTCAAATCAAATGTCAGACATTTGCTAGCTGTGTGACCCTGGACAAGTTGCTTAACCCTGTTTGCCTCAGTTTCCCCATCTGTCAAATGAGCTGGAGAAGGAAATGGTAAACCATTCCAGTATCTCTGCCAAGAAAAGCCCAAATAGGGTCACAGAGTCAGACATGACTGAAGAGACTCAACAACAAAAAAACTAGATATGACTAAGTCCTTTAGCAATTTGAAAGTATCATAGAGGGCTTTGGGTCATCAGATAAAAGCAGATGATCTCACATAGGAAATGTCTTGTAAATAGTTGCAGAGAATCATTCATGAACTGTGGGGCTTTGAACTAAACATTGAGCCAGTCTTAAGAATTCAAGGGTCTAGCAACAGACCTGCTATGTGGCAGCCATACCCAGTGAAGGATTCCTGAGAAGAAATTGCCCATGGTGGCCAGGAGGGAAAGTTTCTCCCATTGGCACCAGTCCCATTGACATCAATACCAGCAACACTGGAGCATCAGTGGCTTATGGCAGCATCCACAGTGGGAGTTGAGAAGCACATTAAAGACAATTTCTATGTCCTAAGAAAAGGCTGGCTCAGGATGCTACAAGGACTCCAGTCCTCAGAGCCCAGAGGAGAGCTTCACAAAAGGGGAACTTCATAAGAAGGGAGCAAAAGGCTTCAGGCAACCAGGACCTTTTACACTCACGTAAGTTACACTAAGTTTGAGCTGACCTTATGTGTACAAGGGGTAGTGTGCCCTCAGTTTGGGAGAATGTTTCTGTAACAAGTACATTTGCTACGCCTATTGGGTAAATACCCTTTCTAAAAGCTAATTAACTCGGCCTAAGAACCAGTGAGGAGTGCCTGGCATGAGATTACCCCATAGGAACCCTCAGGGAGAGCCCCTTCTAGGGACCTGGCCCACCAGCGGTCACTAGAATCCTATGAGCCCTGCCTTTGATAAAGACAACAGAAGGTGATAAAATTATCTTTGAAACACTGATCAAATATAGAGTTGTCACCTTGGAGGGCAGGAGAGAGAAGGGAAGGCCAGAAAACCAGTTGCTTGGTGGTGTTAGCTGTAATCAAGTCGTTGGGATAATTGACCAGATTAATGTGTTCTCTGAGGCTGGAGGATTTAGTTTTGAATACTAGTCCTGCTATTGGTTTTGTTACCTTGTTCAGTTCTCTTCCCTTCCTCTCTTGGTGGCTGGATGGCTCAATGGATAGAACACTGGGGCCCAGAGTTAGGAAGACTGAGTTCAAATCTAGCCTCACTACATGGGTGACTTCAGTCAAGTCATGCCACCTCTATCATTCTTAGTTTTCTCAGCTGTAAAATGGTGTAATGGGAATCTGAAGATCTTCCCTGCCCCTAGGCCCTTTGATAGGCTTAAGTGACTCTGAGAACCTTCCATAATTTGAGAATATACATGGCCCCCTAATAGGCTGAATGTGGTCACACGGAGCCTGTGGCAGGTAGCTTGCTTTTCAGGAATGCCCGCACCTTGTTACTTTGTGACATTCTCTGATCTAGCGAAAGGCTATATGTATATATACACCTATGTGAGGTTTTGCTTTGGGACTCACTTTGAGAAGAGTTGTGTGATTTAGCCAGATGAGACTGGGCAGCTGCTGAGCCCCCCTAGCTTTGAAAACCCAGACACTTTGGTGCTTCCCTCTCTGGTAACTAACTAGGTGTGGATGTAATGATCAGACAGCTGGAAACCTGCCTGCTGATCTGTTTCTTTGCCTGCTCATAACTTCTGCTTGTAACTTCTGTTTGTATTTTAACTGAAGTTCAGGGTTTTCCCCCTGAACTAAGCAAATGATATATATTTAATTGATTAAAGTAAGATTATTATCCCATTTTGACTTGCTTTCCTTTAGAAAAACAAATCTGAGAACCTCTGCTAGCAGCCACCCTGGGTATGCTGGGGTCCTTTGCTGATACAAATGGGTATCATAAAAATGCTTAACCTCGAAGAGTTACCATGAGCATCACAAATGAGACAGTATTTATAAAGTTGCTTAGCACAGTGCCTGGCACATAGTTGAGTTTGATAAATGTTTTTCTCTTCTCCTTTGTTGAGATTGTTCAGTCATGTCCAACTTTTTGTGACCCTACTTGGGGTTTCCTTGACAGAGATACTTGTGTGGTTTGCCATTTCCTTCTGTAGCTCATTTGACAGATGAGGAAACTGAGGCAGAGTTAAGTAACTTGCCCAGGGTCACACAGTTATTAAGTATCTGAAGCCAGATTTAAACTCAGAAAGATGAATCTGATTCCAGACCTGGTGCTTTAGTCACTGTGCCTTTTAGTTGCCCCCAATCAATCAAATAACAAATAATACTTACTATGTGCCAAGCACAGTTCTTTGAAAGGAGATATTTATTGCCATATAGACTATATGGCCAATGAACCTATTAAATGCCTCCTCTATGTCAAGCTTGGTTCTTAGAAATTAGAAAGGAAGTCATTATAGATTGGGAGGCATACGTGGGAAGGAGGAGGATCAAGTCCCAGTGAAGAGCCCTGGAAGGTTTCTGGGATGGGATAAAGTAAATTAGTCAGAGATTGGCTGCTTAGGAGCCTGGATAAAGTGCCGAGGCTGAGGTGGGCAGGGTAGAGGGGAGGGACAGACAGAGATAAACTTTGATAACTCCACTGTTTTGCTTACCTCACCATCCTGTCTAGGGCCAGTCTTATGTATACAGCTTGTAATGAGTAACCCAAGAAATCACGTCAATGTTGAGCCCTTGGTGCCAAACAGGTCCTCTTCCTCCCATATCAAGTGCCAAACTGCAGTCCATGGCCAGTGTATTCTTGTCCTTTGGAGGCTGGAGGGAAGCCATCCACACATTTTTCCTTGAACTTCTGGGGAGCTGCCAACCACTTAGCAGTTAGCACCCTCTACTGCCCTTGCCTGGATCTGACCCAATGACCTAGATGTGTGATGCAACCTGATAGCCCAGGCCCCCTGCAGGTATTTTGCTGTTGGCTGGGGATTGTTGGCAGCTTCCTCTGGCCTTCCCACATGACGGGCAGTTGAGAATTGTATTTCCTCACCATCGTAGTCAGCCTTTTCAAAAGGCAATATGGGAGTGGATTTTGCTTCTTTTACTTGGCCCCAGAGCCAGAAGTATTGGGGAGCAGTAGTAGAGAGACAGATTTAGACTAAAAACTCATGACTTTTGGAGCTGTCCAAGAATGGAAGTCTACCTGAAGGAAACGAGCTGCCCCTCAGAGACTTTTCTGCCGACGGTACTTGATCCTCTTTAATCAACTATTCTACCGCAGGGCCATCCCAGTGATGAGGTGTAGGCTCTGGGACTCCCCCCCACCCTTTTTGAGCTCTCCTTGATTCTTTGAGGTACAGGCTCTGGGAAAGTAAACCTTCCCAGGGAAGACATTTGCCTGAGGTCCATTATGAGCCTTAAGTTGTGGCTCAGCCCAAGTCTTTAGCCCACCCTTGAACTGGCCTGGCTCACCATTGTCTATGGTCTCCAGGTAGCCTCCAGCAACTCCCCACCCTTAATCACTACTCCTAAAGACCCTCCCTACTGGAGTCTGACCTCATCTTGACTCCTGAAGAACCTCCCTACTGGAGTCTGACCTCATCTGACTCCTCCTAAAGACCCTCCCCAATCTCCTCCTCTAGACCACCCCTAGATTCCTCCCACAACCTTTCTGTATATAGAATCCCATCTTCCCTCCACGTGGTGTGAGAGCACCGTGGGATAGCTTAGCATAGACTTTGCTCTGTGAGAGCACCATAGAATAGCTTAGCAGGGACTTACTCTGTAAGAGTCTACCCCATATCTTTCAATAAATTTTACTTTTTCTTTGGCTGAGAAGACTTGAGTGGAATTCTTTCCGCAGGACCCGGCATGTTGGTATTTTGGGGTCTCAGGCAGCCCTAACCCTCTTTGGGCACTCTCTTCACCAGGGTGATAATCACCACTAAAAAGTGTCTGAGGTTGAGTTTGAATGCAGGCCTTCCTGACTTAAAGGCCAGGACCTTCTCCCAGCCTAGCTGGGGATGAAAGACACAGGGTAGGTTTCAGGGAATGGTATGTGGAGAGGAAAGCCTACACAATCCGAGTCTTGTTACTTGAGGAATTGTGGTGACCTGAAGAGGGTGTTAGGGACAAACTCACAAATGTATTCATGCTCACCCCAGATGAAGCCCAATCCCCAAAGTAGCAAATGGAATGCAGAGACTGCAAAGACAGAATTCTCTGCTTTGCTTCAGCCTTCCCCAGTGAGAAGAGGGAGTTTCCTCCACTCCCACCACAACCTTATCCCTAGCCAGTGATTGAATTTCCACTGACGGAATTCTTGACCTCCTTGATTAGGACAAAGACATTAAGCTTCCCTATTCTTCTGCTTTGGGTGTCATGGTCTTTCAAATGCTCCAGTCAGCTTGGGAAGAACAGAGAGCTAGTTTAATCTCCTTTAGGGCACAGTAGTAAGCCATCTAAGCTGGTTTAACCTGATGGGTGGTAATAAACAATAATAGGCATGGAAACCATTAACTCTGGAAATCCTGACAATAATGCTGCTAAAGGAATGTCCCTGTTAAAATGCTCTGTAGGCTGATGGGGCTGGGGGACTCTAGGACTAAATTCAGATGTCCTCTCCTTTGTCTTGTAACATGCTTGGAAGTCTTTAAGTAAAATTCTATTTATTCACTACTGTGTATTTCTGTGTGTGGTGTATGTGTGTTTAAAAAATATTGTGGCAAGGTAGTGCAAGTCAGGCCAGCTGAAAGTGAGCAAGCAAGTATGCTTGGGTGTGGGCTGAGCTGAATCCACAATGAATGATGCTGAGAAAGGCAAGAAGGCTTTTGTTTAGAAGTATGTGCACTACCACACAGTTGAGGGAGGCAAGCCCAAGACTGAACCTAATCTGAATGGATTCTTTGGCAGAAAGACTGACCAATCTTCAGCATTCTCTTGCACAGATGCCAACAACAAAAAAAAAAAGGTATCACCTGGGAAGAGAATACATTGAAGGAACACTTGGAAAACTTCAAGAGGTATATCCCTGGAACAAAAATGATCTTCATTAAGAAGAAAGCAGGGAGGGCGGCTAGGTGGCGCAGTGAATACAGCATCGGCCCTGGAGTCGGGAGTACCTGAGTTCAAATCCGGCCTCAGACACTTAACACAAAAAAAAAACTAGCCGTGTGACCTTGGGCAAGTCACTTAACCCCAACAGCCCTCCAAAAAGCAAAAAAAAAAAAAAAAGAAGAAAGCAGGGGGCAGCTAGGTGGCACAGTGAATAGAGCACCAACCCTAGAGTCAGGAGGACTTAAGTTCAAATGTGGCTTCAGACACTTAACTAGCTGTGTGACCTTTGGCAAGTCATGTAACCCCAATTGCCCTGCCTTTCCCCCCTCCAAAAAGACAACAACAACAAAAAAAGAAAGCAGAAAGGGCAGACTTGATAGCATGTTTTTAAAAGGCTGCCAATGAGTAATAAATATCTGCTGCTTCATTTATTATAAAAAAGGGCTATCTCTTGTGATGAAATTTTTTTTTTTACATGTACCGTAACGACCCAGTTTAAATTGGTTTCATCAACAGGAGAATTTTGATTTTCGATGGCTATTTAAAATTTTTGTTCAGCAGTCATAATAAAGGAATTATGTAGATTAGGTACACGTGTTTAAATGAAGATGATTATGTTTTCTCTATTTCCCGTCACCAGCAAGTTATTACACTTTCAAAAGATTCAATTAAGCAACTTTTTTTTTTTTTATCAAGGGCAATGTGGTCCACCTCTCTCTTGGAAAGTTTTGATTTATTCTGGCTTCATGTAGTAAACAATGAGGAAAGCCTATTAGTAGCTTCCTGTGACTTTTACCTGTGGTATGTTTTGTTTTTCTTTTGTGGGGGGAGGGAAGGGGAATTATCCTTTGGAAAAAGTCTGCCCCAGCACACCAAGCATTTCCAACTTAAATTCCCCAACATTCCATGCATAAACAGCCTAATTACAATGACTTGATTTAAAAATGCCTTTAAATTGTTTAAATTTATTTTAAGTTGTGCCTAATTTTAATTGATTTGTTTTCTATTACCTTTTTATCCAAATATGCCCTTACAGAGCAAATTAAACAGTTCCTGGCCTCTAGGTCTGTGCCATCTACCTTACTGTGGGGAATACTTTTCCCTTAAGGAGACAAAGTTCTACCTTCTACAGCTAGAAGGGACAAAACCACAGAAGGCCAAAGATGAAAGAGTACTCAGTGACCGTTTAGTCCAGGAGTGGGGAACCTGCAGCCTCAAGGCCACATGGCCCTCTAGGTCCTCAAGTGCAGCCCTTTGACTGAATCTAAATTTCACAGAACAAATCCCCTTAATAAAAGGATTTGTTCCATAAAACATGGACTCTGTCAAAATGCCACACTTGAGGACCTAGACCAGCGGTTTTCAACCTGTGGGTCATGACCCCTTTGGGGGTCAAACAACCCTTTCACAGGGGTTACCTAAGACCATTGGAAAACACATATTTCCGATAGTCTAAGAAATCGAGACACCACTTCTCTGTCTCCAGGTGGGTCCGCCCACATGCAGATATGCTCACATATGAGTATTAATACCACTTCGTGGTATTAAGAAGGTTGAGAACCACTGACCTAGGTCACACCCCTGATCTAGTCTAACCTGTACTTGAATAGGAATCTCCTCCTTGCCACTGAACTTGGAGTTGATTTTCATACCCAACTTGAAAGAAATCCTCTTCCTGAAGTTATCCATTCCATGAGATTTGAATTTTTAAGAAAGGTCTTCCTTACATCAAGCCTCAAGCTGTCTTTCTGGATCCTGTACCCATTGGATTCCCTTAGATGAACGCTTGTTTTCAATGCCATGTGCTAATAGTTGTCATTGTTCCTGGGACAGAAAACGCCTCCCCCTCCCCCCGGCTGAAAGTCCAAAGGAGAGAACGCAATGGATGTATTCTAAAAGAGGCAAGGTCCGAAAAGGAATCACTGTTTCTCCTCAGTTTCCCTTAGAGGGCACAGAGAGGGTGGCATCTGAACCAACATAAACACCCAGTCACAGGGAAACAGGGTGAGTTGGTGTGTTCTCCTAAAGCACATGTCCTTTAGAACCGAGCCAGGGTGAACGTCCAATTCAATGGGATGTGCCACTTTCTGACAAAGGTCATGGGATCATAGATATAGAGCTGGAAGAATATTCATTTTACATATATGAACATGGAAGCCAAGAGGTCAAATGCCTTGTGCGTGGTCACACAGCAAGTGACCAAGACAGTGTTTGAACTGGGTCTTCCCAACTGCCATATGCTACATCTATAAGCTGTAATTTCATCAGGTGAAATTGATCAAGGGGGTCAGTGAGCATATGATTATCCCTAACAGGAGTAATTAAATTGCCTTGTTTGTTTGCTTTCTTTGACATTCTAAAGACTTAAACAACTGGAAGAAAGAATTCCAAATCACCTTTTGAGGCTAAATTAGGAATGGAAATTTGAATCTGGAGGGGAAACAAAGAGGTGTTTATCTACCTACACAAGCACACGCATACGCACACCCTCTAAGCTATCCAATTGTTTGAGTCTGAGGGAGCTGGGATAGCAGCATAGTCTGTATTTTTGTTAGCATGAACTCTATACTTCTCTGTTTCTGCTCTTCTAAGTGAGAATTGGCCTAGAGGAATTTGGATCCTACCCCAAAATAATACCCAGTTGAAAATCCCTTGTGCAGTCAAGCTTATAGGAACCCTGCCAAACCTTTTCACATTTCTTCCAAAAGGCTGAGAGAGCCCCACATGGTTTTGGGGGCATCTCCCTTGCTTTTGCTCCCATTAGCACTCAGAACTCCTGGAGAGGGATGAACTGTAGCAAAGAGAGAATCCAAGGATGGGAAAGAATGGGAGGAGACCGCTGGAAAGGATGTTCCCTGGTGAGGGAGCTATTTGGATGCCAAGAAATGGCCTAAGCAGCTGCTCTGAACATGAAGAAATCTCATCTATTTTGAGGACAGCAAATACATTGGTTGGAAAAAAGCTGTTCATGGGAACTGCCTCCTGGCTATGTGTGTGTGTATACACATACATATATACATAATACATGCATACACATACACAATATACATGTGTGTGTGTTGTCAAAATACTTTGGAGATACCCTGTTTACCAGAGCTAAGGCCCAACAAGCAGGCTGTGCCCTAAGCTTGATATAACAATAATCCTTTGCCCTCTGGATGATATCACTCTCTGGCAAAGAGTATAGCTTGGACCAGTACCAGGTGTTGACTGAGGAATTTAGCTCCCCCTGTTTCCCAGGGCCATTCATCACATGTTCACAATCCCTGTTCCTTGTAACTGTCAGGTCCTGCACTCCTGTCCCCGTTACAGAGCTCTGGGTCTACGCGCCATGGAGTAATCACAACCCTCAAGACTTAAGACAATGACCGTTTTCACAAAACCTAAGAAAGAGCACCTGTATTGTCCCAAGACAATAAGAAAGAGCACCTGTATTGTCCCAAGAAACGCCAACCCTTGGAACTCTCTCAAGACCTAAGAGTGACTGTGCTGTGGTGGCCCCAGCATCAGCAGCATTAAGTCCTTCTTAGCAGGGGATCTTCTGTCTGCAAAGGTCATTTCCTATTCTGAAATTAATTAAACTTCTGTTTATGTCCTGACTTTCCTGTCTCTAGCCTGCTTTGCATGGCTCTAGCCACCCACAGGTTACAGGCAGGTCCTGGTCCAAAGGACAATGTACATACATACACACACCTACACACACGTGTGTATGAGTATATATTTATATACATATATATCCATATCTATCTACACATATACACACGTGTGATTATAGATACACCTATATGCATACGCATGCATGTACATATATATGTTTATATATGCACATGCACATGTGTTTATTCTCCCAAGTTTGACATAAGGTTAAAATGAGATCATTTATATATATATATATATATTTGTCTTTTTGGAGGGGGGAGGCAGGGCAGTTGGGGTTAAGTGATTTGCCCAAGGACACACAGCTAGTAAGTGTCAAGTATCTGAGGCTGGATTTGAACTCAGGTCCTCCTGACTCCAGGGCCAGTGCTCTATTCACTGGGTCACTTAGCTGCCCCTCAAGAGCTACATTAACATAAGCTGGTGCTATTTCTCATTGGCTCTGCGGGCTTTGGCTTCCCCATCTGTACAATTAGGGTAATAATAGTAAGTGACGTTTATACGGCTCCTACTCTGTGCCAAACTCTGTACTAGGAGCTTGACAATTACGACTTCATTTGCTCCTCCCAACAACCCTGGGCAGTGGGTGCTCTCTGCTGGTCCCCTCACAGGGCTGCTGACAGGGTGAAGTGAAGGAATGGGTGGGAAATACTTGCAGATCTTGAAGTCTCCTATAAACACCAGCTCTCATTGCTTTTAGCATCATTGTTTGTAAAATGGGGCCCCTTACTGGGTGCGTGCTAAGATCCCTTCCATCTCCAAAGCCTATTTTTGTGCATTAGTTAAACTCCTGTTGCCATGAGGATATGGCTTCCTTGGTGTTCGAGAAAAGCATCTCCAGAATGATATGATAGCTCGGTCAAGCAAAGGACTTTGGAAGGCTATGGTGCCAGTTCTGGGGCCAAGCACCAGCAGGAGTGCCAGAATCACGGCACAAGGACATAGTGGGAGAGCCCTGCCTCTTGGACCCAAGGGACAAGTGACAATTCTGCCAGTTACTACATGGGGGAGGCATCAGGTGAGTCATTTAAACTCCTTTATAGCAAGAGAGGGTTGGGATAGATGGACTCGATGGCCCTTCCAGTTCTAAAGCATGGGATCACAGATTTAGGGCTGAAAGGGAAGTTGGAGGTATATGTAGAGTCCACGGTATCTATGATCCTACCTTAACTCAACAAGCATTTCTTGGTATATATAGGCATGGGGCATACAAAGACAGCAAAAACCAGTTCCTGCCCTCATGAAGTTTATACTGTATTGGGGGAGGGTAGGCATGGAAGAGTGGAGAATAGTGTGTGTGTGTGTGTGTGTGTGTGTGTGTGTGTGCGCGCGCGCGCACGTGTAAATATAGACCTGAGAATCACCTTTGTAGAAATGATCATTGAATCTATGGGAGCTGATGTGGTCAGAAAATGAAACAGTTTAGAGGAAGGAGGGCAGAGCATACAGCACAGAGCCCTGTGGGATGCTCATGGTTAGCTGGTAAGACCTGGATGAAGATCCAAGAAAGGAGACTGAAAAGGAAATCTGAGAGGGAGGAAAACCACAAAAGAAATCACAGAAACCTAGAGAGAATAGAGCATCAAGGAATAGAGGGTGATCAAAGGTGTCAAAGTCTGTGGAGGGATCAAGAAAGACTAGAATTGGGGGGAAGGCCATTAGATTCGGCAATTAAGAGGATCACTGGTAACACTTCAGGAAGTCCTTTCAGTTAAATGATGAGGTCAGAAGAATTTAGCCACAAAAAGAAGGAGAGGTATGGGCAATTGCAATTGTGGGAATGGATGGGATGAGGTTTTTTGATGGATGGGAGAGACACGAGCGTGTTTGTAGGCATTGGGAAAGCAGTAGATAAGGAGAGGTTAATAAGAGAGTGTGAATGACAGTGACTTTCCCAGGGTCACACGGCTAGTACGTGTCTGGAACTGGATTCGAACTCTGGTTTTCCTGACTCCAGGCCTGGCGCTCTATACACTGTGTCCCCTAGTTGCCCCAGTCTGACTGGGTAATTGATCAGCCCTGCTGCAGTGAGGATCCAGTTGAGAGTGCGTAATAGAAAGTTGTAGCAGACCAGACCCGATCATGGTTTCATGATTTTCTTCAGCTTCATTCAGTAGTATCAAGGCAGAAGATGATGAGACCAATCCAAGGCTGGATTTTGGCAGAGAAATATCTTTGATAAAATAAAGGGGCCAGGGGCTTGAGTGGGGAGTATGGTCCAGAGCGGAACAGTCCTGCCTCACTCAAATCAAGTCAAAACATCACCACGCTGAAGTCATTGGTCCTCCTGGAGAACAAAGGACAAAGAACTAAAATATGTGGGAGAACACCACCCTATTTTAGGGGGAAAATGCTGTGTTGCTCATTTTCTCACTAGGCCATTTCATTAAGTGAGTGCTTTTGCTCGGGAGGAATTATGTCCTCTGGCCGGCTATTAAAGGTGAAGGTTCATGGGCTGTGGTTTCAGAGCATGCAAATCCACAGAGTACATTGAACCTGGGAGAGCGATTGATTCTCTGGGTAAGCCACGCTACTACTGGGGGCAAGGGAGACATCTGGTGTTTTATTTCCAGGGAATGTTCTATGGGGTTGAGAGAGTGGGAGTGGGAAAAAAATCACTGAGGAGTGATGGTGAAAAGAACTGAGCACCAACTTTGCACTTGAAAAGGTGTAGTGACTTGGGGCGGCTAGATGGCACAGTGAATAGAACACCGGCCCTGGAGTTAGGAGGACTTGAGTTCAAATCCAGCCTCAGACATGTGATACTTACTAGCTGTGTGACCTTGGGCAAGTCATTTAACCCCAATTGCCCTGCCTTCCCCCCTCCAAAAAGCAAAATAAATAAATAGAATAGAATAAGACCTTAAAAAAAAAAAGAAAAATCTTAGTGACCCTTGCCTCAAGGTCATACTGCTACCAAACTTGAGCATACTGTTACTCATCCCCACCCTTCTCTTGCAGGCTTAGGGAGGCTTGCAGGGATGGTTCTCTTGTATTTATGGATCTGATCAGGATTTGGAGAAAAGCGAAAATTGGCTCTCCAGTACTCCGGGCTACAGAACCACAGAAAGGCTATTTTATTGTGTGTTTATGAAATATACATAAAGGCATATCAAGGGTTTTCTCTGGGCCACTCCTATCAAAGGAAAACTGTTTCCCTTTTCTCTGCACACAAAGACTCTGTTTGCTCAGTCTAACATGAGTAGTCACCCCGTGCTTCACTGCCAAAGAAGAAAGGGTCACTCTCATCTGAATCTTTCCCACTGGGGAGGACGAAAGGAAAGAAGAGTTTGCCTTTTAAAAATGTTCAAGAAAACCAGCAAAGAAACTATACATTGGGAGCACAAGAGAACGGGGGTCAACAGGTCAAAAAGGCGCCATTGGAGCCAGCTCCAAACAGTGGCTTTGCTGGCGGAAGAACAATAGTGGGAGAAACAGCTTCTGAGCAAGCCTTTCCTGGCCCTGGGCCTCAGCTCCTCCAGAGAAAGGGAAAGGGAAGAGAGGCCTCTTGGGGTAGCTCAGAGAGACTTCCTTGCTGGTTAAAATCGGGGCCCAACTATGCCTCCCTTCGCTCCCCACATGGGGACACTCTCCTATAGTGACCCTGGTTGCAAGGGTTGCTAGTGAGGACAGCAGTGGTTTCCTCTAACTTTCTTTCCTTTTTTGTTTTCCTCTCCTCTCCTTTTCTTCTCCTTCCCCTCCCTCCTCCTCCTCTTCCTCTTTCTCCTTCTCCTCTCCTTTCCCCTCCCCTTTTTTCCCCTCCTGTACTATCCCCTCCTTTCCTCAAGAGACCTAAATTCCCACCCACCCCCAAAAGGAATCTTAGTACAACACTCCTGATAGTGGTCGGCCAGTCTCTGCCCATGGTCTCAAGCCCACCAAGGAGGGGCAGACCTCCTCCCCCAGGCACCATACACCCCTCAAGGACATTAGTCCTTAGGAATGCTCCCTGGCCTCAAGCTTGAATCTGCCTGGGTATAACATCACCTCCTGACTGTGGCCCCACTCTTAGGGACCAGGTGGGAGCAGGCTAATGCCTCCTTCACATTTGGATCCATTCAAATACTTGATCACAGCTATCATGACTCACCTGAATCTTCTTTCTGTAAACAGTTCCTTCAACGGAGTCTAACATATGGGCTCATCCTGGTCACCTTCCTCCAGACAACATTTAGCCCTTCCTAAACTGTGGCAGCCAGAACTGAGCATAATAAATACCTCTGATGTGGTTACAGCTCACTTCCCCATCACTCCAATATAATTATAGTAATATTTAGGGACAGCTAGGTGGCGCAGTGAATAGAGCACCAGCCTTGGAGTCAGGAGGACCTGAGTTCAAATCTGGCCTCAGACACTTAACACAAAAACTAGCTGTGTGATCTTGGGCAAGTCACTTAACCCCAACTGCCCTCCAAAAAAAAAAAAGAAAAAAAATAGTAATAATGAGCACTCTACAGTTTGCTAAGCATGTTACAAATACTACCACAATTAATCCGCCTAACAAACCTGGGAGGTGGGTGCTATTATTATGCCCATTTTACAGATGAGGAAACTGAGGCAGAGGCTAAGTGTTGGGAATGGTATTTGAACTCAGGTATTCCTGACTCCAGGTGAAGAGTTCTATCTACCGTATCACCTGCCTCTCAGTATAACCCTCTCAAGTAAGAAAAAGGTAAAGCCAAACAAAACAAATCAAGACAACAGTCGAGTCTGACAATGCACGTCTCTTTCTGCATCCATATGCACCACTTTGCTGCTGGGAGGTGGAAGGCAAATACTACTGCTGGTCTTCTAAAATCTCAGCTACATTGCTCGGAACTCTGGAATCTCCTTTGCATTATTATAGCTACATACTCTTTCAAATCCAGCTTCAGACACTTAATAGCTACGTGACCCTGGGCAAGTCACTTCATCCTGTTTGCCTCGGTTTCCTCATCTGTAAAACAAGCTGGAGAAGGAAATGGCAAATGACTCCAACATCTTTGCCAAGAAAACCCCAAATGAGGTCACAGAGAGTCGGATGTGATGATAGAAGGACACATTATTCTCTTGATTCTCCTTACTTTTGTCTGCATCAGTCCATGCAAGTCTTCCCATGTTTCTCTGAATTTTTCATGTTTGTATTTATTCACACTATTCCACCACATTCATATACAACTTTATCAGTTGATACCCAAATGTCAGGGACCCACTTTCTTTGCAGTTCTTTGCTACCATGAAAAGCAAAGCTGATATTTCTTGCATCTGAGTCACTTATGCCCTTGGATGCCAGGGATGGGGTTTACCTCATAATAGTTCCAGGGTACCCTGGAATTGAATCACAAAGCATGTTAATCCAGGAAAGAAATGCCCCCTTTCTGATAAAAGAGGATGAAGCAGTTTCAATGACCTTCTAACCTCAGGAGGACTGATGTCATTTGGGATTGAATTGAATCACAAAGCATGTCAATCCAGGAAAGAAATGCCCCCTTTCTGATAAAAGAGGATGAAGCAGTTTCAATGACCTTCTAACCTCAGGAGGACTGATGTCATTTGGGATCTTTTTGTGAGCCTGCAGATTTACAAGGGCCAAATAAAGGATCACACACCCTGAATAAAAGTGGGTAGCACAGGCTGGAGAGGAGAATTTAGAAGATCTGGGTCAGCTCTAGTCAGCATAAAGAAACAAAGATAGAAATGTGAGGAGTGAGTTTGGTGTGATTTCTCATCATTTTTTCCAAAGGGGAATAAATAGAAACTCTGGCCAGCCGCTGTGCTGTGTGACCTTAACCTTGATGTCTGCTGCCTTCCCCATCATGGAAGCAAATCTGTGAATTATCCCAATAACCATGTCCTCCTATAAGTAAACTTCCCTGAAGCTCCCTCCTTTTAAAATTTGATTATTTTGTTAAGCCTCAAGAGAACTGAGTATACCAAATTAATTTATCAGCAAGCATTTAGGGTTGTTTAATTCCATTTCTGCCATGAGCCTGATTGGGGTTTTCTTGGCAGAGTGGTTGGCCATTTTCTTCTCCAGATCATTTGGCAGATGAAGAAACTGAGGCAAACAGGGTTAAGTGATTTGTCCAGGGTCACCCAGCTAGTAAGTGTTTGAGGCCGGATTTGAACTCAGAAGGATGAGTATTTCTGACTCCAGGTCTGGTACTCCATACCCTGTGCCATTTATTAGCTACCTACTATATGCCAGGCATTGAAGACAATGAAGATGGAAATGAAAGAGTCCTGTCCTCACAGACCTTATATTCTATTGGAGGAAAACCATTTACACATATAATTAAGTACAAAATATATAATTAGTCAATGAGGGCCTGGTCCTTAGAACAGGCTCAGATTTGCCCTTCCGGTCATAGTCATACCAGCGATGAGCAAATATTCTCTTCCTAGCTCCATAACAACACATGGAAGCTTGGTGAGCCTACTTCTGGCCATAACCGAGGAGCTGGTACCCTTTGGGGCTGGAGCTGGCTGAGGAGGCAGAAGGACCGATGACTCATGCGTGGCTGGCTGAGCCAGAGCTGAGTAGGCGTCCAAAAGTAGTCACCTGCCTCTCTGTCTGTTCCTTTGCTCTCTCCCTTCCTTGCCACAAGATAGTGTTTCTACTGTCTGCTTCCTGGTGGGGGAGAGGCAGCAAGCTTCATTCTCCCATCTGGCCATCGTGCCATGTGGCACTTTATTTTGTGTTTGTCAAGCCTGATCCTAGGAGAATGAGTATTCTGAGATGAGTGCTCAAGAAACTAGGAGATTCATTGGAACCATTGGAGCCTCCTGGACAACAGGAATCAATAACAGGGTCAATCCCCTAAGGGGTGGTGACTGCCAAGTACCTGAAGATGGATATGAAAAGACAGTCACCCAAAGATGGGGTGGCTTCAGGGCATGCACTCCTGGAAAAGCCACATTCAAGTTGTGGACAGACACTAGAAAGGTCCTGATCCTTGGGGCCAAGCACAGCTAACCCTAAAGGGAATGTCTTGAGGATGCCAGGAAGAAAAAAAGGGATGCATGGGACTAGGAGGTGAGAGGTGTAGCCATAATTTTCTCTATGCTCATGCCTCCCAACCTTTACATTTTAAGTTTGAGTCAATCTCTACCAGGACACTGTGTATGTGCCCTTAGGTCTTAGAGGTAGATGTTTATCTACTTATCTGATGAAAGTGAATTCAATAAATCTGCTCATTTTCTCCATTTGTGGAGACTGCAACTGATAGAGTACATTCCAGGCATGGGGTGGGGGGGGTGGAGGGGTGTAGTGGGAACCACACTGGCACACCCAGGATGGCTGCTAGCACAGTTTCTTAGATCTGCTTTACTAGGAAATGGGTCAACAATCTTTTAAAATTATATTCACTAGTTCAGGGGAAAAGTCAACACCCTGAACTTCAGAGAAAATAGAAGCAGAGAAATAAAGACCAACAGACAGGACTCTGACTGCCTGAATCAACCACACACTTTACATACATCCCTGGATAGAGAGAGCCTTTACATCTCAGCAATCAGGGAGCTCTGAACACAGCCACTTGGAATCTTGACCAGGGAATCATAAGATCCTTCTCATAAGCGAGCCCCTAAAGCAAAAGACCAAATTAGAGTATATATATATATACACTTCTCAGAACAGACAGCATCACAACCCTCCTGACTCAGTGTCTAATTAGAAATTAGCAAAAGGTGAGAAAGCCTTGGAATAAGCAAGCTCCCTTTAATGGGCTCCATGTGAGGCCTATTAAAAGGCAAGGAAGATCTTATAGCCCATTGACATTAGAGGTTGGGGGATGCCTATGGGAAGGCACGGGGACAGGAGAGGGAATATTGTGTCTGGAGAACACTGAGGAGTCCAGTTTGGTGGGAATGTTGACAGGTTTGAAAGATGTCATGCTGGTTGTTGGGAGGGATACAGAGGAGGACTAGGAAAGGTCCTAGTTATAATCTTACAGGAACATTAAATTTCAGGAATGTATAAGGTTGACACAGCCTATGATTTAGGGAGGTAAACTGCAAGGAAAGAAACATAGTCATGTGGCTCCCCCCTGCCAGAATCCCAAAATGGGAAAGATGGTGGGAAGAGGTAGAGGGTGGGCACGATTAGGAAAAAGACTTTAAAAGAGACATTATTTTTAAATTTATTAAGGTTTTTTGGTTTTATGTCACTTTCATTTGCAAATATATCCCTCAACATTCACCTAGCAAAACATCCCTAATTACAAAGAATTTTTTAAAAGAATGAGAGGGAAAAAGCAGTTTAGCAGAACTAACCAACATATGTTACCAGTGTTCCATGCCCGCGGTCCTCCACCTCCCAGAAGAAGGGAGGCGTCGTGGAAAGGGCACTGGGGCTAATACTGCAGGGTTTAGGTTCAAATCCTTCCTCTGACATTTCAGCCGTTATGAGTTTGAGAATGTCACGCGTCTTCTCCTGGACCTCAGGTTCCGCATCAGTAGAGTGAGAAGGTTGGAATAGACGCCCTCTAAGGTTCCTTCCAGCCCTTGATCTATAATTCTACTTGGCAAGTTCAAAGAAGGGGAGGAGGAGGAGGAAGAAGGAGAAGGATGTTTTCCCTGCCCTTTACGCCTCCTAGCTCATTGTGTACGTCCCTTGTTAATGATCGGGTTTGGGGTTAAGGAAACTTCTTTCTGTAGGCTTGTCTTCACATGGGCACACATTCTCCTTCCTGTTGATTTTGCTGAATGTCAGGGAGAGCCCATGGCTGAATAACTAGGGAGCTGGCAAGAGGATGTGGGTTCAAATCCTGACTCTGCTTCTTACTACCTGTGGGATCTTTAAGTTTAATCTGCACTATTAACATTTTGTTCATTACTCCTTAAAATCTAGACAATCGACAAAATGATGATTCAAGCCCAGGTTTGTGGCATTTGCCTATTTCCAAGATGTAAATGCTCACCCTGGAAATTTGACAATTATCTTCAGCACACCCCTGAGTAAAGGAAATTGTTGGTAAATAATTTTACTTTATTTCTTATGTGCATATGCTTGGTAAACTGTAGGGTTGGGTTTTTTTCCCCATACAGGACAAGGGATACTGGGAAGAATTACTGAAAACTATGGGGTTTAGGGACTGAAAAAAATTGAGAACCCCTAGGCTAAATGTGTGGGCAGCTAGGTGGTCCAGTGTTCAGAGAACCAGGCCAGGTGTCAGGAAGACTCATTTTCCTGAGTTCAAATCTGTTCTCAGATACTTCCTTGCTATATGATCCTGGGCAAGTCACTTTACTCCGTTTGCCTCAGTTTCCTCAGCTGTAAGAAGAAGTGGAGAAGGAAAGGGCAAACCACTCCAGTAACTACACCAAGAAAACCCCAAATGGGGTCGTGGAGGGTTGGCACAACTAAAAATGATGGAACAGCAAAAAGACTAAATGAAGCCTAAGACCCTTTCTAGATCTAAACCTAGGGACCTCCAAATATTTACTAAAGGGGAGAGGGGCAAGGAAACACACAGTATTTGTCAAAGCTGGAATGTTGGTTCCTTTGCTCCTCCCTTTCCTATTCGAAAACTGGAGAGAATATAGTCCATCTATCTGTCTCTAAGGGACCTGCAAGGTGATGGATGGGACTGGTAACTGGAAGAGACTAATGGAGAATGACCTGTAGGGACAAAGCAGCAGTGACCAAGAGAGAATCTCAGGCTGCTCCAGAGAGTGGAGAATCAGCCTTGGAGCCAGGAAGACTAAGAGCTTCAAGCCTTACCTCTGACATATAGTGACTGTGTGACCCTGGGTAAATCCCTTAATCACTCAATAGTCTAGGCAACTCCTTAAGATTACAGGCTGCAAAAAAAGATGTTAATGTGTTTCAGGAACTAGCAAGTGTGAAATAACACAAGTAAGTCCTATCCTAACTAGGTGGCCAGACTTATTTGTTCCTAGCTGCTGGGGTAGTGCAAAGTTACTCATCACTCTCTGATTTTTGTTGTCCTGGGACAGAGTCCTAGTCACCCTACCCTAGTTATGGCTCTATTTTTACCCTACCATTTCTTACCCCATGCTGCCTAAAGTGGAGTTGGGGTCTGCTAGACCAATGGCAGCAGAGAAGAGAGAGGGACAGTCAGATTTGACCTTAAATCACAGACCTGTCCTGAATTGAGGCTACTGGTTCAAACACTGGGTATGAGGCAACAGGGTCTCCTGAAAGACTCTTTGTCTGGAGATATTGACTTTTTCACTTTTCACCTGTCTCATAGCTTGATGATGAATAGAGTTATTATTTTGCCTTGTTGGCACCTTTATTAGGTCCTGTTTGAGGACCTTGTCACCCTGTACCAGGAATTGTAGATGCCTAACAAAGAACAGACCTGCAATTTGGACCTGGAGGAGGCAATGGATAGTGAAAGGAAGGACCAACTGTAAGATAAGGGACTTGACTTCTCACAGATACAGGAAGAGGGCACATAGACCCCGAGATGAGGGGTGAAGCACAGCTTGTCCCATTTGAGCAAACCTTCTTACTTTTCTTTCTTTTTGTAAAAAAAAAATTTCATTAATATCTTTCGTTTTTACATGATCTTTATTTACTAATATATCTCCCTTCTTTCCCTTTCCCCAGGAAGTCTTTCCTTATAGGAAAAAAAAATCAAATAGGAAAAAAGATGAGGAAAATTAATCAAATTATCGAGTCCAACACTGTGTAATGTTTCTGCCCCGAGTCCCCAACCTCTACAAAGCGAAGGTCAGGTGGTACGGTCTTGTATCTCTTCTCTGGTTCTAAGCTTGGTCAATGTCATTTTACAATATTCAGGTTACATTGTTGCAGCTATTGTGTATATTGCTTCCTGATTCTCCTTAACTGTCTTTGTGTTCATATAAATCTTCCCATGCTTCTTGGTATTATGTATAACCTTTGTTAGGGTGTAGTAATATTCCATTCCATTATTCACAAAATATTCTATTACATCCATAAATTTATTTATCCATTCCTCAATCAATGGACATTATCTTTATTTACAAGGCTTTGCTGTTTTATACACACACACACACACACACACACACACACACACATATATCTATGTGTGTATATATATGTATATGTATACACAATATATATTGATATATATTCATATTCATATATATATATATATGAATATTTAGGTATTATCATTGACCTCCTTGGGGTATGTGCCTAGCAGTGAGATTTCTCATGGTGTGTGGCACACAGAATCAGAGATTTAGATAGAGTTGGAAGGAACCTCAGAGTTCATCTAATTTGTCTTGTTCAATTTAGAGATTAGCTTGCAGCCCAAACGGCCTCCTTGAACCCTGATCTCAGATATTCCATCTCCTGATTCCAGATATTTGCACTGGCTGTGCCCCACACCAAGAACTCTCTCCTTTTCCTTCTCTGCCTCCCAGTTTCCCTGACTCCTTCACGCTTCTGCTAAAATCTCACTTTCTGCTAGAAGACTTATCCGGCTCCCACTTCAAATTAGCATCATTTTTCTACCACTTTATCTTGTCTTCTGGACACAAACACTAGTTGTGTGACTAGTCGTGTGACACTTAACTCTGTTGGCCTCAGCTTCCTCATCTGTGAAATGAGCCGGAGAAGGAAATGCCAAACCACTCCAGGATCTTTGCCAAGAAAACCCCTAGGGGATCTAGGTGGTACAGTGGATGGAGAGCTGGGCCTGGAGTCAGGAAGACTTGAGTTTAAATCCAGGCATAGACACTGACTAGCTGCATGACCCTGGGTGAGTCACTTAACCCTGTTTGCCTCAGTTTCCTCAGTTGTCACAGGAGCTGGAGAAGGAAACAGCAAGCCACTCCAGTATCTTTGCCAAGAAAACCCCAAGTGGAATCACAGAAAGCCAGACAAGACTGGAATGACTGAACAACATTTCTTATTTGTACTTAGTCATTTGCTCCTTGTCTTCCCATTAAATTGTAGACTCCTGAAGAGCAAGGACTCTTTTTGCCCCTTTTTGTAGCCTCAGGGATTAGCACAGAGACTGACCCATATGGGCATTTAACAAATTGCTTCTTGACTTGACTTATGGGAATGCAAAACATTGGAAAGGGGACCAAGTTTTATCCTTGTCCTAAAAGAATTTAAAATACAGCAGAGTTAAATCTCTTCTTTTCCCACTTTTAACATTCATTCACTCACTCATGATGCCTTATTTGAAACCTCTATTTCAGCTCTATCAAACCATGCCCCCTCTTTCTATGGTTTCAGCAGTTGGTAGCCTCCAAAGGGGGACAGAAAAAAAGGCCAAATGACAGTAAAATCACATCCCTTAACTAGCCCTCACAAATAACCCTTCCCACCATCATAAGACATAGATGTGTGCCTACACCCTCCAGACTTTTTCATAGGTCCTCACCCCACCCTAAAATGGCCTTTATTTTTTTTCCCCCTTTAAAGGCTACCCTTGATCTTAGGAACATAAAAAAGAATGGAGCAAAGCCAAAAAGAACAAGAAAACCACATTTAACAGACTCCAATTTACCAGGGCCTTGTAACTAAAGGGAGAACACACTTTGGTTTTTATTTGACTGGAAAGTCTTCCCTTATTGAAAAAAGGAAAAAAATCATTTGGGAAAATTAAGCAATGTATCAAGTCCAACATTATGTAGAGCAAAGAAGGGAGGGTGGGAGGGAATACAGAACCCAAAGGCCATTTAGTCTAATTTTTTTTCATTTGATGAGGACGAAAGGGAAGTACACACACACATACACACACACACACACACACACACACACACACACGGAAGTGCCTTCAATTTTTTTTTTTTTACAATTATAATTACTTTCAAATCATAAAAGATTTCACAGACGAAGCTGGCTTTGAATGAGAAGAAAGCTCAGAGATGATCAGAAAAAGAAGAGGGAAGGATGAGATTGGAAAAATGAGAAAAAAACTTTCTAAAATCACAAATCATCCTATGTTAGACCTAAAAAGGACAAAAGAGATCATCTAAGAGAAAAACTGAGGGTGGAGCAGTGGGTGTCTGTGAACTAGTTCTTTTAATTTTTTGATAACTATTTCAATGCATAGACCTGGAGGCTAGAAGATGTGAGTTCAAATCTTGCCTCAGATACTTACTAGCTGTGTGACCTTGGGCAAGTCACTTAACCCCAATTGTCCTACCTTTCTCCCTCCAAAAAGCAAAAAATAAAAATAAATGACTTAAACGCAATATTATTGTTTTACGCATTTAAAAGTATTATTGAGAGAATGGGTCTGTAAGTTTCAACAGACTGCCGAAAGGGACCAGGACTTACTTAGCAAAGTGACCAGCACACAGTAGGTGATTAATAAGAGCTTATTAACTTGCCTTGACACACACACAAAAAGGCTACATCCTATTGTCTCTAGGATGAAAAACAGTCTCCTATGGCATTTAAAGTCCTTTACAACCTGGCTCATTTCCCGGATTTTTCTACTGTCCATCTCCTACTCCATTTGGCTGACCTGCTCACTCTTGGGTCAGCAACATTCTTTCCCCTTCCTTGGTAGGCTGCCCTCCATCCTCAGAACACATTCCCTTCTCATTTCAAGCTCAGACAATCCCCAGTTTCCCTAAACTGAAGTGTCTTTTCCAATGAGAACCCTACTGCCCTCAGCCCCAAGTTGCTACTACCCTAACATTGGTTTCTGAGTATTCAGAGAGTAAAAACACACCTATCTTGAGTGGAGTGATGGGAGTAGTAATGTTAGCAACAATTGTGTTGTTAGTTGATGGGGTTGCTATCCCAATGTTGCTAACATTGCTGCCCCCATCAGAGAGGGAGGCTTGTGATGAGGAGGGAGGATTAGAGCTGATGTGATGGTCTTCCTGACCCCTGGAAAGTTCAGCTAAATGAAACAGCTCAGTTTTCCAAACTGTGGGTAAGCATAACTCTCTTTAGTAAAGCAGTGGCTATTTTCCAATACTACTCCCACATAAATGCTTTTTCCAATAAGGAAAAAAAGGCAGTGGATCAAATGTTGGTACTGTTGAGGTTTAGGGATTCTGGGACCCTGAAATAGCAACACTCCAATGAATTCAACCCAAATCTTCTTTCAGCCAAAAACAAGGTTTATTCGAACACTGATAGAGGATGGTAATGATTCTAAAAATCCGCATTCTTGGCAAGACTGAATCTGAACCATTGGCTAGACTCTTAAGGAATCTGAGCACCTTAATGGAGGCAAGATAGACCTTGTATACAGAAAGACAATGGGAAGGATCTAGGAGTGGCCAACTAGTCTGGGATGACTGGGAGGTAACAGAGAAGGGCCAGGACCTCTGGGGACCTGGATCACGTGACTAAGTAAGAAGGGGATCTAGATAGGCTCAAAGGTGGGAAGTTCTGGAGGTAACAGACAACGGAGGGCTAGGCTAGGTTGGGGGTAACAGAGAACTGGGAGATTGGGAATAAACTACAATGAAAGGTCAGTTGATTGGGATGGGCTGATGCCTCCAGGGAATGCCAGAGACTTGACCTAGTGGGTAAATTCCTCAAGGAGAGTTCAAGAGAAAGTTCAAGGTGGGGTTTCCAGGGCCTGTAAACAAACAGGACCCAAATTTATTTGGGGTAAGGGAAGAAGATCTCAGCTAGGGCTTAAATCCCCCCTGAGACAGCTACCAGCTGTGTTACCATGGGCAAGTTACTGAATCTCAGCCTCAGGGGACAATAATAGTACCTACCTCAGAAAGCTGTTTTGAGGCTCAAATGAGTACATATTTTACAACACAAAGAGCTACATATAAATGTTAACTATTAGCTATTTCGAATCAAAGACAAAAAAAGCAAGACTAACCCCAAATTTGAACCAACTGGCAGTCAATTGAATACAGTGATTATTTAAGGCAGTATGAACATACAAGCTCATTCTCTCTGCCAACAAGTAACTGAGAAACATGCCCACTGGACTTCTTGAGTTTACCCTTCAATGGACAGATTGTGTTTTCTGCTTAGAGACCCTGGCTTGTCAGGGTAGGGCTACACTTTCATTGGCTAGAGTGCATTTAGGATTAGGAGAAATCCCCCAGACCTCAACTCTGAGACTGTTTGTCACCTTCAGGCAGGAGGTAGAGAAATCTCTTCTGGGCCCAAATCCTGATTCAAGAGCATCTTCCCTGATTCAGCCACTCCATGGTGCTTTAGGGTAATAGTTTCAGCTCAATGGGTTCTTCTACCCATAATTCTTTGCTTATCTTATTTCAGGAGCGGTAGCCACAAAGGTCTGAATACCGTTAGTACCAGGAAGATCATTATTTTGCTGACCTCTTCATATGCAATTAAGCTGGTTAAGCCTCAAGCCCTTTGTAAACTGGAAAATGCCTACATACCCTTTACCAGGGGCACCATCCTACTCCAAGAATTTGTCTCCCCTAGCTTTTGTAATAGCTTCTTTTTATTTTATTTTATTTTATTTTTTTGCTTTTTGGAGGGCAGTTGGGGTTAAGTGACTTGCCCAAGGTCACACGGCTAGTTTTTGTGTTAAGTGTCTGAGGCCGGATTTGAACTCAGGTCAGGTACTCCTGACTCCAGGGCCGGTGCTCTACTCACTGCGCCACCTAGCCACTCCTTTTTTAATAGCTTCTTAACTGATCTGGACCCCTAGGTCTAAACATCTTTCACAAGCCAAACTTCATATTTGCTGCCCAGAAAGGATTTGGACCCAGGACTTAGGCTCCCCTGCTCATTCAAGTTCAGCTTCTTGGGGATTCCTCCTCCTTAAACCTGAGTCAGGAGATAGGCACCCATGGCCTCAGACTTTTCATCTTCTGTTGTTGTTGGGGCCATTCAGTCACATTTGACTCTTTGTGACCCCATCTGGGGTGTTCTTGAGAAAGACACGGGAGTGGTTTGCCATTTCCTTCTCCAGTTCATTTGACAGATGAAGACACTGAAGCAAACAGGGTTAAGTGACTTGCCCAGGGTCACACAGGTAGTGTCTGAGGCCAGATTTGAACTCAGGAAGATGAGTCTTCTGGACTCTTTCATCTTCTACTGCTTTTAAAAACTTCCACAATCCCAGAGTATGGGGCCTCTGAACCTGACTTTCCCTGATCTCTGAGCCAGCCCAGCTCCCTGATTTTCCAGGACCTCCACTGGTCACTAATAATCATTTCATCCTTCTCCAAAATCTGTTACTATTACTGTGTATCTTGGATGGGCATCCATTTGCTCATTCCCTTTTGACCCCTCTTTCTACAACTGTGCACACTGTAAGGGTTTTCTGAGGTCTATTTACTAGAAAGAGCAGAATATACCTATTTATAAAAACCATATAAATGTAATATAATGAGAAGTATGTGTAAAAGAAAACCTAAAGGCAGCTTTGGGATGTAAGTTCCACCTCTGACCTTTATTAGCTGTGAGACCTTGGGCAAGTCACTAACACCTTAGAATTACCTACATGCGATAGAAGAAAATCAGAGAAAAGATGACACCCCCCCCTGCCAGCCCACGCACCACACTCCCTCTCCCCATTCCCTCCCCTCCCCGTCTGTGTTGTGGCTGCTCCAAAGTGTTGTGGTTGTAAAATTGTGTATGTTGTAAGAATGGGGAGTAAAACCTGGTCAGGTGATTCCTCTTCTTGGCAGAACAGTGAAGGGCTTGGCTTGTTTGCTGGACTATGTTGCAATCTGAATGAGAACATCCAAGGGCTAGGCAAGGTTGCCTGGGTCACAGGACTAGTGACAGCTGACAGCATTGTCACCAGATCAGAGACTGTGAACTGCAATGAACATTAGAGGATTCAGAATCCAACCTTAGCATTTTAGAGGTGAGGAGACTGAGACCCAGAGAAGCAGGTAGGCAGGCAGTAAACATTTATTAAGCTCTTACTGTTGTGGTTCAGGGACTGTGTGAAGCTCTGTGTTAGAAATCCTGCAGAAGGCAGTCCCTGTCCTCAAGGAGCTTACATTCTAATGCAGAAAGACAATGCACAGTTGGGAGCTGAAAAGTGTGGGGATGGAATGAAGGCTGTCAAGTACAAAAAGTCAGAAGCACAATTGGGAAGAGAATGAAGGTTGCCCTTGACCCTTCCCAAAATGGAGGCATGAGAAAGAGCTCACAGATGGGATATCGACATGGGGGAGGGATGTTCCAAGGTGAGAAGATCACTGATATTGAGGGAGATTCCAGGATGAGACTTCCCAGAAAGACAGCAGCATAGCCAGGAAGGGAATGGATGAATGAAGCCATAAAGTTTACTCAGTTTACTCATAGTTACACAGTCAGAATTTGAACCTAGACCTGTGACTACTATCCACTGCTCTTTCTACTTCTCCATGTGGAGTCCTTCTCTATTCTTTCTGGTGTGTTTGAGTCAGTTAGCCAATAAGAACGCATTAAGTACCTACTCTGTGCCAAGTGTTGTGTCAAGGGATGGAGATACAAAGAAAGTCAAGATATATATAGTCCCTACCATCAAGGAGCCTGCAGTCTAATGGAAGAGAAAATATGGGAATAACTACGTACAAACAAGCTATGTATGTCTTACAAGGGAACTTGGCAATGAGATTTCAGGGCTCTCATAACCCAGCCCAGGTGCCCCCTTCTCCAGAAAGCATTTCCCCACCTAAAAGTGTTGTTTCCTTCATTTTTCATCCTACTCTGACTCCCAGAAGCTGTAGCATGTTTTATAAAGCCACACTCCTGTAAAACTGCCTCAGCAGACAGGGAAACCAGGTTCACAGTAACCCGCAAGCCTCAAACTCATTGGTGAATATAATGGGAATGGGAATTTGAAGATATTCCCTGCCCCTTAATAGACCTAGGGGGAAGTTTGAAGACCTCCCCTGGTTTGAAAGTAAACTCTATCCCCTAATAGGCTGAATGTAATCACATGGAGCCTGTGATGAGAGGAGTTTGCTGAAGGGAAGCAGAGCCCACAGGAAGCTGGTCAGAGCTAGCTAGATGGTGGGGGAGAAAGGATCCTCAGGCAAGGAGTCAGATAAACTTGTGAGTAGACATTAATCTTGTGTTGCTTGTGGGAAGGCTGAAGGATGCTGTGGCTCTCAGTGTTATGGCCTTTTAATATCTTTGGTACTATGATGGAATCGGCTGACTGGTTTTGGGATTGGGTTTTCTGGTGTCTAAATAAATGCTTCAATTCTATCTTCTATCTAGAGAGTTTGGTATATTTTGCAATTGAACATCATGTGATACTTATAGTCATGGTCTTTATTGGGATAGTGGGTGATATAAATATTGCATTGGTGCTAGGGTGAGTTATGGGGATGTCTACCTCAAACAGATGAAGGTTTTTCCCTGGCAGACTGACCAAAGGAGAACAATTTGTTCCAAAGTGGCTGAGGCAGGAGCTTGGTCAAAGACCAGAGATGCTAACATCATCCACTGCATCCTGGGCCATTGACAGTCGTCTTGATTTTTGTCCTGCCACTGGATTTCAACAACTCAGGAAAAAGAGTGAGGCTGATGACTTTGTGAAACTCTGCCTCCTTTCAATTCAATTCATGAACAAGTCAAAAAATTACCCCCATGATGTCACTGACCCGATTTGAAAATGAAAGATGGGGCAGCTAGGTGATGCAGTGTATAGAGAACTGGCCCTGGAGTCAGGAGGACCTGGGTTCAAATCTGGCCTCAGACACTTGACGCATTTACTAGCTGTGTGACCTTGGGCAAGTCACTTAGCCCCAATTGCCCTACCTTCCCCCCCTCCAAAAAGCAAAAATTAAAAAAGAACTTGGAGGTAGAGGTATGGTCTTTTGTTTTTATTTGTGTCCTTGGTGCTTAAGACATAGTAGGTACTTAATAAATGTCTATTGCGTGACTAGATGAGGTTTTGTTGTTGACTGTGACCCTGGTCATGGAGGTAAGCCACTTTCAGTGCCTCAAGTAGCTTCCTAGATTCCTACAGATTGTATTTGTGTGTATTGAAAGAAGGGTTAGTTTTCCACTGTGATGAAATCACCAGACCCTATTCATCTTGTCCCATCCTATTAACTGGTTCTTTTTGGATCATAAAGTTTGGAAAGCAATGAAGGAATGCTGGATGACAGTGGATAAAGCAGGCCCAGAGTCTGGAAGATCTGAGTTCAAATCTGACCTCAGACACTTACTAGGTATGTGACCCTGGACAAATCACTTAGCCCTGTTGTTGCCTCAGTTTACTCATCTGTAAAATGAGTTGGAGAAGGAAATGGCAAAACACTCCAATATCTTTGTTCAAGTAAACCCCAAATGAGGTCAGGAAGAGTCCAACATGACTGAACAACAAAGAGAGAATGCTGGACGATGGTGATTTTAAGGGTTTTTATTGTGATTTGGCTGCAGAGGTGGGACCATCCCTTCAAAAGCTTTGCTAAAACCCATGAAACATTTGGACTGAGGGGGAGGAAAAAAGTGCTCCTCTAGGGAATTTTTCCAGTCTGTGATTTGCTGAAGTGTGGCCAGAAGTTATCACAGTGAAGCGTCAGCACTTGCTGAATGGAGTGGGCTTGACACATCCCTCTTTTTTCCCAGCGATCTGTCTGATGCAATTGCAAACATTGGCTTTCAGTCCAGCAGCTCCTGCTCCATGCAGAGATTTTTCTAACAGGTTCTTTGGCTTCAGGGTCACACATCAAGGAAGAGGCAAGGCAGGGTCTCAGATCCAGGGCTAAGTCACTCTGCCCAGTAGGATTGGACATTCTTTTGGGGGGGTGGAGTCTTATCAGTGCCTTGCACAATGTTTGGCATTAATGAGACATAGTTGACTCATTAATAAATGTGGGTTGAATTGCTAGCTACTAATTGGAATAGGGATTGGTCTAGCCATTTTATTATTGTATAGAATACCCCTTGAGAAAGCTCCTTCTACCAATGCAGAACACAACTTCTCTTGTTGGTAGTCTTATAGAAAGTTGCCTAGAGACTTACTGAGGCTCATAGAGCCAGGTCAGAATCTGAACGCAGGACTTCTGGACTCCCCCCCCCCTTTTTTTTTTATAGTGAATCAAGGTTTATTTCAAAAGGTAGAGCTTTATACATCTACTTTTCAGATAATTTATAAATTCGTGAATTAAGCAATATTACAAGCTTTTTATAATGAAGAAGTAGTTACATTTCACAAAGGTAAAAATGCCAGAAGCTCAAATTTCAGCTTGGATCCTGGGTGATCCAAGTGTTTTATCCCAAATGATACAGGTCAGGTCCCATCTCTCTGTGAAGCAGTCTTTCTTCAATCTCATACTTCAGGATAGCCCGCTAATGAGGCTATTCCACAGTGATTTTTCTTGTCCTCGGTCATTAGAATGTATCCATTGTGGCCCCAATTTTTACCCCAGCTGTTCTTGATAATCCAGTATTTCTCTCCATTTTCTTCAGGAACACCATAGCCCACAACCAGCACACCATGAGTTAGGTCTATCCTGCTGCAATATGGTTCATAATGAACACCAGACTTACATAACCAGAAGGAAAAATGTGATGCATCAATAGGAACAGAGATGGGACCCACGGTTGCCACAGCCCTTGTGAGAGCATTTTTCTGCCCATGTGGGGTGTCCACATATCCAGTGACATTGGCAATGGCAGTTTCTGGCTTATACCGACAGATGCCATCCTTTCCTTCATAGGGATAGGATTTCTATGTATCAATACCTCCATTTTGTTTCACATGGTCAAATGCATTATCCATTAAACCACCATTACAGCCTTCATTGCCCTCTTCCCTAGAGCAGTCAACCAAATTCTGTTCACTAATGGAAACAAGTTTGCCCATCTTACGGAACCACTGGCCTTCCAAGGAACCAGTTGCACTAAATGCCCAGCAAGAACCACAGAAAAGCTGATTCTTAACAGGAATTACATAACCTTTGCTTTCCAGTCTATGGATTCAGGGATCGTTTCAAAGAGAGGTTCATGAAACAGTTCCTTTGGTCTTCTTTTGAAATGTCTTTTGTGTGAAGCCATTCATCACTTCTCTGAATTCCTCATTGGTCATATCACCAAACTTGTTCATTTCCATCTGGAAGCTATGTTTGCCAGCACTGTACTCCAGATTGTGTGTTTCAATCATTCTCAAATTCTTCTCCCATGTTGCTCTCCTCCAGTTATTCCCTTTGTAGGTCCTTACGTGTTGTGACTTCCATTGTTCCCATTTGGCATCTAAAGTTGGGTCAAGTTATGGAGCAGCAGCTGCTATCCCCAAGCATAGGGAAGCTAAACACAGGTAGAAATTCATGTTCCAAACCTGAGAGTCTCAGCAGTGGCAGGACCTGGGAGAGCCGGAACTCTAATGATACTAGGGGGTCCTGGCAGATCACTTCTGGACTCCCCTTTCAGCACTCTGTGTACTGTTCCAACTAGCAGCTTATAGAATATGTGTTGATGCACCACAATATACACCTCCTCAACACTGTATTAACATCATATAATTACAATAATATGCAAATATTTGTTGAACACTGAGCACTTATGTGTTATGGGAATCTGAAGATCTTTCCTGCCCCTAGGCCCTTTGATATGCATAAGTGACTCTGAGAACCTTCCCTGATTCGAAAATATACTCTGCCCCCTAATAGGCTGAATGTGATCACATGGAGCCTGTGGCAGGAGGCAGAACAAAGATAGAAATAATGGTGGTGATGCTACATTTCCAGTCTTCCCTCTTACTTTTCCATATTTCTTATACCTTGCTCCCCTCCATGTACTTTGCTTTCCAGTACCACTGGCCACCTTAATGACCTTCAGAAACACACTCCACAGCTCAACTCTGGGCATTTTCATTGGCTACCCCTCCCCCATGCCTGGATTTCTCTCCATCCTCATCACTGGCTCTTCAAATTCTTCAGGTATCAGCTGAAGTTCCACCTTCTGCAAAAAGCCTTTCGTAGTTGTCCCTAATCTCTGAAACTATCCCCAATTTATTCTGTCTCTCTTTTGTCTATTTATGGTTGTTTGCATGTGTGCCTACTATTAGACTGTGAGCTGCTTGAGAGCAGTGATTGGTTGGGTTTGTTTTTCCTGTCTTTATAGCCTAGGGTTTACCACTGTGCCTGGCACACAGTAAGTGCTTAATTAATACGGGTTGACTGACTGATTGACTAGTAGACGTTACAATTTACTTTTATAAACATGTGGACATATTTATATAAAAAAAATTAAGATCAGGGCAGCTAGGTAGTGCAGTGAATAGAGTACCAGCCCAGGAGGCAGAAAGAGCTGAGTTCAAATCCAGCCGCACACACTTAATACTTACTTACTAGCTGTGTGATCTTGGGCAAGTCACTTAACCCCAATTGTCCTGCCTTCTCCCCTTCAAAAAAACAACAACAAAAAAGAAAATTAAAGAAAATTAAGATCATAAATCTATAAAAATGGATTTCCATGTGTGGTACCCAAAAATGATATGGAAATTCAGAGGAAGGAAATGACATGATGGGAGGAAGTAGTCATGGAAAGCTTCGGATAGATCAAATTTGAACTTTGCCTTTTCAGTAATAAAATATTGGAAGAACAGCCAAAATTGGTGTGGCTAGATCAGAATGTGTGGAGGAGAGTGAAGTATCAGAAGACTGGAGAGGAATGAAGGGCCTGATATACCCTTAGGAAGAAGGCTGCTTCTGAAGAGCTTCCAATGACAAAGGGCTTTACATTTATTTTTCACAGTAACAGGAGGGGCAGGACTGAGTTCAAATCCAGCACCAGACACTTAACACTTAGCCTTCTGACCTTGGGCAGGTCACTTAACCCCAATTGCCCTGCCCTCCCCCCTCCAAAAAAAAAAAAAAGCTTAGAAAACCAGCCCAAAGCAACGGAAGTCTCGAGAAAGAACATCTAGAGATGCAAACAGAAACAACTCCCAAGAGGAAGAACAGGGGTAAATTATCCAGAAACCCATGTGGATGCAAATGGAATTCAAAAAATAACTTGGATTTTTAAGAGAAAATATTGGTGACAAAAGCAAGGGCAGATAATCTGAATAAACACCCAGTGTGGCAACTGTCTTGTAAGAGGTTTTCAGAATGCCAAAGATCAAAGAGCTGAGACAGGTGAGAAGTACAAAGGTGAAAAGGTCTGACTTTTAATTCCAAGCCGTACTTGGAGCAAGAGGTACCTCAGAGAAGGAAGGGGCCATTCACCATCTCCTACCTCCACACCTTTGCACTAACTGTCCCACATGCTTGGAAAGCTCTCCCTTCTCACCTCTTAATCACATACTGATTTACATGTTTTTTTCCTCCACCCTCAATGTAAATTTTTTGAGGGCAGGGACTGTTTAATTTTTGTGCTTGTATCTCTAGCAGTGTTGGAGGAGTAGTAGCCACTTAAATTCTCGTTGATTGATTGTTCCTAATTCCCCCCTCCCCCGGAGCTTCCAGTACTTTTCCTTCTAAAATTATTATTACTGAGGCAGGTTGCAGGGCAGTGAAGAGAGCACTGATTCTGGAGTCAGAGACAGCTGAAGTAATTTACTGGGTGATCCACAGAGCAATGACAAGAGTTGTTCTGAGGATCAAGTAAGGTCACATTGATAAAGCGCTCAGCACTGCATGACATGTAGGAGGTTGTTTAATAAAAGGCTTATTTCTTTCCTTAATAATAAAAATGTGTTGAGTTGGTTTTTTCAATCATGTTCAACTTTTCTGGACCCTGTTTGGGGTTTTCTTGGCAAAGACACTGGAGTGGTTTCCCATTTCCTTCTCATTTGACAGATGAGGAAACTGAAGCAAACACGGTTAAGTGACTTACCCAAGGTCACACAACTAGTAAGTGTCAGAGGCAGAATTTGAACTCAGGTCTAGTTCCAGGCCCAATGCTCTCTCCTCATTTTATCCTCACAACAACCGGGGAGGGGATGCTATTATCATACCCATTTTACAGATTACCATTTATCTCCGGAAGGAGAGGGAGCTCCCAGAGGGCAGGAACTGTTTCTCCTTTCTTAGCATCTCGAGCACTTAGCATAGGTTTTATCCTATACACAAAGCACTTAATAATTTCTAGTTGACTTGACTTGGATAAAATTACAGCTGAAAAAGGAGGGGATGAAGACCATAGAAAGAGACAATTACTCAACTCTTGTTTACTTCTGCTTTTTTTTTTCTGCCAAGGAGAATAACCTTCCCAATGAAAAGCACAGGAAAAGAAAGGTTAAGAGGAAGTTGTAACTCAAAATAAATGAGAAAATAAATGAGGAGTTAGGGCACACAGTCCCCATCAATGAGTTACATTCATTCATGTTCAAGTCCCAGTTCAAACAAATTACACCCCAAGATTATGAAAGAGATACCAGATGTCCAGGCTGCTGGTAATCTTTCCAAGATGGCAGGTTACTCTGTGTATATTTTTGTGTCTACTTATCCATGTATATGTCGTCCCTTCCCCCCCCCCCCCCATATCAAAATTTAAGCTCCCTGAGGGCAGGGAAATTTCCTTTTTGTCATTGGGTTGTTAGATGCTACAGCAGATAGAACCCAGGACTTAAAGTCAGGAAATAAGAATCTTGCCTCAGACACTTACTAATTGTTTAACCCTTGGCAAGTGATTTAATTTCTCTGTGCCTCAGTTTCATCATCTGTAACATTGGGAATAATAATAGTACCCACCTTACTGGGTTGTTGTGAAGTCAAAATGGGATAACATGTTATGTAAAGCTTTTTGCAAATTGTAACGGGCTATATCAATGCTATGGTACCTAGAACAATGCCAGCACTGTGCTTGTTGGATAGATGGATGGATGGATGAATGGATGGATGGAAGGAAGGAGGTAAATATTGTCCCATGTTTCCCAAGGAGGGAAGAGAATAGAATCTGCAAAGATAAGCCTGGGATTCCTTCTTCTTTAAGGGATGGTTCACGAACATCCAGAAAGGGAAGCAGCAAGCCCTGAGGCTGTAGAAGGTCATGACTGACCAGCCTCATTTCCTCATCCACGAAATGAGTGGGTTGGACCAGATGGTCTCTGGCATTCTGTGACTGTGGTGGCTGGTTTTGTCAGGACTTACTAGACTGGTAGATCAGGATGGGGTGGCCTGTTGACCCAGGATAATTGAGTTTCAGCAGAGTATTTGACAAATTTTCTCTTGAGTGAAGTAGAGCAAGGAGGCCTAGAAAGCAGTCTGGCTAAGCTAGATTCAGGACTTGCTAGGTGACTCAGCCCAAAAGAACAGTGAGTAATGGGGTGGATGGAAAGTTGGAAGGAGGTCTCTAACAGTGTGCCCTGGGAAAGTGGCCTTGGACATTTCTGAAAGGGGTTTGGATGAAGGAATGGAGGACATTCACATCACATGTGGGGACAACATGGGGAACACCCTGGATGACCCAGACAGATCCTGACAGTTCAGAACCACAGGCCAAATCCAACAAGATGAAATTCAGTAGGATAAATGGAAATAATCAACTTTGGGGGGACACACTGAGGAAGGCATGGACAGAAAGCAGTTCTGGAAAAGATGGGGGCGGATAACAAGGTCATTAGGGTAACATGATGCTGCCTCCTCACCCTGCCCCCAAAACTAACCACATCTTGAGTGTTAAGAGAAGCCTTAGCAGGGGCGACTAGATGGCACCATGAATAGAGCACCGGCCCTGGAATCAGGAGGACCTGAGCTCAAATGTGGCTTCAGACACTTAACACTTATTAACTGTGTGACCTTGGGCAAGTCACTTAACCCCAATTACCTTGCCTTCCCCCCTCCAAAAAAACAACCAAGAGAGAGAGGCTTTAGCAGCTGGTCATCTATAATCCCTATTGCTAGAATTCCATGGAAGCAGCAGGTTAGTATTGCTAAGTGTAGATGGTTAGAAGGCTGGCCTTGGAGTCTTGAGTTAAAGTCCTGTTTCAGTCGCTTAGCTGTGTTCACCTCTGTTTGTCTCAGTTTCCTTATCTGTAAAATGGGATTAACAGTAGCACTGACCTCCTAGGTACATCCTATCAAATGATACAATATTTGTAAAGCACTTAGCATAGTGCCTGGCACATAGTAGGTACTTAATAATTGCTAGTTCCTTTCCTCTCTCAGCCTCAGTTTTACATCTGTAAAATAGGTGTTCTCAGGCATTTGAAGCACTGTTAAGAGGGGAAGGGTTTAGGTTTGATCCTAGAAGGAAAAATTAAGAAAAATGGGTGAGTAGATTCAGCAGTATCAGACCTTAAACTATATTATAAGGTGAAAGTGTTGTTAAAGAGTAAAAAGGATAATGTTAATTGTTTTAAATTAAAATTTTCTTGTATAAATAAAACCTATGTAGCCAAAATTGAAGGAATGCATAAAATTGGAGGTATATATGGGATTGGGTTGGAATATTGCTGTGGTGCAGGAAATGATGAGCTAGTTAGAAAAACATGGAAAGACTTGGATTTACAAAGGGAAGATGCTATCTATCTAGGTGGCGCAGTGAACAGAGCACAGCCCTGGAGTCAGGAGGGCCTGAGTTCAAATCTGGCCTCAGACACTTAACACAAAAACAAGTTGTATGACCTTGGGCAAGTCACTTAACCCCAACTGCCCTCCAAAATGCAAAAAAAAAAAAAGATACTATACACCTTCAGAGATGGGTATGAAGATAGAAGGAAATAATCATAGTATAGTCTTATGTAACATGTATATGTATGAATGTATGTCTGTATATGTTTACAGATATCTATATATGTGTATATGTGTGTATATGTATGTGTGTGTATATATGTATATATGCGTGTGCATATGATTAATTATAGCCTTGTTTAGAGTGGTAGAGGGAAGGAGGGAGAAAAAATAAAGTCAAAAGTACAGGGCAGAGAACAAAAGAAAACCCACAAGGAAGCAAAGAAAAGCTGGGCAGCTTTGGCAACAATGTATAGTATTTATTCTATAGGTTTTCTTGATATGAAAATTCATTATTTTATATTGAATCTTCTCTTATGGTCTGCTGTGACCTTGGTAAGATGCTTTTCCCTTTTTTCATTTGGTATTTAAAAATTCTCATTTTCTTATTGTGTATTTAAAAATTTACAAAAAGAACAATGGATGAGAGTTAGAGAGAGGCAAAGATTACACTTCCCACCAATGAGAGTTATCCTCAAATGGAAGGCATTGCCATGAGAAGTAATGGGTTCTGTCCACACTGGTCATTAGAAGTTTTTGCAAGAAGACTGGATGACCACTCTACGGGGAGATGAGAAAAGGAATTCTTGTTCGTATGAGAGTTGCCGTTTGATGTGTTTTCATGTTCTGTGACTAGGAATAATGGATCATATTATAGATTGATCTAGAATAGAGGTGGTTAACCTCCATTACTTAGTAAGGGAAACTGAGGCACAAAATAAATATTTTGATCAGTATCCCATTTTTTATGGGTCTCAGACAGTCATTCATTCCCACAGCATATGTAGAAATTGTGAAAGACACATGGGAACCAAGAAACATACCCCCCCCAAATATATATATATATATATATATATATATATATATATATATATATATACAACTCTTAAAGCTCTCACAGAAGTAGTAAGTAGCTACTGAAAACCCATAATGCATTAACACCAGGTGCTGTAGGAAGGAAATGAACTTGGTGTAGCTTTCCTGATCTCCCTTTGACTACTGTTGGATCCCTAGATCTCCCAAGGGACCTGTGTGGTCTCTCTGCCTCATGACTGCTAGCAGCCCATGGTTTAGACTCCCCATGGAAGGCAAACACACTTTGGAGCCATAGAATAAGCCCTGTCCCCTTCCCAGCAGACATGACAGTTCTTAAATGCCACTGTAACAGTGGGGACTATCAAGATCCTCTTCACTTTCTTCCCCTAGTTCCCTTTCTGGTCTTCTCCAATGTTCCTTTTTCTAAGAGGCAAAACTGCTCAGAAAATCCCCTGATCTCCCTAGGAATTCTGATACTGATGAGGTGTAGGCTCTGGGACTCCCCCCCCCCCTTTTTTTGAGCTCTCCTTGAATCTTTGAGGTACATACTTTAGGAAACCTCTTGAAGTCTGATTAAATCTTCAGGAGGCATTTGCAGAGGCCATAAGTATTTCATTGTGGCTGGGCTCAAACCTGTTACTAACCTGGCCTTCCATTGTCCATCTGCTTCCCACCCTTGAGCCTATCAAAATATCAATCTACTCTTACATTGACCTCATCAACTCCACCTGAAGACCCTCCCCAAACTCATTACTGGAATCTGAACTCATTGGCTCCTCCTGAAGACCCTCCCCAGGCTCCTCCTCTGAACCACCCCTAGATTCCTCTGTATATAAGAATCCCATCTTCCCTCCACGTGGGCGAAAACGCCTTGCTATAGCTTAACACAGGCTTATTCTGTGTGAGAGACCCCACGTGGTGAACTTGAACTTTCAATAAACTTTACTTTTTCCTTTGCTGAGAAGACTTGAGTGGAATTCTTTCTGCAGGACCCGGCATATTGGTATTTTGGGGTCTCAGGCAGCCCTAACCTTCTTTGGGCACCCTCTTCAATACGTCTCGCATTTGGAAGCCTTCGACTTGGGGGTTCCTCAGGAGGTCATCCATTTGGGGCTCACACTATGTAGAAAATTAATCTCTGCTCCTCAGCTCTCCAGTCTCTCTCTCTCTCTCTCTCTCT
>CM053593.1:361864398-361890237 GCA_028646575.1 Pseudocheirus occidentalis
AGAGAGGCAATAGAGGAAGATATAGGAGAGAGCAGACTAGGGGAGGGGCTATACAGTGGGACGGCTGTTTTGGGGTGGTGGGTGGGGGAAAGATGGGGAGAAAATTTGTAACTCAAAATCTCATGTAAATGAATTATGTAAACAAGAAAATAAATACATTTTTTAAAGATTACAGTTATGAAGTAGCAACAAAAATAATTTTATGGTTGGGGGTCACCACAACATGAGGAACCATATGAAAGGGTTGTGGCATTAGGAAGGTGGAGAACCATTGCTCTAAGCTCTTCTGTTCTGTAAAACTGTAAAACTCAGCTTCAGAGCTGGTACCAATTTGCATTGATCTAGCACTTAGCACTATGACTCTGAGTAAGTCATTTCAACTCTGCCTCAGTTTCCTTATCTATAAAATAGAATTGACAATAGCACCTGCCTCCTAGGGTTTTTTGTGAGAATCAAATGCTATAATATTTGTAAAGCACTTATATGCCTCTCACAGAGTGGGCACTTCAATGTTTATTGACTGATTATAAAAGGGATTTCCTCACCAAAATTATCTACATCAGTGAAATCATAAAGAATAATCCAAGCATCCTAACACTTTCTCAATCTTTCTCCCTTATTCCTCATTAGAATTCTTGTCAATTCATTCTCATTCACTTATTCTCATCTGTTACAATTAGAGTAGACTCATTTTTTTGGTTGGTTTTTTTCCCCCTTCACTTTACATTGTTTCATAAGGATTTTTCCAAATTTCTCTGAATTCCTCCTGCTTTAGGGATGGGTCCAGATCTGTGATTTCATGTAGATGGGGAATTCCCAGAGGAGAACCTCCCTTCCCTCATGGAGACTGATAACTACTTTAGAAAAATGTGTAGATTGCTAAGAGGTGAAAGGTCTTTCTCAGGGCTGGGGAATCTGTGTGCCTCGGAGGCCCTATGTGGCCTTCTAGGTCCTTGAGTGCAGCCTTTTAATTGCATCCAACTTTTACAGAACAAATCCTTTTATTAAGAGGATTTGTTTTGTGAAGTTTGGATTCAGTCAAAGGGCTACACTTGAAGACCACATGTGACCTCGAGGCCACAGGTTCCTTTCCTTGTAGGGGTTTTGTGATTCTGGGCATGCTTTTGGGCTATACAAATGGATAAAAGCTCTGGCAGTTTCCAAAAAAGAGCTCAGCCACAGCAACTCCAGATGGTGGCTACTGTAATATGGAGGTTTGCAGTCTCTGTCAGTGAAGGAAGGGACTAAGCACTTTGACAAAATTATAGATGCTTTAAGTGTCAAAGTAAGAAGTACACAACTAGAAAGTCCTTTCTACGGCCCCTTTGAGTTATAAAATTAAAGGGTTTTTTTTCCTATTTCTAACAATCAGATCTTCTTGACTTCAAGTCAGAAAGTGAGGAAGGTGATGTAGGGATACAGTACTGATTTACATATAACACCTTAAAGGTTTGCAAAGCACTATACCTGTGTTTTCTCTTTTGATCTTCACAACCCTTTAAAGTAGGTGCTACAAAAAAACTGGAGCTCTGAGGAGTGAAATAATTTATCAAGAATCACACAGCTACTAAGTGTGTGAGGCAAGATTTGAATGCACCATCTTTCCTGACTCTGGGTCTCACACATTGTCCACTGTACCACTTAGCAGCCCAGGATCAGAGAGACCTGAATTCAAATCCTGAGAAGTCCTTGGTGGAGTCCATAGAATTCTTTCAGGGAATAGAGAGAAAAATTCCATAATAGGGTATCATCTACAAACTTGACATTTCATGAAGACAAAATGCCTTCTGTTGTTGCTTAGTCATATGGAACTCTTTGTGGGGCTGCACAAATTATTGGAATTTGGAGGGGGCAGATTGGAGTTCTTAATCTGAGGTCTCTGAACTTTCTGTTTTGTTTTATTTTTGTACATGGGAGTCCTTTTCCTATTTTTATGATCTCTTTGGGATACAGACCTAGAAGTGCTACTGCTGGGTGGAAGGGTATGCACATTTTTATAGCCCTTTGGGCATACTTCCAAATTGTTCTCCAGAATGGTTGGATCCATTCACAACTCCACCAACAATGCAGTAGTGTTCCAATTTTACCACATCTTCTCCAACATTTATCATTTTCCTGTTTTGTCATGTTAGTCTGGTAGGTGTAATGTAGTACCTCAGGATTGTTTTAATTTGCATTTCTCTAATCAATAGTGATTCAGAGCATTTTTCCATATGACTATAGATCCTTTGATACATAGATCCTTCCAATCCTTTGACCATTTATCAGTTGGGGAATGTCTTGTATTCCTATAAATTCAACACAGTTTTCTACATGTTTTAGAAATGAGGCTTTTATTAGAAATACTGGCTGTAAAAATTGTTTCCCAGCTTTCTGCTTCCCTTCTAATCTTGGTTGCATTGGCTTTGTGCAAAACTTTTTAAATTTTATGTAATCAAAACTATCCATTTTGCATTTCATAATGTTCTCTTTCTCTTGTTTGGTCATAAATTTTTCCAATCTCTATAAATCTGACAAGTAAACTATTCCTTGCTCTCCTAATTTGCTTATAGAATCACCCTTTATATGTAAATCATATACCCATTTTGACTTTATCATGATATAGTAGATGTTGGTCTATACCTAGTTTCTGCTCTGCTGTTTTCCAGTTTTCCCAGTGATCTCTGTCAATTTGTGAGTTCTTATCCCAGAAGCTGGAGTCTTTGGGTTTATCCAACAGTAGGTTACTATAGTCATTGATAGTCACTGATCCACCACTATTTCTTAACCTGTACAAGTAAGTTTTAATGATTGTTGCTTTATAAGTTTTTAGATCTGGCATGGTTAGGCCACCTTCCCTTGTATTTCTTTTCATTAACTGCCTTGATATTCTGGACCTTTTGTTCTTCCAGATGAGTTTTATAATTTTTCCTAAATGAAAGTTTTCCTAAAACCAAAATGCAGCCGTGAATTTTTAAAAACATATTTTGATAACTGTTTCATCGTAACTGGTTTCCTTCGTATCCTGTGCATTCACTGTATGCATTTCACAACATGACTCTTAGGAGGGGGTCCCAGGACCCAAGAAAGGGTGAAGAACCCTTGGGTTGAACCTTCTTGGCAAGGGCGTTAGGAGTATTAAATGAGGTAATGGCTACAAAGTATTTTGCAGGTTTCCTAGCGAAAGCTTGATTCAATTTAACATTTATTAAGTGGCTACAGTGTGGCAGGCACCGCGGGGAGCGTTGGAGATACAAAAAAGCAAAACCGGCCCTGCCCTCCAGGAGCTTACAATGTAACACCGAGGCGGCATTCAAACCAACGTGCACACACAAGCTCCCTACGGGATAAACGCACTGGCAGTAGGAGTCCTTCGCCTTAAGTATTTGCTACATTATTAACAACATTAACTTCCTCAGCGCTCATTAACCCTGGTCCATGGCCCGGCTCCTGGCAGGCCACGCCTCGGGCATCCTGCGCATGGGCGGGAGGAGAGGGTGGGACGAGCGGGGCCCGTCGGTCACGTTCCGCCTGTCCTTCCTCCCCTCCACCCTTCCCTTTCTCGAATCCTCCCTCCCCCGGGAGGCGTGGCCTAGGTCTCACGTCACCAAACCACGCCCCTCCTCCGCGTTACAGCCTGGCTCGGCCGCCATTTTGTCTTCAGTGTCTAGTTTGCTGTCGGCGGAGTCGGAAGCGTCCTCGGTCGCTCGGGTGCTAGCAGGGACTCGAAGCCTTTTGTCTGTGCCGGGCTCCCCCTCCGCGTCCCAAGTGCTCCGGACTTGTCCCGGAGCCGTCGACCAGAGCCGCAGCGACGCTTCCCCTTCCCCTCTCCCTCCCTCCCCTCCTTCGTTGCATTCCTCCTTCCCCGGGACCCCGGAGGGACCCCGCGCCCCGTCTCGCCCCGTTACGCCCCTCCGCGCCCCGCGCGCTCCCGACGTGTGTGAGTGTGTGTGCCCGCGCCCCCCGGACTCAGGCGGTGTCCCATAGATGGCCAGCTTTCCCCCGAGGGTCAACGAGAAAGAGATCGGTGAGGAGCCGGGGCGGGAGGAGGGTCGAGGGTCGCGCCCGACCCCTCTCCAGAATGGAAACTTGGAGGGTGGGGCCTGCTTTTGTCCTTCTGTCCCCAGTGCATGCAGCAGGCGCTTAAATGCCGCCAGGAGTCTCGGAAGGGTTCTCGGGGCATCTGCCAGCATCCGCTGGCGCGCAGGAAAGCTCTTGCTACATTGTAACCCTGCGGGGGTGGCTCCTCGGACAGGTCGGGGCATCCGCGGAGCCATCTCCGCCTTCAGTGATGCTTGTGTCGTTGCACTGGGTTAGAGGACCCTTGGACAGCTTTGGGGCATCTCTTGTAACCCCCGTGCACCTCATTGTTGCCTACCGGAGTAAGGGGCACGTTGGGCGCATCTGGAAGGGCCGAAGAGAGGGCGGGGGCGGGAGCAGGAGCAGGAGCAGAGTAGAGAATACTGGGGGGGTGGGGAAAGGGAGATGGACTCCTACCTAGTCTTGTTATTTTTCAGAGTCTGCTTCACCATCCTTAGGTCTTTAACACTTTGAAACCCTTACTCTGCTCCAGTTTAAGGGAGTGAATGCATGGTCTTCGTTTCTGGATTGATGTCTTCCTTCCCTCCCCCCTTCCCCCCTATTATTTAACATTCAGTTTTAAACATTTGGGGGCTCCAAATTGTTTCCAACCCCCCCCCCTTCCATTGAGAAGACAAGCAATGTGATAGATTTATTTCTAACTCAGAAGGGAGGGGCGGGGAAAGAAAGGGGAGCTGGTTGAGAGTTGAGTGGGAGGGGGGAGCTGAGTGAGGAATCCTGGGAACCCAAGCTTTTTAGGAAGTTGCTGAAATTGGCCCCCAGCCCAGATGAAGTGGCGTTTAGGAAGATGGCCTGCAATGATGAGATTTGTAGAGGAAGGAGGGAGTGATCACGAAGCCATTCATGGGAGAAGACTCTCACGCTGGAATTGCTGCTTCTAATTCATATGGAGTGGGAAGGGTGGGGTGGCCCACACTGCAGTGGCAAGGAATGAAGGCTGTCCACATGCAGTTATTGAACTGTAGGAAAGCTGCCCATTATCTGATTGAGTAGCAAACCTTCGAGGAAGAATAGAGGATTTAGTTGTGTGACAGATAAACTCTGGTGCCCATTTGTCACTCCAGGCTGTATGCATTTTGCTTGCTTATTTGAACGGATTTCTGTATTTCAGAAATCTGAAATATCTGAAAATGGCCAAAGGTGGAGCTTGAGAATGCTGCCCCTAAGATGGACTGTGGAAGGAGGAAGAAGGGCATTAGAACCGGATACGAAGTGGGGAAACCAAAGTACTGGATTGTTTCATGGGTTCTTAAATGTCTAATTTATGCAAGACATTATTCCAGGCACTGAAAGGTAGCATCTCAAGAGGAGTAGGAAGCAGCCAAAAAATTCTTTATCCTGTGTGTATGGAAGAAACTGGGATCTAGAAACAGCTTTCTCTATAGTATCTTCCTGGGCTTATTTCTCTTAGAAATAAAATAAATAGCCAGCTAGAGCTTCCCCATTAATATTGTAAATATGTAATTGTTTTTAGTGATTTTTGTTAATTTATTTTTGCTTAAATACAAAATGATAGAGCATTTTAAATTCAGCAGTTCATGTCTACATTTACAATTTTTAAAAACATTTTTATTTAAAGTTTAGAGTTCCAAAATCCCTCATTCTTTCTCTCCCCTCCCTGAGATAATAAGCAGTCAGATATAGGTTATACATGTGCGATCAAAACATTTCCATGTTAATCATTTTACACAGGAAGATGAATAAAAAGAAAAATATGAAGGTGAAATACAGCTTGCTTCAGTCTGTTTTCAGCAGTATCAGTTCTTTCTCTGGAAGGGGATGTTGTACTTCATGAGCAGCCCTTTGGGATTATCGGGGATCATTGTATTGTGATAATTGCTAAATCTTAGTGGAACAGTGTTGCTAGTACTGTGTACAGCATTCTCCTGGTTCTGTTCGCTTTGTATCAGTTCCTGGAAGTCTTCTCAGGTTTTTCTGAAATCATCCTGCTTGTCATTTCTTATAGCACAATAATATTCCATTATAATTCCATTACAATTACAACGTGTTTAGGCAATTTCCCAATTGATAGACATCCCTTTGATTTCCGATTCTTAGCCACCTCAGAAAGTTACTTTAGACAGTTTTGTACAAATAGATCTTTTCCCTTTTTTATGCCGTCTTTGGGGTATGGACCTTGTGGTGGTGTATTTCTGGATCAAAGGGTTTTATGGTTTCATAGCCCTTTGGGCGTAGTTACAAATTGCTCTCCAGAATGGTTTCCATCAGTTCACAACTCCACCAACAGTGTATTAGTGTATCAGACTTCCCACATCCCCTCCTATATCTAACATTATCCTTTTGTTGTCATTTTAGCCACTCTTAGAGGTGGGATGAGGAGGTACCTCAGAATTCTTCTAATTTTAATTTTTCTAATCAATAATGATATAGAGCATTTTTTCATATCTTTTGGCCATTTGAAATATTTAATCCTTTCATCTCACCATAAAGTGTTTTAGCAAGCTTTTTTTTTTTTCAGTTCCTAAATTCTATATAAACTTATAAGACTCTAGAGGGCTTAAGAGGCCTTCTGTCTCAGGCAGATGATGTGAAGTCCCACACCCTTACTTCACACTTGAAATAGATAAACAATTGAGTATATGTTTTTAAGGTATAGTCACCGTCATCCCCAGCCCCCTTTCTTTTCTGTTGCTTAAATTTTGTGATTCTTCCTTGAATCTCTGGACAACGGATATTTGTTGAACACCTACTGTGTGCAGTTATAAAAATGCAGGGACCAAAGCAGGACCCTGAAAGGGCCAATTAAAACGAGATTATTTTGCTGCCTTTGGGCTCAGGAACAAGGCTTGCTGATTAAATACCTATTGTCCTTTTTCCTGTTTTAGTGTCTGCTTTTTTTGTGAAACCCAAGTGTGGCCCTGCAGGATAAATCACTTGGAATTCTATAATGACTTCCTTGGGTTCTGTGGAATTCCTTGAAGGAGTAGAGTTTTGTAATGAGCTAACAATGGCCTGCCTACTATCTTTATTGTGACAGTATTGTGATTTATTTTTTTATAGGGAGGTACAAGTCTGGGAGTTGGAGGTTTTATTAACCATTCCAGGATTAGCAATGAGAAAGGAGATGAAAAAATGAACAGTGTTCAGCCTTTTTCTTATTGCATTCTTCTATAACTTGTGGAAGTGATATTTGGAAAAAAGGCCAGATGTTTTTGTCTCGTTGTTATTTTACCAATAAAAATGGTTTCACTTTTTCTTCTGGGAGGAAAAGTGACCAATGCCTGTTACTATTTATGTTGGGTTTCTTAAGTCGGCCTTTTGTTCTCCTTGAATAATAATGCTGGGGAGAAGTGATGTCTTCTGCTACTGGCTGGTTTTCTGGTTGAGGGGAGGTGGGAGGTATGGCCCAATTTCAGGATAGGAGACTGGAGAGAAATAGGAGGTAGAATTTGAAGGCCACGAATAAAAGTTCTTTAATAAGAGATGGTTCGGGTGGCTAGGTGGCTCAGTGAATAGAGCACCGGCCCTGGAGTCAGGAGGACCTGAGTTCAAATCCGGCCTCAGACACTTAACACAAAAACTAGCCGTGTGACTTTGGGCAAGTCACTTAACCCCAACTGCCCTCCAAAAAGCAAAAAAAAAAAAAAAAAAAAAAGAATTAAAAAAATAAGAGATGGTTCACGTTTTGCTGGTGTATATGTATTAATGACACTATGGATGGTATTTTGTAGAGAGATCTCCAAGTCTTTAATTCCCCAGGCAAAACTGCCCCTCAGAATAGAAACCTTGTAAAATCACTATGATTTAGTCATAATTTCTCAAAAGAAAGAGGGACTAAAAGTGAATAGTTGACAGCGAAGTATTAGATATTTGTTCAAACCAGAAAACAGATTTAATCCATTTTAGGTTTTCTGAAACACTTTATTGATGAACATTGAGCTATTTCTTTGGTAGATTATCTGGAATTAATTTGGAAAAGATCTTGCCTTTGTCTAGTACTGTGCGGTTGCACTTAAAAAAAAAATCTATGGTATTTTGTCCTAATATCCTCACACAACAACTGAAGCAGCTAGGGCTAGAGTTAGCCATATCCCCATTTTACAGAGGAGGCCTAGAGAAGGAGAAGTGACTTGCTCAAGTCTGTGGCAGGGCCAGGGCTTTAACCTGTCCAGGGCTCCTTATTTTGTAAGTCATTGGCTCCTCTGGTAAGATGCTAAGTATCCCACTCCAGCTGGAGACTCAGTTGAGGGGAACCTGATAGGAACGAAAGAGCTAGTTTATTTCACTATATTAACCATGCTACCAGACTGGGTTTTGTTATTAAAGATAAGTGACTTATTCCTACCCCTTTATCAAACAGTTGTTTTCATGACCAAGGTTAAAGCAGAAAAATTTAAGATGGATCTTTTTTATTATGAAATTGAGTTCCTCTTATTTGTACTTATAAAGGGATGCCTGATTCCATTGTTAGTTGTCAGATGGGTTTGTGAGTTTTAAAAGTTCTGTGTGTGATTATAGTGGGATCTAAAAACCTTATTGACATGTTTCATTCCTTTGAAAGTCAAAATTTTTTTTTTTCTGATTTTATAGTTTAAGATCTTACTATATGCAAGGGGTGGCCCTGGAATCAGGAGGACCTGAGTTCAAATCCAGCCTCAGACACAACACAAAAACACTAGCCATGTGACCTTGGGCAAATCACTTAATCCCAATTGCCCTACCTCCAAAAAGAAAAACAAAAAAGATATGAAAATCTTGTTGGTTGGAGAATGAGGATGCAAGCTAAGAGGGTGGTCAATACTCTCTTTGTATAGACAGCATGTCCTTGTTTTCCAGATTACATTAATTTTTTAAAAAATCTATAAAATTTGACTAGCTGAAATTCTTAAAATTGTTAAAAGTTACTTCCCCTGAATAGTAAACAGTTTTGTCTTTTTCTGTTTTGGGTTTGATAACTTAAAGCAGTTAAAGTCAGCAGGTCTTGGATCTTTGACTTGAACTAGAGTCATACCACATTGTTACCAGAACAGTTTTCCAGTCTTAAAAATTTGTACTTGGGAGGATTTTCAGGGCATGGCCTCTGCAGGGGAGGTTGTGGTTTGGGTGGTAGGCTTTGTTTGGGGGTGGGGGGGTGGGGGTTCATACCTTAATGGGTCCGTTGGCTTGGTCTGAAAGCCAAGGCATTCATATATCAAAGATGAATCAAGCCATTGACCTTCTTTTCTTCTCTTTAGTGAGATCCCGTACCATAGGAGAACTTCTGGCCCCAGCAGCTCCTTTCGACAAGAAATGTGGCCATGAAAACTGGACAGTTGCCTTTGCTCCCGATGGTTCTTACTTTGCTTGGTCTCAAGGACATCGCACAGTGAAGCTGGTTCCCTGGTCCCAGTGCCTCAAGAACTTGTAAGACACTGTCATTTTGTACTTAATTATAGTATTCCAGAATTTGTCTCCTTAAGGAAGGCTATAAATGCAGTAATGGAAATTTGTCACTGCAAGATTTGAGCAGGGATACAGGTTGTGATAAAATCTTAAATGTGAATAATAAGGTCAATTACTAGCAATTTTTTTTCAAGGGTATTTGGTCTCAGAAATTACTGAACATTTTCTCCATTATTAATTGGTCACTTGCCTTTAAGTTTCTAATTCATTCAAGGCACAGATTTACTCCTACCTATGAGGACCCATTATAAGATTCTCTTGTTTAACTCTGAATTTCCTCAGTACTCTTCTTTCTGCACTATTTTGCTTCTGGAACCAGTGAGTTTAATTCTCATCTCCATATCAGTGACTCAGAAGATTGCTATATTTCTTGAATTTTAGTTCCATGTCACCAGCTGTCCATTGGACATTTCTGGTCACATCCTGGAGACATCTCCAACTCACCCTGACCAGAGTAGTTCATCATCTTTCCCACAAAATCCCCCACCTGTCTTCCAAACTTTGCTCCAGCTGCCTGTTCAAGGCATGTCATTCTGCCTGTTTCCCCAGCGTCATCCCTGGCACTCCCTCACCTGCATATCTTATTCCGTCTCTCACCTCTGGCACCTTCTCAACTCACCTGATCATCACCAGGTTCAGACTCAGCTCACTTCTCACTTCCCTCTGAGACTTGCTGCAGCCTCATTGGTCTGCTTGGAACACTTTTTGGTTATTTACCTCTTAAAGCAGAATCATAGAACAGTGTGTGGAAGGAAACATTCTGGTTATTTAAGGGGTGGGGCCCAGTTAATCATAGTTCTACTGTACTTTTATGGTCTTTAAAATCTTAGTGAGAGACGATTGTAAACTGCATTGTTATTGGTGGATTTGTGTTAGCTCTTTACATCCACTGGAGACTTTGTTTAATGTCTTAAATTTGTGCGGTCTCATTTTAGTGGCCTGGACAGAAATTATTTTTGTTTTTCTCTTCCTTTTTAAAGCCTCTTGCATGGCACCAAAAACATCACTAATTCAAGTAATTCAAGACTTCCGAGACAAAACAGTGGTGGCCTTTCAAAGAACAAGCCTTGTGAGCACGTCATAGACTGCGGGGACATCGTGTGGAGCCTGGCCTTTGGATCCTCGGTCCCTGAAAAACAGAGTCGCTGTGTGAATATAGAATGGCACCGATTCAAATTTGGTCAGGACCAGCTTCTCCTGGCCACTGGCTTAAGCAATGGACGTATCAAAATATGGGATGTCTATACAGGTACGGATTCTTCCCCAAGAAACCTCATCATGTGGATTCATGCTTTATAGTATGTGCTTATATGTGTGTGTCATCTGATCTGACTTTCAAAGACCTAATGACAAATCGACCAGCACTCTGTTTCTTTGGTTCTCATTTAAAAGGAAAGCTTAAGAATCACTTTCCTGAATTACAGCTGCTCTTGTTTTAAATAAAGAATTTAGCTTCTCAGCTTAGTAGGTTAAAACTTCAGCTAAATTATCACCTACAACTTCCAAAGGTTAATAATTGATGAGACCAGGAGGTTTGCCTTGAAAACTTCCATGTTATCCAGTCACTAGCAACCTGGCTGGTTAAATGCATGGTTTTAAGGATAGGAGTATGTTTAAAATCAGCTGTCCTCTAAGCATGTCTGGAGTTTTCTATGGAGTCTTGCTAAATTAAGTTCTGTGGTTCAGAAAGAGTTACGAGTTCACAGCATACTTCCTATAACTGAATTATGGGAAATCTGTTTTTGCCAAGTTGTTACTCAGAATTTTTATACATTAGTAAAACTCTATAACTTTGCCATCTGCTTTGTTACTCTTTAAGTAAATGGCATTGAAGGGATGAAGAGAGGACGTTGGGGGGGCAGTTTGTTAGTTAATTATTTCTTTCTAACTAGTAATTTAGTTTTCTTTTTCAAACAGCCAGGTTGCTAGTGATTGGATAACATCGAAATTTTCAAGGCAAACCTCCTGGTCTCATCAATTATTAACCTTTGCAAGTTTTAGGTGATAATTTAGCTGAAGTTTTAACCTACTAGGTTGAGAAGCAAAATTCTTTATTTAGGTTATTTAAAACAAGAGCCATTGTAATTCAGGAAAGTAATTCTTAAGTTTTCCTTTTAAATAAGAACCAAAGAAAGATAATGTGGTGGAAGATTTGTCATTAAGTCTTTGAAAGTCAGATCAAATGACATATATGTTTTACAGGAAAATAATAACTCTTGTCAGATAACAGAGATATCACTATGATTTAGATGGAATGTGTGTTACCTTTTTGATTTGGAGTTTTTGTAGGGGTTTGGTCACAATGGGGAGGTTGTCACTGGCCATTGATTTCATTAGTAGAAGGATCTCCTCTGGAGGTGGGAGTGGAGTCAGTCTCTCTGACTCTGAAGGGCAGGAGGCCTTCTGGGGAAATTACAGTCTTTGTTACTGCTTTTGCCCTATAGGAAAGTGACTTGCCCAGAGTCACTTAGTCTGTGTTGGGAGGACTTGAAATCAGGTCTTCCTGCCATTTAGCTAGCTTTTGATCCATTCTGCCCTGTTTACCCTTTTTCTTTTAAATATGTGGGATTAATGTGTTTTTGAATAGTTGGAAATTTATATTAGTAGGCTTTTCAGGAAATGTATAAAACAACTGGGCCTTATATTTCAAAAATTAGGTTCTCAGACATTTTGGAAATAGTTTAATAATGAGTTTGTTTTTAGTTATGCAAATTAAATCTGTGTGATACACTCTATGCTTTGTTTTCTGGTTTTTCAAAAATTCTTGTTTTTAACAAACTTAGCATTTATCTGAAAGGAAAAAATGGCCTGGGACCTGACTGTTTATAAATAAGGAATCTTCAGAAAAAAGTAACACAAAACCACCCCCAATTAATACACTGATAGATTCTGAGGGTATCAAGGAAACTGATTATTCACTCAGAGAAATTAAAATGCTGATAATAGTTAGCCCCCAAGAGAATTTCCTCTTCTGAGAAAATATTATGAATGTGATTTTAAAAATAAAGTGTTAATCACATTTTTTGTGTGTTTTCATTTGTTTTTAGGAAAACTCCTCCTTAACCTGATGGATCATACAGAAGTGGTCAGAGATTTAACTTTTGCTCCCGATGGAAGCCTGATTCTAGTCTCAGCTTCAAGAGACAAAACTCTGCGAGTGTGGGACCTGAAGGATGATGGTGAGTGAGTGATCACCTTTCTCCTGGAGTTTAGGCAATATCTAATTGTTATGAGGGATGTGCAGTATTAATTTCATTTGTCTTCTTCTGTAATAAAGTATATAATCCACTTGACTTAGAAAATGTGGCATGTAATCCAGTACCTGTCTTTAATTCTTGGAATTTCCTGTAAGTATCAACAAAAGGAAATTGGCTGAGCAGACAGACAGATGCAGTCTGGGAGCCAGGGCCCAGCCCACAGAACCTGGGTCCATTTCAGGCGTCAGTCACAGGCAGTTTTTATTCTGATTTTGTTTATAAGAATGTGAGTAAACCCTCAAGGAACCAATAGGAACAGCTTAAAATCTAGAAGCTAGCCAGAGTAAATAGCAGTTTGGGTCTGGCCATTTAGGATGTGGCTTTTAAGCAGTAGAATAAATCACATTTTGGGAAAAACCATGCTGAATACATTGCTGAAAATATTGAAAGTTAGCAGGTTTTTAGTTCCTCCCTGCCTGTCTGCAGTGTTTAAGGTTGTCAGGCAGTCCTAAACATTTATTGAGTGCCTGTTACATGCCAGGCCCTGTGTGTTAAGAGCAGGGGATTCAAAAGGAGACACAAGACCTCTCTAAGAGCTGATTAGGCCAGCAGATGTGGGATTGTAGGTGGTGCTTACGACAGGGAAGACACTGGAACTGAGAGGGGTGGGAAGGGCTTCCTGTGAAAGGTGCTTTATGAGATACTGTAAATGTTGAGGGCTGCCCTTCTTGGGAGTACCAGGGGTGGGCTTAAGAGGCACTCCAAGAAAGACACTATTGACTCTTACCAACACCCTTAGCATAGCACAAAGACTCGGCTGTGCTCTATGCCTCAGGCCAGAGAGTCACAGCCAAGTTTCTCCGGGCCTATTGTCACTTAGAATGTCAGCTGCTGTTAAGAGGGGAGGGAGCAGAAAACTCAAGTTTAGAGAAGTGGTTTTAGCTTTCAGTGAAACTGGCTATTTCCTAGTATGGTTACGTGGTGTATGGGAGCCCCTGTCCTGTGAATGATTGGTGAATGCTTAGTAAACACGATTCTAGGAGCATAGTTCTAGAGTGGTCATCCAGACTAACTTCTCCCTTTCTTCCTACCCTGTGACTCCCTTTACTCATGTAGGAGTTTCACATAGGACTCAGAAGTGCAAAATCTTGGAAGATTAGATTTTCATTATTTTTATATTCACATGTGCCCTTAGCATTGGCTGCCTCCAGGCCCGGCCAGATAGGCTTATGGAGATCCTCTGATTTAGGTTGTGGGGTTGAAGATAAGACCAGATTCCCTTGATGACAATCTTTTTGATGTCCTGTTTCACCAAAGATCCTCTCTAATGATAAATGAAATCTTTAGATGTCAGGAAAGAGTAGGCATTTAAACTCAGTCAAGCATAATCCCTTAAATTGGAGTTGGTAAGTGTAAAGGGAGAAGATGGGTGAGCGCAGGTGAAATCCTTATGGACTTCAACAGAACTGGCTCATTGTTGCTTGAAATGTCTGCGGTTGTTAATACAACTCTTCTTGTTCAGGAAACATGATGAAAGTCTTGAGGGGACACCAGAATTGGGTTTACAGCTGCTCGTTCTCCCCGGATGCTTCCATGCTGTGTTCAGTTGGGGCCAGTAAAGCAGTACGTATCACAGTTCTTGGGCATTGCCTTGTGAATTGATTATCCTGATGTGCACAATCACTTGAAATCTTAAGTAACCCATCAAGCCTGTGCTCGGTGTCATGACTATCTTAAATGTTTTACAATGAGGAAAAGGTGCATGAAAGAAATGAAATAAGCCAGTAATGATTTTAATTTGTGAATTGAACTTGTACTGATTTTAGCTGAAGCTCTTCTATAAATTATCTAGGGGGGAGGGGAGGCCTAGGGAGTGGGAGTTGGGGAGGGGATCTTTGCATTTAGATGTTTATTGTAAAAATTGAGAAAGTTACTATGTTATTTAGAAGAGAACTAGCTCAAATAAGATATTACCCTGCTAATGATTTTCTTCTCTGTTCTATTTCTCGTCCAGTGTGCTGTTTTTTTTTTTAATGTGAGTCTCAGCTGGTCCTGGACTTAAAAAAAAATGACTTATAAAAATTAAAAGTTGTGAATAAAAGTAGGGGGAGGAGTAGATGGCTTCTGATATTTCTCATCTGGCCTGCCTAGCTACTTGGAAGCAGTGTGGGTGAAAGGTTAAAGGTGCACTTCTGAGAATTGCCTTAGAGAGAGTTTCCTTAGGAACTCCACTCCTGGCCAACCCTAGTTGGGGCAGAACCAGGGGAGCCTGAATTAGCTTCAGGGATGGAGGAGAAGAATGCCCAGGAAAGGCCAGGGAGTGGGCAAAGTAGCATGGGGCACTTGGAGTTGGCTGGGCTGGGAGGCTGGTGGAAATGCATTGGATAGCCAAGACTGGTAAAAATGGGAGTTACCAATGTTGCAAGTTTCAAGCAGAATATTCAGTTTAGTCTTTTAAAAATCATAGAGAAGAGATCAGATGTTGACATTGCTATTTTAGGCTGTGTGTTTTCCATAAGCTTCTTGCTTTCCCTGTCACAGGTGGTGGCAGCAATATTGGTGTGATTGAGGTTAAGCTGGCACCACTCGCACACAGGCGCACAATGGTGCCAGCTGGGCAGAGTGGCATCTCTGGCTACCGGGCTGGGGGCGACCTTTACCATAGGACGGTGAAGTAACCTTGCATTCGGCTGCAAGGGGTACTGTACGTACGCAGGTGCTGGTCGGCGTCCACTTTCTGCTTCTCTTTCTTTCTTTTTTTTTTCTTTATTTTTATTTCCCCACAGTGAAACCCACTGACCTCCTCCAAGTAAATTGGTGTTCCAGTCTTATGGAACTTGGGGGTCTGAATAGTGAAACCAATTTAATGTAGCAGAACTGGCTTTCAGATGGTTTCTCTGTACTATTTTTGGATTTGTATAAGGTGCTAAAGCTACCTTAGTCTTTGGTTCAGTTTAAAATTTGTGCTCGGTTTCCTTTGTTTTGAAATACCAGTATCAAAATCAAATCTGTGCAGAATTTGTGAGCTAGCTTGAAAAGAGGAGGAGGAGTTCATTAATATAAGCCTTGAGAGTTGAAGGCTTTTCCTATAACATTGAGCTGAAATTTGAGTTTAAGATGATATTTAAAGCTATCCTGCACAGTCTAAAAGCTGCAGTTTATAATCCAAAATTCCATGTACACTTTGCATTGAACTAGTAGTAAACTTCATTAATTAATAGCTAAAGTTTAAAAGAATGAGATGGGTAAATCTCATGTCAAATAAATGTTGTGATTTTATTATTTTCCTAAAATAGAGGCACTTTATTTAAATGTATAACATGGTTAAACATCCTTATTGTTTGCCCAAGAAAATTCTCTTTGCTTGCAGTATCTGTTTCTCTTCCTAGGCTCACGTTGGTGACCCAAGCCTATTGTAAACAAGTGATTATCTCAAAGGGAGATGCCAAAGGAGTAACAATTTGTTAACCTTACATTTTCTGTCTGTATATATTTTTTTTAATTTTGGTAGTTTCTGGAAAAAAAGTAAGAAGGGGGAATTGTAGTACTTAACACTATTTCTTGTCAAATTTAGTTAACTAGTTTTTTTTATACACATATATACATATCTGTAAATGGAATTCAGTATAACTTTGTGGTTAAATTACATTGCCTTTTATTTGGGCTTATTTTATAATTAACATTTAACAGACACTTTTGATATAGAATTTGCATGTCTGCTTTAATTAACTTTAAAACTGATTTTAATCTACCTGACTATGACACTGAGCATATTTTTAAATTGTAATTTATACTGCTTAATTTAATATAATTCTAAGTAAATTTAGCAGTTTTAGATAAGATTTGTACTTTTTGTCATCTGTGTATCTGAAGGAAGCTATAATATTTGTTTTTTTATTTCAGGTTTTCCTTTGGAACATGGATAAATACACCATGATACGGAAGCTGGAAGGACATCACAATGATGTTGTAGCTTGTGAGTTCTCTCCTGATGGAGCATTACTGGCTACTGCATCTCATGATACTCGAGTGTATGTCTGGGATCCGCATAGTGGATCAGTTCTGATGGAATTTGGGTAGGTGGGGGCGGGATTGCCTCATTCCTTCCTCTGTCCCTGTCCAGCCTGTTTAACTTTTAGAAGCACAAAGCTTGGCAAAAAATAGGTGCTTGATGAATTCTTGTTGCCTCATTCTGAATCACTCATGTATTTAGGAAACAAATACAGACACATATTCTGATATAAAATATCGTATCCTGGGGCCATTGGGTTACCTGTCCAGCTTTTACTGATGGGCAAATGCCCCTCACCCGAGTCTCCCTCTTGACGTAGCATGTGGAGATCTTTGTGGTGTTGGCCCCTGGGACCTCATTGGGAGAGAATCGTTGAGATAAAAGTCAGAGCCTCTGCGTGTTAAAGTCCTGTGAGACAAGAGGAGCATCAGGTTGGCAAGGTCTGTGGTCAGTCTTCCCTGGACAGGGACAGGCCTCTCACCCGTCTTTCTCGTGTAGCCGATGTGCAGTGCCATTTTCCATGAATAGGAGGTTGTTGGTTTGGAGTGACTTGCCCCCTGAAGGCGTCTCTTTGTCTGCAGGCACCTGTTCCCTCCTCCAACGCCCATATTTGCTGGAGGATCGAATGATGGCTGGGTGCGAGCTTTGTCTTTCAGCCATGATGGACTGCATATCGCCAGTCTTGCTGATGACAAGTAAGTGTCAGCTACAATTGCGTTGGATTTGATGTCCTTTCATTCTTCCCAATGATTATTTCAAATATGTTTTTTAAAGAAGCTTTCTTTCCTTGGGCTGCAGTCGGACTCATCCATTTAATACTAATGCTGTTTGATTTCCTGGGGAATGAGCACCATTGTTTTACTGAAAATGCCCACCCATTAACGCCTGACCAGAAGGGCTTTGTCTTTATTGCACAATGTGATAATAGTTAAAATAAGAGTAGACCATTTGGTTTCTGTTGCTGTGTTTCCAGTGCCTTGCTTGGTGCTAGGCACATGGAGATGGTGCTCAGGAAAGCTTGTTGAAGTGGCAGCAGAGAGCTGGCCCCCTTTTTTTAAAATGCTGGGGCAGGACCTCAACCTGGAGCATTAATGACCCTTCTTTAGATTGTCTCAGAGCCTGTGATGTTTCTTAGGGTTGTTTTAAATGTTGCTGTGACCTTAAGCCAGTTCCCAAACCACTCACTCAGCCTGTCCCGTTTGTCCCAGAATGGTCAGGTTCTGGAGGATCAACGAGGACTACCCCGTCCAGGTGGCAACTTTGAACAATGGTTTGTGCTGCGCCTTCTCCACGGATGGCAGCGTTTTAGCTGCAGGGTAAGTAGTGCTTGCGGCTCCCTGCGGATAAGATTTACCTTGTCTCTCCTAAGGTGAAATGAGTTCTTGCTGAAAGCCAGCACAGCTCCTGTCAATCCTGGAGCCCCAATCACTCTGGGTGTCTCCGTCCGGCCCATCCTTTGTCCTTCAAACGGGACCAACTGACCCACTGCCTATGCTTTGTCCCCTCTCCAGGACCAGTGACGGCAGTGTGTATTTTTGGCCCACTCCAAAGCAAGTCCCAAGTCTCCAGCATCTATGCCGCATGTCGATTCGGAGAGTGATGCCCACCTACCAAGTCCAGAAACTGCCCATCCCTCCCAAGCTGCTGGAGTTTCTTTGCTACCAGATGTTGTAGAAAGTTTGCGGAACTGACTGAATCTCCTTTTCACACACCTCAACCTGTACAGACTTCAAGCATCTGTTGTGACAGGCTTAGAAGAGTTATTTAAGTTGGATTCATTCTTGTACTTCATTTTCAGGCGGAGCTTTTAACAATGTTATTTATAGACTGTATTCAAAACTGTTTCTGAAGATGTTAAAATGAAGGGGGTTTTTAGCTCTAACTGTGAAAACATGTACATACTTAGACATAAACTGCTAGATGTCATGTGTATTTTTATTTTTTTCTGAATTTTGTCGTGTATATATTGCTTCAGTAGTGTTCACAGTATGTATCTTTGCTGTAAAGTGGAAGGAATTTTTATTCTGGGACACTGAGTTAGATGGTCAATATTGACTTAAGGAAAGTAAATTGCCCCATACAAATGTATTGGTTTGGGGGGGTGTCAAACTTCTGACCTGAAAGTGAAAGTTTCTGTGGAGGAAGAGAATTTATTTTCCTTAGGAGTGGCATCTGAGAGGTGAAATTTGAATGCCACATATTAATATAGAACAGAGCCAAGGAATATATAACTAGTAAACAGGTAATTTTCTTGTCTAAATGCAACTGCAGGCCTTACTTTTGAAGAGCAGTTTGTTATTTTTAACCCTCACGGTGTCTAAAGTATTTTAATTGGTTTGGAAAATCCATCTACTGTATTATTGCTTAGCGGCTTTTTTCTGTAGTAATGGGATGTTTTTGTCTTTTTGTTTTTTTTAAGATCCTGGTTTTTGTTTCTGACTGCCATATTATTTCTTCAGGGGGTGATATTGGTGAATTGCCAAAGAGAAGCAATGTGTTTGCTTTTGCCTTCTGTTATTTATCTGTAACTGCAGATATTAAAAATGTATGCATTACACAGAATGCCTGATTATATATTTTTGTTGACTATTTTTATTAAAGACTTGTACAAAATACCTGTCTTTTGTGTGCTTGTTTCTTTGAGTTGCGGATGATTAAGCCCTCTCTCTTTGAATTCTTTTTAACATTGACCGACCCTCACAGCTCAGTCAGACACACTCATTCATGATTTGTAATACCTTGAAATGGAATACATGAGGGCTTCATGTACCGTGGGGCAGGCAGCCTGTTTACATTTGATTCTTTTGGTCATGTATTAAAAATTATTTTAAATTGGAATAAGCATGTTAATAAAACATGTTACCATGTTGCTAAAAGCACAGCAAAGCCTTAAGAGGAAATACAGTTGGTATGCTGTGCAAGAGAGGAAAGGCATGGTCTTTGGGGGAATTAATGTGCTAACAGTCTGCCTCTGGTTATTCATGAGAAATGTGTAACACTGTACTTTTTGAGTAAATAAAAGGAGTTCCTTGGGGAATTTTCAACCTCAATATAACTTGATGTTTAGAGTTCATGTAACCAGGGGTCTTCAGACAATGGGTGTGGTTTTGGGAAATTTAATAAATGGTGCATCAGAACTTTGCACATTGTTTTAAATGACTCATCATCATGCAGAGTATCAGCCCTTTTAAAAAACCAAGTAAATTAGCATACCTGAGAAATTTAAACCAATCATTTGTGTGCATTCGTTCAGTCTCCGATTTAGGATCAATCCTTAGAGTTGCTGTAATTGTTAGTGAACGCTATTGCATATTTGCATGGCCTCCATATGACTGAAAGAATTAGACTTTGTATTAGTTAAACTTTATTACCAGTTAAGTAAATTGAAAGCCTTTTTATCACCTTAGAGGTTAAAGGTAATTTTTCTCATTGATTCCCGTTTTGGCCCAAAGCACAGTTAATTCATAAGAAATAAGGCTAAGATGCAGTTGAGGAAATAATATGATCTGAGCCTTTAAGGAAGAGAAGGACTGTTAATGGGTGAAATGAGGAAGGAAGAAGTGTATCCCAAACACATTTTCCCCACCAAAGAAAAATCTGGATGATACAAATTGACTCCATTAAATGACTGAAATGTTCACATACGTAGATACTAAGTTTAAATTTTTAAAAGATTCTTTTCAGAGCTTTTTTCATCCCTCTTGAGAGCTCCAGTCTATGGGGACCCAATCAAAAGGTTGGGCATTGGAGGAAGGTCTCGGAAAGGGGCTGCCCCACTTGTTTTATGCTGTAAGAAGGGTTAACGCCAGGGCATTAAGACTTTTGTTGGAGTGACAATTAGCAGAAGAGAATGCCCAGCTAATTGGGGAGGTATTTTAGTAGCCTTTCCTAATAGGCTACAAAAGGAAGGATTGTTGGAGTCTCCAATTCTGGAAATTTCAAGAACGTACAACTTGTGTTGAATGAACTTGTCATGTGCTTTGCTTGTCAATTTCCGTGAATTGTGTGCTTGTATTAGCGGTGCTCTCCCAAGGAAAGCTTTCTTAGAAAATCTGAGGTTAAATTGTTAGATTAGTGCCACAGAAGGATGACTGAATGGTGGAGAAAGGTGGAGAAACTTATCTTTTGTAACCAGATTATCCTTTTATGATGAAGAAAAAGGTTGCTTAAAACAGATGTGTTAGAGAAGCTTAAATATAAGATCCTGAAATTTTCTATCCTGTCTTGCATGAGGCAGAGATGGCTTCGCTAATCTGTGCTGCCCCAAGCCACAGAGCCTAGAGTATGCTAAATGGTGTTCATTGTGGGGTTGGGCATGGCGGGCACAGAAAATGAATTTGGCTGGCAATTAGGAGGCACCTTCGTGGCTGACAACAAGGGAAAGAAGAACACTGTCATGATAGAAAAGCACTAAGTCACCTTTTAGGTGTGATTTACATTCAAAATACCTGCTGGTGGTTTAAACCCTTTTTGCAAGGACTATGAATTATGGCTAGATGTATTTGCCCCTTTAAAAAAAATATCTCAGTTAAATGCATTTTAACAAGGGTTAAGAGCCTACTCTTTGAGAGACTGTGTCAAGACTTGAAAAGAAAAATCCCTACTCAAGGAATTTCAATTCTGCTAGTCTAATAACAACTTGTGCACTAATACTGGAAACAAAAGGGAGAAATTTGAGGGCCCAGTAACCATGTGTTTGAATTTGGAATGGAATGAGACTCAGGGTTAACAGTTTCCCTCTAACAAAGGTTGAGCAAAGGTACAACATGGACCCAATTAGATACAGCTTCCCTACATAGCCCTGCATTGGCCATGCTGTTTATGTCAGTTAAGCCAGAGGGGAGAGTTGCTTCTGGACTGACTTTTTATTTTTAGGTCACCCAGAAGCTACATCACGGGCCTCTTAGGTTTGGAGAATAGTTTTCAGGGGGAAACTAGCTAGTTCTCTGTGACAGACAGTGCTCTGATCACATCAGGGAACCTGACGACACGCATTCCTTATGGAGGAAGCGACAACTGAGTCTTGACGTAAAAGAAATAGTCTGAAAGGTGGAGATGAGAAAGTATGTACCACACTAAAGGAACGACTTGTACGAATGGAAAAAGTGCCCCATTCTCTCTTTGATAACAAAGAAAGAGGAAAATGACCCGTATGGACAAAAATATAGCAACTTCCAAGCCACAACCTAAGAACTACAGCATGCCTACTCAAGGGGAAAATTATATATTCTGTATGTGTGTGTATATACACCTATATATATACACATACACATGTGTGTGTTACATGTATACATATGTGCACATATCTGTGTATACACTGTGCATACATATACAGGTGTGTGTTTATATGTATATGGCAGTTAGATGGTATAGTGGCTAGAGTGCCAGGTCTGGAGTACTGAGTTCAAATCCAGCCTCAGACATTCACTAGCTGTGTGACCCTGGGCAAGTCACTTAAATCACTTGACCGTGTTTGCTTCAGTTTCCTCACCTGTCAAATGAGCTGGAGAAGGAAATGGCAAACCACTCCAGTATCTTTCCCAAGAAAACCCCAAATGGGGTCATGAAGTAAATGTGTGTGATATCTATCTATCTATCTATCTATCTATCCCTCTGTCTATCTATCTATGTATCTATGTATCTATCTATCTATCCATCCATCATCCATCCATCTATCTATCTATCTATCTATCTATCTATCTATCTATCTATCTATCTATCTGTCTGTCTATCTATCTATCCCTCTATCTACCTATCTATCCCTCTATCTATCTGTCTGTCTGTCTGTCTATCTATCTATATAGTCTCTATGTGTATGTATATAAGTATACATGCGTATACATACACAAATGTCCATGCACACACACACACATATATATACATATGCATACACATATATATCCTCAGTAGGAGTATTCCCCAGAACTCTCTACAGTGGTCTCTCTTACATGATTCTCTTGACAATCTCATTAGCTTTCATAGGTTCAAGCATCATCTTTATACAGATACCTCCTAAATCTACATATTATCTCAATCATGAATTCAGAATCATGAATATATATGTATGTATATGTATGTGTGTGTGTATATATATGCCTGAACTAGAGCCATGGGAATGCAGAGAAGGGACAAATTCAAGAAATAGGGATTAAGAGGGAGAGGGCTGGAAAGAGAGGGAATAATGATATATGGATGCCACTGAGGTTATGGAAATACGGAAGTTTGGAGGAGGAGCAAGTTGGGGGAGGGGAGATGATGACTTTTGTTTTGGACATAAGATAGTATCTCTCAGATGTCATCTAGTCAGACTCTCATTTTACTGAGGAGGCACCAGAAACCTAGGGAGGATAAAGGAATTGTCTAAAGTCACACTTGTAGTAAATATCTCAGATCTGACTTCAGAGGGAATGGTCTTTCATGTTGTTGTTTTTTTTTTTTTATGCCTCTGGGACATCAAGGGAAATGGCAAGTGAGCAGGCAATTGAGGTATATGAGTAGAATTCATGATGGATGGAGATAACACATAAATCTGGGAGGCATCTGTATAAAGATGATGCTTGAACCTATGAGAGCTTATGAGATCACCAAGAGAGCCATGAAGAAGAGGCCACTGTAGAGAGTTCTGGGGAATATTCCTACTAAGAGGATAGGAACTGGATGATCCAACAAAGGAGACTAAGAAGGCATGGCAAAGATCAAAGCAGGGTCCTAGAGCCAAAGGAAGAGAGAATGTGCAGGGTCAGGGGTGGGTAACAGAATCAAAGACTATAGAAAGGTCCAAGCAGAAGAAAAAGTCATTGGATTTAGCAGTTAAGAGAGTTTTGGAAATCTGGGAGAGAGCAGCCTCAGCCAAGTGGTAGGGTTAAAAACCAGACTGCAAGAAATTAAGAAGGGAGTAGGAAGAGAAGCAGGAGCAGTGGGGGTAGCTGAAATGTTCTCTTGGAGTTTGGCTTTGAAAAAAAGAAGAAAGGACAATGGCTGAGGATGGTTAAAGTCTAGTGTGGGTTTTTAAAGGACCTAGGCCATTTGTAGGCAAGAGTGGGGAAGGAGTTATTGAACTTACATGACAGAGTGATGGAATGAGGGATTGGACAAATGTTTTTATTGACACTTTGTTTTTTTTCCATCACACGCATTTCTAATTATGTTCCTCCCTTCTCAGTAAGCTGCCCCTTGTAATGAAGATTTTAAGAGAGAGACAGAGAATGTGAGAGGCGGATTTAGAGAGAATGAAACAGAAAGAAAAGAATGAGAGACAAAAAGTCAGAGACTGAAAGGGACAGAAGGAGACAGAGAGAGAGAGAGAGAGAGAGAGAGAGAGAGAGAGAGAGAGAGAGAGAGAGAGAAAGAGAGAGAGAGAGAAAGAGAGAGAGAGAGAGAAACATCTTGGCAAAAGTCACCCTACACATCAACTCTGTCTCAAAGCTATTCCCCACTTTGGAAGTCCCCCACCCCTGCAGCAAAGGGAGGGCAGGATGGATGCTGGCTCAGCCCTTTTCTAAGGCCAGGACTGGTGAATTGGTGATAATAACTACACAGTATTAGGTTTCCATTTTCGTTCTTTCTGTACATTGTTGTGGTCACTGTGTTTATTGTTTTCATGATTCTGCTTGCTTTACTCATCATCAGTTTGCATTCTTGCCTGAATTCTTCTTTTTTGGTGTCCCTTGAGCACTGTGATAGACCCCATTAGACTATCACATTCCTAGATCTTAGCACGGTGCTTGAATAGGGGTTTAGTAAGGGCTCATTAAATGATATTCCATTGCCTTCCTCTGCCACAATTAGTCAGTCAATGGGTAGCTAGTTTCCAATTCTTTTCTACCCCTTCCCCCAAAATGCTGATAATTATTTTGGTGTAAAGGATAAATATTTTAAACCCAAGGAAGACAATCTGATACAGTAGAAAGAATGCTAGAGACCTGGATTCAAATCTTGGATCTGCCACTTCCTTTTTCCTTTGTGACCTGGGGAAAGTCACTAATCTCTCAAAGCTTAAGTTTCCTTATCTGTAAAATGGTGCAGGAGTTGGACTAGGGTAGTTAGAATAAGCCTAGATTGAGAATTTACTGAGAAGGTAAAAGAAAGTTATTGGATGTAGGATTTCAGATACCCAGAGAGTTGAATCAAAAGGAAATATCATATGTGACTATGTCTATTAGAAAGTCTCCTTAGGGTGACCAGATGGAGCAGTGAATAGAGCACCAGCCCTGGAGTCAGGAGGACCTGAGTTCAAATCTAGCCTCAGATACTTAACACTTACTAGCTGTGTGACTTTGGGCAAGTCACTTTATTCCAATTGCCTTGTCTTGCCCCCTCCAAAAATAAAAAAAAATTAAAAAAAAGGAAAGTCTCTTCATACAGGGTAGAAGTATCTATCACAGGATGCAAGGGAATGAATGACATCTCCAACAGTAACCCTAAATATCGGAGCATCCTAGGATTATCAGTGGAGCCCTAATAAGAACCTTTGAACTACAGCTGAAATCAACACTGTCAGTGGGGATAAACTCTTGACATTGAACCACACCTCTGGGTACCTTACCCAAGTTAGCAAAATTCAAATGGATCCTTTTGAGGCTGTCCTGATACAAGAAGACTGTAGGAATCTACAGTCACAGCTTACCACCACATGGAATGAGATGGTAAGAGTCATTGTGCCTGGAAAACTTACACATGTTCCCTATATAATGTGGCCTGGGAGAACAATGTGCAGTCATGGCAGTCATGGTGGGATTTGTGGCAATGGCTGTGGGGAGCCAAAAAAGGCCTGATTCAGGACTCAGATAGAGACCTTAGTAATGTACCTTAATTCCTTGCGAGGTGATATGGCTTGCAAAGGTTGGCTCCCCCCAAAAGAATTTCAGGGGCACACTTAAAGGATCTTTGTCTGATATTCTGACATCAAAACCTTTGCCCCCAACCTTCAGGCATCAGTAAGGACAAGTTCCTTATCATATGATGCTACTTCCAAGTTATAACAGATTAAAGACTATTGTAAATCAGATTACCTGATTCCAGGGGATTGATCTGTATGCAAATGTCTTTGAGATAGTGGCCTGCTCTCAGGGAGCATCCTTTGTCCTGTAAATAAGAGGCAACTGACCTTCCCCATGACTTCCTGGGTCTTTGATAACAAGCCTTGTC
>CM053593.1:361890737-361893237 GCA_028646575.1 Pseudocheirus occidentalis
GGAGTGTATATTGCTGTTTGACTCTTTGTCATGAATTAATTGTGTAACTAATCAGTAGTAACAATAAATTTTAATTTTGCTTTCACCAAAAAAAAAAAAAAAATTTTAATATGAGCATCTGTACCTCAGCGATCAGCCAGTGCTACTAACTTGGGCTTTTTTTGGGAGGTTTTGTTGTAGTCTAAACTTAAGAAAGTGATGGAGAAAATTATAATAAGGCTCTTGAATGAGTCTAAATACTTTTCCAAGCAGAATTCATGCTGAGGACATTTCCTACTGGGTAAATTCCTCTTTGATGATGCTACTGAGTCCATGCTATCCCCTGCTGGGTTCTTGTACCATGGGGTCTGAGGGAGTCTGACAGCATTCAAATATTCCATGAAGCAAGGAAATCATTTCAGTCAAAAGTTTTGGGGTGGGCTCCAAGAAAGCTCCCCTTCTCTCTGGTGTTTTCAGGGTCCCTGTGCTACTAATGGAGCATAAGCGGAGTAAAGGGCAGGCTCCAAGTGCTAGAGAAGTCATTGTTGGCTCAGGGCATGTCAGAGCTGGAAGGGACCTGAAAACATGGCCTGTTAGAGTATAGAATGTCAGAGATGGGGTGGGTGGGAGGGAATCTTAGAACATTCCTTGCTAAGACTTTGCTGTTTGTCCTTTGTTCTCAAAGAGGACCGTGGCATCTGGGAAGTGATGCCATAGACTGTTAGAGTTAGAAGGGAGCTGAGAACATAGTTACAGGATGTCAGAAATGAAAGGGAGTTTAGACCATAGAATGGCAGAAATGGAAGAGAGCTTATAGCATCAAGGGGCAGCTAGGTGGCACATAGAATGATGTAATCATGAGGATCTGAGTTCAAATCCAGCCTCAGTCACTTACTAGCTGTGTGACCCTGGCCAAGTCACTTCACCCTATTTTCCTCCATTTCCCCATCTGTCAAATGAGGTCAAGAATGAAATGGCTAACCACTCTGGTATCTTTGCCAAGAAAACTCTGAAACAGATCATCCAGAGTCAGATGCTGACTGAAAAACAACTGAACAGTGACAGCTTACAGTGTAGAACGTCAAAGATAGAAAGGAGCTTCGAATATAGACTGCCAGAACATAGAATATCAGAGAGAGCTGGAAGGGACCCTAAGACACAGAATGGTAAAATGTAGAGTATTATAGCTGAGAGCAATCTTAGAACACAGACTGCCATAGATGGAATGGAGCCTAGAACACAGAATGTCAGAGCTCAGCGACTCTTAGAACTTTAGAACTGCAAGGAACCTTAGGGTCCATCATGTCCAATCTCACTTTACATTCTACAAGGAAGAGTCATAGATGGTCCGAGGCCAAGTGTTTAAAGGCTGGGGCTGGCACGTTCTCCCTTGGTCTAAAAGATTCTCCATATGTCAGGGTTGTGAACAAGGTCAGAGACACTTCCGTCTGGCTGTGCTTTAATGGCTTTTTACCTTATACCTTCCAGACCCCAGGTTAGGAATCCGTTCACTAAATAATCCCTAAATCCCATTATCCTGTGATTCATCCAAGGTCACCAAGTGTTTAATGGCAGACCTAGGAACAGAATCCAGGCCTGGCTGGCTCCAGGACTCACATTGCCTCTAAATTAGTTATTTATTAGCACTTTTGTATTAGCGAGGCTTGTTAACTATAAACACTATATAAACGTAGGTTATTATTATTATGAGATCAAGGAATCTATAAAGGCTTGTTGTTTTTGTTACTGTTAAGATGGCTTGTCCAAGAGGTTTCCCAGAGGATGATGGCCTTTCTCCTAATACCACCCAGTGAGATTCATTTTTAGCTTTTTAATATTTAACATAGTGTTTATGGGGGCAAGGCGGAGGTGGGGGAGATAGGGACTGAAATTTAGAGATAACAGTGACTTGACCCTGATCTGCTGGGAAGATGAGACTAGAACTCCAGTCTCTAGTCTCTAGTCTCTCTATTAAGGTAATACTTCCATGTCCTTGGTGGGGCTTCCTGGAAAGGGCTCCACCCCCATTCCTGAGGAATCACAGGACAGGAAAGAACAGTTGGGGTGAAGGCTGGGGGTGGGGGAGGGCACTCTTGCTCCCTGGGAAACATTGTGTAATTATTAGTTACAAATAATAAGGTCTTTTCTTGAAGAAGAAAAAAAGCACGTCACACAAAAACAACACTACTACATTAAATGTTGCTTTATATGTTTTCCCCTTCAGTTCTCAAAGGTCATCTCTAAATAAGTAACCAGGAGACTAAAAAGGAATTCACACTCTTTAAAAACTTTGTTAAACATTGACATGAGGAGGATGGACCAGGAAAGGGTGTTTGGTTGGCAAACAGATTTTCTTTTTCCTCTTCCATAACACATAGGAATAAGAAACTGTCTTTCTCAAAAGAGACATTTGTCTTTCTCAAAAGAGGGAATCTGGTCTTATTAAAGCTGCTGATGGGGATAGGAAGGAATCTCTGTCCTACATGACTCTCTCCCTATGTGGTAGAAAGAAGGCTGGATT
>CM053593.1:361898237-361928853 GCA_028646575.1 Pseudocheirus occidentalis
ATTTGCAGCAGAGATGAAGCCCCAGGCCTGTGGTGAGAGCACAGTAAAGCAGCTTGGGAAAGGCAGCAGAAGGGTGTGGGTGGTCGGTCTGTGGTAGGTGTGTCTGGAGGAGGGAAGGAAGGAGGGCAGCCCCAAGCCCTAGCCCTGAATCCTTGGGGGAGGAGATTGGAGGGTTTCGGGTTGTTGAGTTTTGTTTTTTTTTTACTTTTTGCTTTTATGCAACTACAGAGAGCACAATGCTCTGTGGTGAGCCCTAGGCGAGGCCTGGATCCAAGGGTACTCAGCCAGAGGCTGCTTCTGGCTTGGAGGGGGAGGGAACAGCTAGAGGCTGACATCTGGAACCAGGTATCCAGGCAGCTGTATGCTGTTAGGCTTTTTTGGGGTCAGTCAAAAAGATCATTAAAAAAAAAGACAATACTGTGTTCTTTAAAAACTATATATAGTCTATAGTTTTGAGAGAGGGAGACAGAGACAGAGACAGAGAACAGAGAGAGACAGAGACAGAAACAGACAAAGAGAGACAGACAGAAAGACAGAGAGCCTAGAGCTATGATTTCATTGGAATGTGGAACTTCCCTTAAGAAAATCCTTTACCAATTCAGATTGCTTCTGGTCTACTGACAGTCTTAGAGAGATTCCTAGGGCAACAAAAATTAAGTGATGTGCCCTGTAAGTATTCCCCTATGGGACAGTAAGCCCCTTGAGGGCAGGGACTATCTTTCTTTTTCTAATCAGCATCCCCGGTGGCTTAGAGCAGTGCCCTACTAAAGTAGACAATGTTTATTGAATCTTATTCCATCACGTGAATCAGAGGTTGGGCTTGAACCCAGATCTCCATCTGCAATGCCAAACTGCTTGGGGGTGGGAGCGGGGGTGATCAGAACTTAAAATTTAACTCCTCTCTGGCACATACTATGTCACATGTGTACATGTATTGAGGGCAGAGTTTTGGGACAGCGAGGTTCACGTGGGAAAGAATTCACTTAGACCTTCTCTTTTAGCTAATGCGAGCTTTTAATTTTATGTGACAAAAACATCACGGGTGTCTTTAGCAAGAAAGCTAAGTGAGACCCCAGTATCTGGGGGAGTTATGCTTAAACGGAGGTTTACAGAATGATCATCTTGTAGAGGTTTTTATGGGGGTTGAAGATTAAAGACAGGACAGGATGAGGGAGATAAAGGGAATTCTTTATGGCTGAAGGATTTAAGGACGGGCAGGACGATACAGGTTAAAAATTAAAGGACCCGGGGAACACAGGATAAGGGTCACAAAAGCAATTCTTTAGTTCATGTTCAAGATGGGGGGAAAGGACTTTAGGGGGCCTTCACACCATTTCCCCAGAAATCCTTGGGGGAGGGGAAGGGGCAAAGGTCATGTCTTCTTTGATCGCTCTTCTGGCTGGTAACATCCAGGTCTTATCTCCTGTCTCAGTTCTGCTTGCTTCATCTCATCACATGGATGTTTCGCTGTTCTGCTTCCATGTCTTCTAAAATAGGTCAGTTCTGGCACCAGATGAGCAATTAAAACATCCAACAACCTCCAGGGAAAAAGCAATATACAAAGTGAGGAAAAACAGTCCTGGAGAGTAAAAGCCTTCGACCAAAAACTGAAAAGGAAAACTGTGCCCAGCACAAGAAATAAAGGAGGAGTGGGGCAGGGCTAAGCCAAGATAAAGGGGCAGATAGATGGCCAGAAGGTATGAGAAGCTGTACAGAAGGCTAAGACTTACATACACTGCCGTACTTTAATCACCTGTCTGGAGAGGGACAGGGTTGGTCTGCCATTTTCAAAGAGGAGCACAGGGTGATGTAGAAGAGTTACCCAAAGACGGTTAGGGCTTCCTGAGACCCCAAAATACCAACATGCTGGGTCCTGTGGAAAGAATTCCACTCAAGTCTTCCCAGCCAAAGGAAAAGTAAAATTTATTGAAAGTTCAAGTTCACCATATGGAGTCCTAGGGCATTCTGTGGCACTCTCACAGAGCAAATCTGTGCTAAAGTATCCTGTGGCGCTCTCACACCACATGGAGGAAAGATGGGACTCTATATACAGAGGAATCTAGGGGTGGTCCAGAGGTGGAGATTGGGGAGGGGCTTCAGGAGGAGCCAAGATGAGGTCAGACTCCAGTAATGAGTGGTTAAGGGTGGGAAGTTGCTGAAGGCTACCTGGAGACCATAGACTAGGGTGGGCCAGGCCAGTTCAAGGGTGGGAACAGGAACATTAAGGGTGGGAAACTATTGGAACAAAGGAGGGCTAAAGACTTGGGCAGAGCCACAACTTAAGGCCCATGACCTCAGGTAAATGTCTTCCCTGGGAAGGTTTACTTTCCCAGAGCCTGTACCTCAAAGAATCAAGGAGAGCTCAAAAAAGGGGGGGTCCCAGAGCCTACACCTCATCAGGAGAGAGTGGGGGGAGAAAAATTGGAACTCAATGGATTGTAGAACTGAATGTTGTAAACTAAAAGTAAATAAATAAATAAATTTAGTTTTTTAAAGTTTCAAGTAAATGAATAATGTAAACAAGATTTCATGGGCAACATTTAACCTGCTCACGCTTGTGGGGGAGAAAAGAAAGGAATATATTCAGAAATGAAGAGGATGTAAAAATAAAATCTATTAATAGAAAATCTAAAAGCAGAGAGGAGTAAGGAAAAAATAAGCCAAGTCCCAAAGGGAGTCAGCTGAATTTTTTCTTTGACCAAAGACCTCTGGGTATAAAGTTCTGTTTGGTCCTCCTAGTTCTGCCCCCAACTTGCCCCGCAGCTCCAAATTCAGCCCAGTTCCTTATTGCTGAACCGCCAGGCTACTTCCTTTCCTGTTTTCCTGCTGGAGCTGTGGCTGCCTGGGAGGATTCATCCTCTTTTTCTAACTGCCTCCAGCTGTGTGGGTGGGGAAGCTTGAATGGTCATGAAAAGAGGTCATTTCTAAAGAGCCTAAACCTGGAAGTTGCTGGGAGGGGACAGGAATGGGGTTGAAGTAGGTATGGGAGGTGACGGTAGCTTCTCGGAGGAAGACAAAAGTGTCTCTGCCCATGAGTGAAAAGTCTGAGTTATGGAATGTGTATGTGTATTTTAAAGAAATGTAGCTTAATTGCTTAGAGTGCTGAGACTAATTAAAGCTGGGCCCCAGAGCTCAGTCAGGGACAGGGTTTCCTGGAGAGGAAAGTGACTTGTGATTAACATCTAAAATGCAAACGTTCCTGCTGAAATGCTTAAAAGAAGTCTATTCTAAGTAGGTTAAACATTCCCCCTGATACCATGTTTATAGTATTCATTGACTCGGAGCTGTCTTTCACACTCAGCTCACCACACCAGATTTGATGACAAAGTGCAATTTGGCCAGAGATTAGCACTGCAATAAAGGTATTTTAAGGAACTATAAAAGAAAAACTTGGCTTAGTCTGGGGATCATAAATTCTGAATTATAATAACTCACATTTATATAGTTTTCTTAAGAGTTTGAAGAGGTAGGTCCACAGGATTCCAGGATAAGAGCTTGGAGGAATCTCACTGTCTAGTTCAACCTCCTCTTCAATTTTAATTTAACTTTATTGTTAAAAATGACACTTTAAATTTTTTTCAGTAAACAAAAATCTTCCTTCTCTCCCTTCTACTGCCTCTCTAAATAGCTAGGGACTGCCATAAAACACAAAATGCTGTATCTGGAATAAGTAAGACCAAATCAGACTAAATCTGATACTCACTAGTTGTGTGATCCTGCCCAAGCCACTCAACTAGTCTGACTCAGTTTCCTCAAGTATGGTCTTCTCTTTATATGTGAAGTGAGATTGCTGAGGTTTAAGAAGTTCAAGGACCTCTCAAGAAAGGAAGTACAGGAGAGGGTGGTCTGGAATGAATTCACAGATTCAAGCATTCTTCAAGCCTAAGTGACAAAGTTAGGTATAAAGCCCATATAACTGTCCGAGCTCCTTAAGGAACTTGCATTCCCCGAAGGAATTTGCAACTTGATGAAACAAAACTAAAGTTTACTTAGGAAAAGTAGTGGATTATCTGGTAGATATGCTAACTAGGTGATAAATTACAATCTTGTTCCCAGGCTTCATTCACTCCAGATATCGAGGGGTAGGGGTTCCTCTGGGGTGTATTTTTGGTCTGTTAAGTCTCAAATCAAGATAGCTTTGAGAGTTGATGCCTATAGCTTGACCTCTGGATTGAAAAGGATAACTTTGGGAATCAATACCTGATAATTGTGTGCTTACAAGATAGTCCTGTTTTTACAAGAGAATTTCTTCAGAGGTCAGCTGGCTCTTGTGATGGGGAAAGATAGCTTGTCTTACTGGGGCCCCCTCATGAGTTATTGCAAGGGAGTGTCCTTGGGCTGGGGAGAAAACTGTCAGGGATAGTGTTCTGAGGCTAGGGAGAAATGTGATTTTGGAATTGGGGTCCAAGCACAAATACCCAATAAAGACTGAATGACCTTCAAGGGCCATTCTAGATGTAATGCAGTGATTCTGTTATATGTTAATAGCCTACTTTGTTTGAGGTGCCATCCTAGAGCTACAAGCACAAAAAAAGAAACTGTTCTGCCTTCAAGGAGTTTACAGTCTACTAAGGGAAAGCAAGTAGGGCCCTAGACATTTTTGGAGTCAGGATTCCAATCCTACCCATTTTCTAGCAGTGTACCCAGCTGATTCACTAAACTTTTTTGGGCCTCAGTTTCTCGAGGGTCGGACTTTGCCTCCCAACTCCTAGGTATACAGGGACTAAATGCAAAGTAGTTCTGGGTGTGATATTACAACTAGAGAAACAGGGAAAGGTTTCTCACGGGATGTGGCCGCCAAGATGAACTCTAGAGGTAGCTACATGACCCGCCTAATCCTGCCACCCCCCCCCCTGATTAGTGGTGCCCAGGTAGGTGAGGTTTTATTCTAGGGTTGGTGGGTGAAAATCTATTTTCAGAGAGGCGCCGCTCTAATGCTTTTGGATTTCTTCCCTCTCCTCTGAGTGGCCTCTGATCTCACCAGCAAACTAGGATGCACGCTTGACCCAGTTTCTCCAGTGGGTTCTGCCAAAGTGGCGAGGAGATCCAGATGTTCCCCAGCTAGGCTTCCAAAGCCACCCAGAGAGCAGCTGGAAGCTCTGGCCTAGGCCACTCCCTTGGCTGAGGCAGCCCTTGGCGGTGAGGTCCTGGGGTTCTCGACACCCACTCCCCCCTTGGCCCTTCTTGCCCTCTTGCCATTTCTGAGCTGGCATAGTCATTATGTCAGTGACTTCTGGCATTTGCCTCCTCTGTGACTCATTTGACTGAAAGACAAGACTGGGGCCTTTGTGGGCCGCTTCCCTTCCTTTCCTCCCTAGCTTTGGCACTGGCCCACACTGGCAGAATTCCCATCTTGGCAGGACTTGCCATGCCCAAATGCATGGACCAGAAAGATGGAGGTCGACTGCTTCTGAAGCAAGAGCACCCTCTGGTGGCAATCCTGCATCCCCGGCACTCAGCCAGGAGCAGTGATGGACACCCAGGATGGGGAGACCTCCTCCTAGCAAGCTGTGATCCTAGGATCCTAGATTTAAGGCTGGATGTCATTGAATCCAACCACCTCATTACACAGCTGAGGAAACTGAGAGAAAGTGACTTACCTAAGATCACACAGCTAGTAAGTGGTGGAGACTAGATTTGAAAGGTCTTCCATCACCCTGATTTGAAATCCAATATTCTTCCCACTACACCCAACTGCCCCAGCACCTCTCCATTCTTCTTGTATTTACCTGTACAAGTAAATCTTGCTTTGGAGGAAGTAAATACTGATTGCAGAGAAAGCAGTCAGAAGGGACCCTGCTCTTCAGGGACCACAGTTGTGAAGGGCCCTCACTACCATATTGAGAAGTTCATTTTTTGCCTTAGAGGGAAAAGAGAGGCACAGAGGGTTTTTTTTTGGAGCAGATCCATCAATAAACATTTATTAAACACCTACTCTATGCCGGCCCCCGTGCTAAGCCCTGTGAGTACAAATATAAAAAAAGAAAGACTGTCCCTGCCTTCAAGGAGCTTACAATCCAATGCAGGAAGATAAAACACAAAAGAAAGTTGAAAAGGGAAGTAAAATCAGTCAGAGACCACTCAGAGCAGCCAGCTAGAGGAGGAAGGAGAGGTCTGAGCTGAGTTCTCTCCTTAAATGGAGGTCTGGAATTCATTGCCTCATTCTTCAGTCTTAGAGGTTTAGGGGAGTAAGGAGGTGGAGTCCTGAGGCTACTGATGAAGTTAGCCCAGAAATGAGTGTCCTTTGCTTTAGGAAGATGCTTGGGTATCTGCATTAAGGATGCACTGGAGAAGGGGAGAGAGGAAGCCTGGGTGGCCATTATGAGGCTATTTAAGAGATTCATTGAGTGATTTCTTTCTTTTAGGGTAGGGGACCCAAAGCATATTGGATCCTCAGACTAATAGACATTGACCTATGACCTATGACCTTCTTCTATGACCTCTTCAAGCTTCATGGGAGCCAACATCACTGTCTTCGTTTTTTTATATTGGAAAAAGTACTGAGTTCAGATCTTTGATCGGCCATTTGCTGTTTCTGGACCATGGGACAAAGCGCTTCCCTTCTCTAATTTTCAATATCCTCTTTTATAAAAATGAAAACGTTGGATTAGATGGTCTCTAAGCTTCCCTTCAGCTCTCAATTTAATAATCCTAAGCAGAGTTCTAATTAGGAACTTTGGTGGCACAGTGGATAGAGTGCCAGGGCTGCAGTTAGGAAGCTGAGTTTAAATCTGACCTCAGATACTTAGCTGTGTGACCCTAATTAAGTCACTTTCATCGGTTTGCCTCAGTTTCCTCATCTGCAAAATGTGCAAATTTAGAGACATCTCTACTCTAAATGTTCATTTGAACTCTGTGCCAGACTGAGCCTTCAGAGATCATATTAGTCTGATCGGCCACAGCAGAGCACACTATAGCCTGACCCCAACATAGTGATGTCATTTTGATCTTCAACAATGAAGGACAACCAAGCAACCCCAACCAACCACCCAAGATTGTTGTGAAGATCAGATAAGCTACGAATTGTGAAGTGCTTAGCACATTGTACGGCTCATGGGAATGCATATTAGTTATAATTATTATTACTAGTGTTCAAGAGCAAAGGGGTGGAGTAGGGGCCAACTCTTGTTCAGTTGTTATAGTCATGCTTGATGCTTCCTGACCTTGGCAGTGATATTGGAGAGGTTTGCCATTTCCTTCTGTAACTCATTCTATGGGTGAGGAAACTGAGTCAAACAAGGTTGAGTGACTTGCCCAGGGTCATATAACTAGTGAGTGTCTGAGGCTGGATTTGAATTCAAGTCTTCCTGAGTCACTGCGCCACCTAGCTCAACAAGCACAATTGGATGAGGCATTCATGGAAGAAAAATAGGATTCTAGTGATTCAGTGACTCCAGTCAAATCAGGGAAGGGGGTATAGGAGTAGGACCCTCACCATAGAAGGCAGACTCCAAGAGAAGTCAATGTAAAAATCTTCAGAAGACTGGGAAACTCTGGAACAGAGCTTGGAAGAAAGTGTGTGAACCTACTCCATCAGTGGTAATCTAGGGAAAGACCCCACCCTAGCTATGTCTCTGAGCCTATATTCTTCCAAAGAAAGCCCATTCCAATGAGCATTTCCCCCTCTGACATTTTCAAGTAACAACTGTGAGAACTAGCTGAATGAAAATGGAGGTTTGGGCTTCTTTTTCAATAGATGTCTTGGGTTTATCACCAAAGGAATCCCCATTGTCCAAAGAGTGTCAAGAACTCCAAAACCTGGTGCCATACTGAAAATCTAGTTAAAGGCATCAAGAATGACCATTAGTTACAAATCAAACCATATTCCACATATATTTAGCAAGAGGTTCACCTCTAAGTTTCCAATTTGTATTGGTTGACTCTTAACTAGCTGCAATGTTTAGGGGCTAACTAAAGGAATAAATATTTCTGCAGGATCTAATAGTCTAGGAAGAAAACCCATGTGAACCCTATGTAGCTCTGGCAACAAGTCCCTTTGGTTTCACCATAAGGTCAATTATTCCCATTAGGGAGACTGCTTTCATTCTAGCCGAAGGACATTGAGTGGGGCCAGAGATCTAAATAGAATTCACCTAGATAATTAAAAAGGAAGAAGGACCACTTGAAAGCACTGCTTTTTGCTGCCTTGTTGCCCATATCTAAATGGTTTCACTGTGAAAATTAGTCCCACTAGGAAAATGCCAACTGAAACAGGGAACACAGACACAACCACATAGCGAAAGTCTTCTTAGAAGGTGACAAATCATATCAGATTACTGTATGTAGTTAGAATGCTGTTAATCTGAGAAGTAAAGAAGTAAGTACATTATACTTCTGAAGAAGTAAAATATTACAATTAGGAACCTTGAAATTTAACTAGTCCCATATATTAGAAAAGATCCACCCAGCAACCCTCAGAGGTGGTTGCCCTCCATGACCCCATTTGGGTTTTTCTCGGCAAAGATACTAGAGTGGTTTGCTATTTCCTTATCCAGCTCATTTGACAGATGAGGAAACTGAGGCAAACAGGGTGAAGTGACTTGCCCAGGGTCACACAGCTGGTAAATGTCTGAGGTTATATTTGAACTCAAGTCTTCCTGACTGCTGGTTTGCCCATCTACCTGCTGCGCCACCTAACTGTCTTAGTTCCACTGCATCATTCTAAATACTTGGGATGTGCTGTGTCTGGTTTTATTATACAGGATGCCCCTTCCTGCTTTCAGGAGTCCAGCCAAACTGGCCTTTTTTCTATTTCCTCCCCACGTACAAAAACACAAATAAAAATAACAAGCATAAATAGGAAATTAAGGCACATTCCATCTGCTAAACAGAATCATCTAAAGAAAGCAGAATCTATTTGGATTGAAAATGTTCTGTTGGGGTGGCTAGGTGGCATAGTTAATAGAGTGCCTACCCTGGAGTCAGGAGGACCTGAGTTCAAATCCGACACATTTCAGACACTTAACACAAAAACTAGCCGTGTGACCTTGGGCAAGTCACTTAAGCCCAATTGCCTTCTTTTAAAAAAAAGGCAAAAAAGAAAAGGCGAAAATGTTCTGTGGAAATCAGTGATAATTTAATTTGATATATTTGATATATTGTTTGATATATTGTTCCTAAATTCTGTATGGGAAATGTCTATACTTCAAGAAACAAATCCTCCTGGAAAACTGTTGTGCTTGTTGACCGATAGGATCTGGCAATTCATTGTGACTCTATCCATTAAAAAAGTAAAAATTTTAAAAAGGGCATTCACTTGCTTGATTGGTTACATTGATCAGAATTACTTAATAAGCAACAGTCATTGTCTACATGTCTGCCCGGTCCACAAGGATTTAGAAATAATAATGAAATATATTTAATCACATTGCTCTCAATTTAAAATATTATTATGAATATTATTTTTAACAAGAGTGAAAAAGGGATTTTTTTTTACTGTTAATACATCAAATACATCTGGAAATACGGTTTATTATATCTTTATCTCACCTTTTAAAAATTTCTCTTTTATGTTTTAACATTCTTTCCAGTAATGTTTTCTGATGTAGCTAAATATTAACAAAGTGGCATATATATATTTATATAATTTATAAATAACCACACGTACATTGGAGTTACATACTCAGCCTTTTTTTAGCTGAAATAGGTGGACAATTAAAAGTTTTGAGATCCTTGTCCTAGCCTGCTTCTCAGGGTTTGGGTTTCTGCCTACTGCCTGCTGCTAACTCTTCTCATCCCAAAGTAATATTCTCCAACTGCAGGGGACCAATTTATTTAAATAAATTAATCCACTTCAGAGCTGGTTTAGCACTGAAAGCAAGCCCTATGGATCAGCAAGACCAATGCCAGGAAAATGTCTTATAAATGGGCTTTATGAAAATATTTCTCTTGGCAGTTCCCTTTCCCAGGAGGCCCAATCCCTGCCTTTTCTCCCCAGTCCCTTTCATTCACAAGATGGTGATTTAAAGTAATATGAAGAAGAATCTTGGATTTTTAGAGTCAGGATTCAGGAAAGCTCTTTAGGACAATGCAATGAGGTCTCCTGGGAAGTAAGCTCTTCTATACATGGGAATTTTCTAGATAAATGGAGTTTAGTTTTTAAAATTTTTGCATATTTTTAGCTTAACCACTTTGCAGGAATATATGCGGGTCTCTGTCTCTTATATCTACATATGTGTATATCTGTGTGCATAATTGACATACATATATTTTGATGTGTAGATATAGATACATATCCATATGCCAAATTCTGTGATTTCATACACATAGACAGTTCTTAGAACACTCCCTCCAGTCATATGGATTGACACTTCCTCAATCACTTCTAGTCTTAAGATAGTTGCCTGGGGTTTTGAACTGATTGACTTGTTCAAAGTTGAACAGCCAGAATGGGGAAAAGTTGGACTTGGACTCAGGTCTTCTTGGTTCTGACATCAGCTCTCTCTCTCTCCCTGTACCACGGCTGCTTCAATAGCAAGCAGAATTTACAGAACACGGTTTAATTTTTGAATGACTTTGTCATCTCTGCGAACTTTTTTTTTGAGACTAGGTTTCCTTATCTCTCCCAGACTGAAAGTACAGGTCCCAGACTGGTTGGCATGGGAACTTTGACCTGTTCCATCTTCCAGTCTGGGTCAGTTTGCTCTCCTTATGGACCATGGCAGTACCCTCTGCCCAGGAACTCACCATATTGATGCCAGACAGTATGGATGTTTGAGTGACTCATCCTATCACAGTTTAGGAATTCCCAGGTTCAAGAGATTCACCACCCTCAGCCTCCTTGGTAGCAGGGGTGACAGGGTACGGACCCCCATGCCTGGCCACCATGAATATTCATCAGTAATACTGGGCTGCGCTACAGCCGAGTCACCGCGGGCAGCTGAGTTGTGTGGGGTTATTCCTGGCTGCACTGAATGGTCCCACACTACTGTGCTCTCATGCCTCTCAAGTCTGCTTTTTGTAGTTCTGCCAACTCTTCCTTTTACGACAGAGGGAGAAGGGTCCTTTCTTGTTGCAAGCAATGTGCCTGTTGGGTCATTGTCCTATACAGAGATAGGGGTCTTCTTGTGCTGGTGGCTGGTATAAATAACAGACCCAGAAAGAACAGTTTTACTGGAAGGCCATCATTTAAGGGTCAGATATTGTTGGAAAGCTAGGGGGGAGGTCAGCACAGATTAGGTCAAGGAGAGTAGCACAGGTGATTGGCAGATGAGTTGGTCCCACTCAAGAGGACATTTGATCATTATAATATCTTGCACCTTATAACTCCTTTTTCCTAAATTGTGCCTGCTTCTCTGAGGGCCAGAGCAGTGGCTGGCATCTAATATAGCGTCTAATAATAAAACAGACCGCGAGGTGGCCATAGTGCATAAAGTGCCAGGCCAGGAGTCAAGTTAAACTCATCTTTGTGAAACTCATCTTCCTGAGTTCAAATCTGACCTCGGACACTACTTGTAAGACTCTGGACAAGCCACTTAATCCTGTCTGCCTCAGTTTCCTCATCTGTCAAATGAGCTGGAGAAAAAAATGGCAAACCAGTCCAGTATCTTTGCCTCAAATGGGATCACAGAGAATTGGACGTGACTGAAAATGCCTGAACAACCCACAGTCACAAAACACCTTCCTCACAACAACTCTGAGATGCACAAAGAACAATTTTATTAATCCCACTTTATATCTGGGGGAGCTGGGGGTGAAATAGAGAAAATGACCTGCTGTTCAAGGGAGAATTTGAATCTAGACTGATTCTAATACAACTCCCACAATTCTATCCAACCCTGGCCATTTTTTTCATCTTCTATAATCCTAGAAAACATAAGCAGGAGGGGAGGAACGGGATGAGACCCCTGTTGTTTTGGATTCGGTCAAAGCAGGAATTTGTCACAAGGTTTTTGTTTTCATTTTCTTAATGGGGGAGGGAGAAAATTGAGGTGGAAGGAAGAAAAAATAGATTGAAAAAAGTCCATTTAATTTAATAAATGTTCTTGGACTAAAAAAAGGAAATAGATTAAGCAAGTCTTTAGAATTGTGTGTAAAATCAGAACAAATAGGCTCTGAAGGCCTGAAATGATCTCATGTGAACAAAGCTCAAGAGGTTTAGTGTTTGGCTGCTAATACAATAGCCCAGGTGAGAAAGAAGAAGTTACTGGACCAGGATGGTGATCCTTTGAGAGCCTGGCAATAGAGCTGGCAAGACTTGGCAACTGATTGGATGAGGAAGGGAAAGAGCATTGAGTGACTGATCAATTTGTTTGTTTATTGATTGATATATTTTTCCAATTCTATGTAAAAACCATTTTAAAACAAGAAATAGAGAACATTATGAAATGCAAAATGGATAATTTTGATTATATTACATTGAAAAGTTTTTGCACAAACAAAGCCAATGCAACCAAGATTAGGAGGGAAGCAGAAAATTAGGAAAGAATTTTTACAACCAGTGTCTCTGATAAAGGCCTCATTTCTAAAATATATAGAGAACTGAATCAAATTATAAGAATACAAGTCATTCCCCAATTGACAAGTGGTCAAAGGATATTAACAGGTAGTTGTCAGAGGAAAAAACTAAAGCAATCTATAGTCATGTGAAAAATGCTCTAAATCAACATTGATTAGAGAAATGTAAATCGAAAGAACCCTTAGAAACCATATCACACTTATCAGATTGGCTAGTATGACAAAACAGGAAAACTGTAAATGCTGAAGAAGATGTGAGAAAATTGGAACTGATTACTGGTGAACTGATCCAACCATTCTGGGGAACAATTTGGAACTATGCCCAAAGGGCTATAAAAATGTGCATACCTTTGACCCAGCAATACCGTTGCTAGGTCTGTAGCCCAAAGAGATAATAAAAATGGGAAAAGGACCTACATGTACAAAGATATTTACAGCAGCTCTTTTTGTGGTGGTCAAGAACCTGAAATTGAGGGATGCCCATCAGTTGGGGAATGGCTGAAAAAGTTGTGGTTTATGAATACAATGAAATAATACTGTGCTATAAGATGAGCAGGTAGATTTCAGAAAAGCCTGAACAGTCTTATATGAACTGATGCTAGTGAAGTGAGCAGAACCAGGAGAACATTGTACACGGTAACAGCCTCATTGTGTGATGACTTACTTTAACAGACTTAGCTCTTCTCTGCAATGCAAAGGCCTAAAACAGCTCCAAAGGACTCATGATGGAAAACGCTTTCCACACCCAGAAAAAGAGATATGGAGTCTGGGTGCAGAGCAAAACATACTATTTGCTTTCCTTTTTAATTCTGTTTTTTCTTTCTCATGGTTCCTCCCATTCCTTCTAATTCTTCTATGCAACATGACTAATGCGAAAATATGTTTAATAAGAATGTACATGCAGAACCTATATTGGACTGCATGCTGTCTTGTGGAGGGTGGGAGGGAACAGAGGGTGAGAAAATTTAAACCTTATGGAAGTGAATGTTGAAAACTAAAAATAAATAAATTTATTTGCTAAAATTTTTTTAAAATTTGTTTTTTTAAAGTTTCGAGTTTCCAATTCTCTCCCTCCCTCTTCTCCTTGCTGAGAAGTCAAGTCATTTGATATGAGTTATAAATGTGCAGTTATGCAAAATGTATTTCCATATTAGTTATGTTATAGGAAAAAAAACCCCAAGAAAAATAAAGTCAAAATATTGTTTTGATCTGCATCCAGACTCCATCAGTTCTTTTTCTGGAGGGGGATAATATTTTTCATCTTAAGTCTTTCTGAATTTTCTTGGTTGGTTGTATGCTGAGAAGAGCTAAGCTGATCATCATTACAGTGTTGCTGCTGCTGTGTACAAAGTTCTCCTGGTTCTGCTCACTTCATTTTGCATCAGTTCATGTAAGTCTTTCTAGGTTTTTCTGAAATAAGTCTGCTTGTCATTTCTTGTAGCACAATAGTTTTCCATCACAATCATACACCACAACTTGTTCAGCCATTCCCTAACTGATAAGCTTCCCTTAAGTTTCTGATTCTTTGTCACCACAAAAAGAGCTGCTATAAATACTTTTGTACACACATGTCCTTTCCCTTTTTAAAAAAAAATCTCTCTGGGATATAGGCCTAGTGTTGCTATTACTGGGTAAAAGAGTATATGCAGTTTTACCACCCTTTGACCATAGGAACAAAAATTTATTAAGTGCCCACTCCACGCCAGGCATTGTGTTGAGCACTTTACAAATATTATCTCAGTTGCTCCTTACATTGTTCTCCCTGTCAAGGAAACTGAAGCAGACAGAAGTTAAGTGACTTGCCCAAGGTCACACAGCTAGTAAATTCTGAGGTAGGATTTGAACTCTGTTCTTCCTGACTCCAACCTCAGGGCTCTACCCACTGCACCACTTAGTTGTTAGTCTTTGAATTATTTTTGCCCGCTCCATTCAGTTTCTCACAAGCAAAAAATGGGTAGGACAAAGAGGACAGCTACTAGTAGCTGTGTTGGACTGGAAAGTCTGGTTGTGGGGAGAAAAACTTTAGAAATCAAAATGAATTCAGAAGGAAATTCCTCTAAGAGGACCTGGCACATATTATGTTGACTAATTTCTCTGGGTCTTAGTTTCTTACTCCATAAAATTAGACTCAGTAAGTTTTTTAGGTCCCTTTTAGGCAACAGTGTGTGGTAAATAAATGTTTAATAGCCAGCTCTCCTTAAAAAAATGTACACAAGACTCATTTTAAAGTTTAAGGTACATTATTAACATTTTTCCATCATTTTCTTAAATCTAGACAATGAATAAAACAATCAAAACCGGATTGGTAACATTTGCGGATTTCTGAGGCATAAATGTTCACACTGAAAATTTAACAATTGGCTCTCTCAGTTCAAGCTGGCACAACCTTGACTCCATGTCTAATGGCCTCAGATTCTCTGGGCCTACATTTCTTCTGTAAAATAAGAGGATAGAATTTGATAGTTCCTGGCATCCCATGCATCTCTAACGGCCTCAGATTCTCTGGGCCTCAGTTTCCTCCTCTGTAAAATGGAGGCCATAACATTTGTCCTCCATATCCCACATTATTATAGTGAGGTCTTAATTAGATAATAGATTTAAAAATTGTTTTTAAGAGCCATGCAAATATAGGTCGGGTTTTATTCTATGATTAGAAAGCTGTTGCTTTTCCATTAGGTCTCTCATGAGCTGGAGGAGTCAGGATCAAGGGGATAATTGCCACTGGGTTGTGTCCTAGGAGTGGCTAGCTGAGGATCTGGGTCTGGGGGCTACCTTTTCGAAAGAGGTACTTGCTGATTATGCCAGGTGAGATCACGTCCTAGGGGGTCCCCCTGCTGGGAGGGGGCATTTTGGGATCTGTGTCCAGGAAAAGAACTGGGAACCAGGTTTCATCTTTACTTAACTATCTGATTGGCTGCCCTCTTTCTCAGTTTCCCCTTCTGTAGAATGATGGTTTGGGACTGGATGATCACTAAGGTCCTTTCCAACTCGGAGTCTCTCCCTAGTTTCTCTGTCTGCCCTCTCTCTCAAAATTCAGCTCACATTTCCTATCTAAAGGCCCAATTACTCAATAATAAAGAGTACTGTACTGATCCTTGGCAAGGATCAAGTGAATTAACTTATGTAAAGCACTTAGCAAACCTTAAGATCCTATGTAAAAGCTAACTACTATTATAATAACCATATTTTATACGGTGCTGTGAGGCTTGTGGAGTACTTCACACAGATGCTATTATTATTCCCATTTTACAGATGGCGAAATCAAGACTGGTGAAAATCGTGGCTTGTTCAGGGTCACCCAGCTGGCCTATCTTGAGATGGGATGGTAAGTGTGGTCCTTCTATCCGATGCATCCTCCAGCTGCCTCGCGGTCAGTCTCATTTTACAGATGGGAAAACCAAGGCTGAAAGAGGGATGAAATGACTCAGGTACAGCCACACAATTGTGAAGAGCCAGGACCACGGCCAGGCTTCCAGCCAGGGTCCTCTGGGTCCTGACTCTGCCTCCCCGGGGCACTGCCCCTCGCCGCCTGCGGCCCCTGAGAGCTGTCCAGGGGACCTTGGTTTCCTGCAGGAGGGAGGTGTTAGCAACGAGCCGCTTCCCGCCAGCTCCACTTCTTTTCATTTCCCGCCATTGTCTCGGTTTCCTGTTGCCCAGGCTCCCCCTCCTCGCTCCGAAGCCTCCCAGGGAGCGGTGACTCATTTCCTTTGTCCCTAGTGACCTCATCCCGGCTCCTGCACACGACGGCAGCTTCCAGCCCCTTCCAGATGCGCTGCTCGGCCCGGGAGCTCAGCGCCTCTTCCTTCGCGGCCTGCAGGGGGCGCCAGAGCGCAGTAGGAGAACCTTAGCGTCAGGCGCAGTTCCCTAGCCCTGATTTGGAGCCCAGGGCAAAGAGCAGATGGAATTACTTAGCATGGGATTACCGTCCCTGTAGTCTAATCCCCTCATTTTCACAGAGGAGGAAACTGAGTCCCAAACAGTGGAAGTGATTTGCCCCAGGCCACACAGAGAAGTAACTGTTTGCATTGGAACTCAGGCCCTGTTGTTTTATGTCCAGCCCTCTGCCCGCTCCCTTCCCTCTAAACTTCCCCAGTGAAGAATGAAGGACAGAGAGCCCAGCATGTCAGCCGGCTCCAGGCTTGACTCTGCCACCTGCTATCCGCCGGGATCTTGGGAGAGTGAATGGCCCTCTCTGGGCCTCCACCTCCTTACCTATAAAACGAAGGCTTTAGACTGGGGTGCTCTCAGGTTCTTGCTGAAATGGAACCAGCCCGATCTGCTTTAAGGCGGAGGAGCCTAACCGGGACCTTTCGGCAGTGTCTAGGAAAGCTAGTAGACCCCTTCTCAAAACAGCGTCTTCAACTGTGTAAAATGAAAAACAGAACTTCACAAACGAAACCGATTAGTTTGAAAGACAGATAGCTATATGTATTTAAATTAATGGCCCTAAAGAACCTCTGTTCTAAGGGGTGAATGACTTTGGGGAGAGGAGAGAAGAAAGGAGAGGAGAGGAGGGGCAGGGGAGAAGGGAGGGAAAGGGGTGAGGGAGGGGGAGGGGGAAAGGATGGGGGGGAAGAGGGTAAAAGAGAGGAGAGGGGAAGGGGGAAAGAGACGGAGAGACTGGTAAATGGAGGTAATGTAAATAACAAAACATATCAATAAAATTTAATTTTAAAAAACGGACACAGGAGCCAAGAAAGAAGCCAGCGCTGTCCCGCCCGCCGTCCTCATTCCATCGCCCCCCAAGGGAAAAGGGAGAGGAAGAGGAAGAGGATGCAGGGGAAATAGCTCTAATATTTCTGCCTATTGAGTAGCTTCTGCGTCCTGGGCTGATGTGGCTACGGGAGGCGGTATGGGGCAGTAGATCCAGAATTCGAGGTTTTGCTCTGGTTTCCACTTGGCTGCTTATTCCCGGGGAAACCTTGAGCAAGTCCCTTGCTCTCTCTGGACCTCAGTTTCCTCTCCTAAAAAAATGAAGGGGTTGGAGAAGATCGCCTTCGGAGTTCCTTCCAGCCGTAGGGATTTGGTCCTAGAGACTGGAGCAAAAGGGTACATTCAACGTAGACTCAGAGAACTGTGTTCAAATTCTACCTGGGACATGGTACCATTTCACTACGCCGGTGCCTCAGTTGTCTCCTCCTGTGGAATGAGGGGTTGAACTCCATAATAGTGCGCATTTATATAAAGCTTTACGGTTTGGAAAGTAATTTACATAAGTTAGCTCAGTGGATTCTGACAAGAAACGTGTAGAAAAAGGCAGGTGCTTTAATCCTTGTTCGGCAGAAGAGACTGAGGTTGAGAAGGGTTAAGTGATGTGCCCAGGGTCAGACTGCTAGTAGGTGAATGGGGCAGGATTTGAACTCAGGTCTTCCTCAATAGTTATCAATCAAAAACCATTTATTGAGTACCTACTATGTGCCAGGTACTATGTGAAGCCCATGGGATACGCGGTCCCTGCCCTCAGGAAGCTCACAGTCTAAGGGAGAAGTCAAGGAAAGGAAGGACTCCATCCAAACCAGCTCTCTAACAGCTGCTTTGTCTAGGTGTCCTCAGGATCCTACTGCCCTGCTGACCTTCTTCCATGACCTCTTAGGTCCCTCCCGGCTCTTCAGTTCTGTCCAGGGTCCTTACCCTACCCATAGTTCACTTGTGTAGTCAATGCTTCTCCTGACCGGTTTTCACAAGGGAGAATGAAAAGTTTTCACGGTGTGGATATGAACATGATGTTCCTCAGTTGTCTTAGGGGCAGGCACTGAGGACAGTGGGAGTCTTTAAGGCAGAGACAGGACTGTATATGGAGCAGTCTTAGTAGGGGGCCAGGAGAGCTGTCAAGTGCAGTCTCCAGTGGGTGAAAATTGTGGACTTTAGGCTTCTTTTGCCCTTTCTTAGAGCCCATACACTGATGACTGGAACGCTTGGATTCGTCTTGCCTGCATGGGGGGAGGGGAAGTGTCAACACCTTCCCTGGGAACTGGGAATATAAATTTAGACGGGGGGGGGGGACTTTAGGAGGCTGTTCTGTCTGACGTCCTCATTTTACAATGGAGGAAATGGAGACTCAGCAAGGCGAAGGGACTTATCCAGGGTCACACAGATAGTAAGAGTCAGAGGTGCAATTGGAACCCAGGTCTTTCTGGCTCCAAGTTCAACACTAATGACTACTCCACCTTGCCCCTCATGTGGGCATTTCTCTGGGGGTAGGGGAGAGAGTGAGGTGTATGACAACTAGACTCTTCAGTTCACTCAATAAGTGTTTATTCATCTGAATCTTGGTGGTAGAGAATGTGGGCAAGTGAAGCTTTAAACTGTGTGTGTGTGTGTGTGTGTGTTGCTTCCAAACAGCACAAAACAGTTGTCTGGGCCAGCAAGAATTGAGGTCAGGGCTCTACAGTTCAGTGATTTGGGCACCAACCCCAGTGTGCCCGGGAGCCAGCCAGCCTTCAGGCTTCCACACCTGGCATGGAAACTGAGCTTTCTTCATCAAGGTCACAAAAGCCCTGGGGGCAAGAGCCAAAGAACACACTTCTATCCCCACATACCAAGTTCCAGACCCACCTCCCCATTATCCCCCTGCCCCCCAGTCTGGAGAGGAAGGCTCTGCTCACAGCTTCCAACAATCCAGAATTCTGGGTGGGGAGATGAAAGCGTCACCAACTAAGTGTGCCCCTTTCCCTTCCTCCTTCCCAGAACTCCACCCAGGTTTAAGAGAAGCTGGAAGATTTAATCCAGCTGGGATATTTCCCAAGACACAGGAGGATGAGCTCACCAAGAGACACGGAGCTAGTTTTGGATAAAATAAGACTGTTTCATTTGAATTTTGGAAGAGGGTCATAGAAATAGAAATAGGAAGGACTAGACTGGGGGGGGAGATGGAGAACACACTCTGCTCTTGAGAATAACTTTCTTGGGGGGTCCAAATCTGTTATTTCTTTGCTATTGGGAACTTCTACAGAGAAAACTCCTCTGTTAATGCAAAGCATCACATGTGTTTTTCCTACAGCACAATTCTGACATATCCCTACTCAGTAAACTCCAATGACTCCCTATCATTTCTCCCCTCAAATCTAGACTCTTCTATTTGACTTCTTCTAAAGCTCTTCTGGGTCTGGCATCTCCAACAACAATAACAACAAATAACCCCCCTTTTTTTTCTTGCTGAATAAAAATGGTTCCCCTCAGGTCAATCCAATCAAATCCAAGGAAGAAAATTGTGGAGGGGAAAGTTAGCACTGGATCTGGGGTCAGGAGTCCCCTGATTTACAAAGTATTTTCTGCACATTATCTCATCTGAGATACAGGGGCTATTATCCCCATTTTACAGATGTGGAAACTGAGGCGCAGAAAGGTAGTTACTTGTCCTTTGCTGAACAGCTAGCTCTTATCAAATGACTTTGAATTCAAATCTTCCTGATTCCAAGCCTAGCCTTCTATTCACTATATTACTCCATGATACCTATCATGCCAGTGACCCTGGGGCAACCACTGCACCATTCTGGGCCTCAGTTTCCTCATCTGTAAAATGAGGGAGTGGAAAAAAGTTATTTCTAAGGTCTTTTCCAGTTCTGGATTCTATGATCTTACAACTCTGAAAGTTATCTGGTCTGTGTTTTGTCCTCTATAACTACATTATGGGGTCAGGGGTGTGGAAATGAATTGAGTCCTTGGAGATCCTTAGAGATGGAATCTGAGCTATTAGGGCTTTCCCCCAAGAGTGGAAGCAACCATAGTCTGACCTCATAGACATTCCATATGGCTAGGTAAATCCCCTAACTTTTGGAGGACTCCACTGACATATTTGTTAGATTAGATCAGGCACCTCCAACCAATAGACTTCACTCTCCAGGCAAGTCTCAAAGTCTGATCTCCAAATTGGTTGCTTCAGTCAAACCCCCAACACTCCTATTACAAAGCTTGCCATGATTCCTAAGGAGAAGGGGGATACAGTCAGTCATAGTACCCCCTGTGCTTCTATGTCACACTTCTCTGCTGCCAGCGCACCTAATTTCTTGCCTACAAAACCTTTCAAAGGAGATTTTAAGGATAACTAGCATTTATACAGTGTTTCAAAGCTGGCAAAGCAACTTACGCATGTTAACTCATTTGACTGTACATGAAAGGGTCCGTCTCTATTATGTGGAAACTGCTTTTCATTTTATGTATATAAGAAATTCAACATGTAACTTTCAAAGTTGGGCTGTTTATCTCTAAGTCCCTCTAGCCTTCCTTCTGCTCTCTCAATTTTTGGTCCAGAGGCAAAGGATGGAAATGATCTCTTTTAAATAATGATGGATTTCCTACTGTCACAGAATGTGGACTGGAACTCTGGTTAAACTCATAGTTGAAAAGGAATACCAATGGTTCTCAACCTGTGGGTCAAGACCTCTTGGGGGGGGGGTCACCTAAGACCATCAGAAAACACATATTTCCCATGATCTTAGGAACAAAGACACTGCTCCTCTATCATTTCCAGATGGGTCCGCCCACATGCAGATACGCCCACACACGAATATTAAAAGGTCAGGACATTAGGAAGGTTGAGAACCACTGCTCAGCTTTTGCTTGAAGATCACCACTGAGGTAGGACCCACCACCTCCAAAGGCTTCCCATTCCACTTATAGATAATGCTAATTTCAAGGAAGTCTCTCCCTACCCCCTCTCCCAGGACATCAAACCTAAATTTGTCTCTTTGTAACTTCTACCTGCCCACTCCAGGTTGGGTTCTGCCCTCTGGGGCTAAACAAATTAAGTCTAATTCCAGTACTTGAAGAGACCTATCAGCTCCTCTCTTCATTCACTAGTCTTCTCCAAACTCAATTTACTTCCTTTCCTTTAGCTGATTGCCACGACATAGTTTCAAAGACCATCACTATCCTGATCAGCCTTTTTCTTGACAGTCTCCATCTTATCATGACCTTGAATAGCCCAAGTAGGATACAAATTGGTGGCAAGCTGCATTCCTGGAGAACCCTGAGTGTGAATTTCTACTTGCAACCTCTCCACCATCAGACCTTCCCCAAAATTAATGGGGTACAAATCCCCTCCCCCATCATTGTCCAGTGGTGTGTCTAATGACCTATAACAAGCTACAACTACTCTTTCCCCTCCATATCCACCTCATGTCCCACAGGTCTTGGCTATGATGGGTTTGCCTCAACCTTGAACAAGTCTCTGCCAAATCTCTGCCCACCACCAGTGATGATATATAGATAAATAAAATGCAGACCATCCTGGATTCCTCCAGGCATGTGGGTTTTCCTAGTACCTAATAGACAATAAGGGCTATGGGCATTATAGGATCCACAAAAGCCAGTGAGCAATGTGGAAGCCTTCCTCCACCCCCCGCCCCTAGTCAGCCCTACTTTTTGTTTGTAGGGAGATGTTCTTGGGGGAAAAGGGTGTTTCGAGATTCTGGGGTGCCTTATTAACGTAATAAAGACCATCTGGAAAAGGAAGGGGCAGTGACAAAGCCTAGCAAAGCGTGTCCCAGAGTGGCTCTTAGAGCCAGAATCAATTGATATGCTTTTTTTTTTTGACAGGATTACTGAACTGGGAGAACAGAAGAATGTGAGAACATATTATTTTCCTTAGAAAGCACTTGATAAATTATCCCATTCTTATGGAAAAGATGGAGAGATATGGACTGGACAATGGTATAACTAGATGCATTTAATGCTGGTTAAATGATGATTCTCAAAGAGTAACTGCTAATGGTTCAGTGCTAATATTGTGGGATATCAACATGAGGCAGCTGGATGGGCGGGGCAGGGTCTGGAGTCAGGAAGACCTGAGTCCAAATGTCATCTCAGATGCTTACTATAGCTGTACGACCTGGTACAAGTCACTTAAGCTCTGATTGCCTCAGTTTCTTCCTCTGTAAAATAGATCTAATAATAGCCTCTACCTCCCAAATTGTTGTGAGGATCAAAAAGCCTTTTGCAAACCTTTCATTGATACACAAACACACACACACACACTGTATACACATGTATATATATATATACACACACACACATATTATACATATGTACACATATTTTATTTTATATGTATGCATTCTGGTCATTATTATCAGCTCACCCAAAGCATTATAGAAATCAGGGTCTGGTCCTCTGCTCTTTTTTTTTAATTTTTTTTTCCTTTTTGCTTTTTGGAGGTCAGTTGGGGTTAAGTGACTTGCCCAAGGTCATAGGGCTAGTTTTTGTGTTAAGTGTCTGAGGCCGGATTTGAACTCAGGTCCTCCTGACTCCAGGGCCGGTGCTCTATTCACTGCACCACCTAGCTGCCCCTGGTCCTCTGCTCTTTAACATCTTTTATCAGCGCCTTGGATAAAGGGAGAGGTGACAACCTCGTCAGAGTGACAAACGGAAGAAAGCCAGGAAAGATGGTCACTTTACTAATGATACCTAACATTTCTGTAGTACCTACTATGCGCAGGCATTGTGCTAAGTGCTTTACAGTTTTTACTTCATTTGATCCTTACAACAACCCTCCAAAGTCAATGTTATTTTTACCCGCGTTTTACAGATGAGAGAACTAAGCCGGATAGAAAGGAATTGTTCTAAGTTAGACCAGTAGTATGTGAGGGATGGTCAAAGGATGTGAACAGGCAGCTTTTAGATGAAGAAATCAAAACAATTTATAGTCACATGAAAAAATACTCTAAATCGCTGTTGATTAGTGAGATGCAAATTAAGACAACCTTGAGACATGGTCTCATACCTAGCAGATTGGCCAAAATGATACAAAGGAAAAGAGACAAATGTTGGTGGGGATGTGAGAAAACCAGGTCACTACTTCACTGTTGGTGGAATTGTGAACTGATCCAACCATTCTGGAGAGAAATTATATCCAAAGACTTAGAAAACTGTGTATACGGTTGACTCAGCAATAGTACTATTAGGTCTATTTCCCAAGGTGATCAGGGAAAAAGAAAAAAGAATATGGTTTTACATATATATATATATATATTTGTGTCTGATGGCAGCCATCTCTAGGGTGGAGTGGGGGTGGGGGAGGAAAAAAGCACACAGCAGAAAACAAAAGGACACTTACCACAGAAAATGAGAGTGCTTTGAAAATTATGTGTAATATTTATTACATAGTTTTCCCCAAAAAGTAAACAGTGCGTATAATACCATTATTCTCCTCTGATGCTGAATATGTGCAAATCACAGAACATCAAGATCTCTTGCCTTCCCCGCTCCACCCAGTGTAATCCCGAGCTTCCTTCACAGATAAACCCAGGTGCCACTTCCTACAGGAAGTCCATCCTGATTTCCCCAGATACGAATGCCTTCCTTCCTTCCTAGAAATTGTCTTTACTAGACTTTATATGTAATCTGATTACTTTTTTTCATGTTCATGTCATTTTTTCTCAACAGAATGCAGTTTGTGAGGACAGAAACTACTTTTTTTCCCCTTTTTTTGCATCCCTAGATTCTAGCACAATATTTGGTACACAGTTGCCACCTAATAAGTGTTTGCTAAATGAATAAATGAATCACCAGTGTGGTACAACCAAAAAGCTACAGAGATGTTGGGGTGCATTAAGAAGCACATAGTTAAGGAATAAGCAAGCAGCGGTCTTGCTCCGCCCTCCTCAGTCCAGTAGTTCTGGGCATCACAGTTTTGGAAGGACTGAGAGCTGCACATCAACCTGGGCATCCATGGCGCAGTGGACAGAACTCTGGGCCTGGAGTCAGGAAGACCCCAGTTCAAATCCAACCTCAGGTAATTACTAGCTGTGTGACTCTGGGCAAGTCACTTAACTTCTGTCTAATTTGGTTTCTTCCTCTCTGAAATGGGAATTATTATAGCATTTACCTCCCAAGATTGTTGTAAAGATTAAACGAGATGTTGTAAAATATCTGCCACATGGTAGATGCTATAAAAGTAGGTGTTGTAAAGTATCTGCCACATAGTAGGTGCTATAAAAGGAGGTGTTGTAAAGTATCTGCCACATAGTAGGTGCTATATAAAAGCTAGCTACTATTATGACTACAAATTGTTATTGTCCTAAGTAGTCACTGACTTGAGGGGCTGCTGATTTTTCAGAATTTGGGACCATACTTCCAAAGGATTATCATCAGTATTAGGAGTAAGGTAGGGGAGATGAGAAAGAAGAGGGGAGAACAATAGGGCTGAGGACTGGGGATGGGAATCCAAGAAGGCTTCCCAGAGACCCGAGGAACCAAGGAAAACATTTAAATATGAAAAACCAACAAATGTCCTGGCCCTCCCCACCCCCCCAAGCTGGGCATAGCATCCAGGAAGCCAAGCCTTGTAGGAAAAGCAGGACCTTGTTAGGCAGGAGGTAAGAACAAATTTCTGTGTAGATGTGGGCTTACAGACAGGAAATTAAGTTTGGACTTCAGAGAACAATTAGTGGTTCAATTTAGCATAAGTTCTTTGAGGTATGGGACTGTCTTTTGCCTCTTTTTTTCATTCCCACCATTTACCACAGTGCCCAGCACATAGTAGGCATTTTATAAATGTTTATTAATTGATTGATTGATAAAGCAGATAAATACAGGGTGTCCCAAAAGTATAAGGGCAGTCTTAAACCAATAAAACCTAGAAACATTCTGTATAATGGCAACATTTTCAGTTTTATTCTGTGGTTCTACTTTCAAGTCCTGTCTCTGAGTTTGGGCAATTCTGGCCTCAGTCTCCTCCAATGTAAATCAAAGGAACCCGGGTCTAGATCACCTCCCAAGTCCCCTTTGGGTCATCTCCAAAGAGAACTAGCAGCCCAAGGTGTAAGTGATAAGGTGCTTCTCCCTCCTGGTGATTTCTGCCTCTCCTGGGAAGCTCCTGAGAGTCCCCAAACAAGGCCCCCTTTCCTGTTGCTGGGGACAGAAGCCTTTTGCAGCCTGAGCTGGGGCCTTGTCTGCAGACAGCTCCAGTTTCGGTGCCAAGATTCCAGCCCCTCCTGCTGGCTTCTCTGCCCGGATCTCAAGCCTCCAATTTTGCTGCTGTCCAAAGGGAAGATAGAGAAGCCAAGAAAACCCAAGAAATGTCTGGTTTCTTAAAATGAAGCAGGGCTTGGGCTGTCTGTGCCACTTTTTTCTCCCCAAGAGACCCAGGGAGCCATGTGCCCAGTCATGTTGTGGATCTCTGGATTCTGAAGTTGGCATCACGGCCTGGGTTGTTGCCTTTTCTTAGGTTTCCGGTCAGTCATCCACATGTGGAGAGAAGGAGTGTGGTTTTAAAAATCCCAGCCTGGTTTCTTTCTACCAAACCACTCAAGAAGGAGGCAGGACTTCTCAGAGTCAGCTAGACAAAGAAGCAGGGAGTCTGCCCTCCCAGCCTGGGGCAACACAGAGGAGCTGACAAAAATCCCCATTGATAGGATGGTCACATGAGCCTCTTAGGCCCTTCCTGATGTTACAGGCACCCTGAAAGCCCTGAATTCCTTTCCAGACCCTGGAATTTCAGCAAGGCAGGTATTGGGGTGGCAAGGAAGGGATGTCGCTTCTCCTCTCCCTCTGACTCTCCAAGGGAAGCCAAGCTCATTCTCACAGTTTGGGGCACTGGGCAAATTAAGGTGCCTGAGGTCAGGCTCTTCCCAAATGAATACCAGAATCACATTTCACTAGCGCTGTGAGTCCAGATGGGAGATAAGTAAGTTTGTCAAGCTCATATGCCTGCGTAGCAGCAGAAGTCAGAATCTGAATCTAGGTCCCAACCCCTAACATTTTTATTCAGGTGAAATCAGGTTAAAGTAAATATCAAAGGTGACCTTAAAGGTGGAAAGAAATCATAAATGACAACAATGAGGGAGAAGCAGAGAGAGCTGACACAGGCTCATCTCCACCATTGCCTCCTGTGTGGATTGATGTAGCTGGTGAAACCACCTGCACCTGTGCTCCAGCAGCCTAATCCCCAAACAATGTATGGGTGTGCATCTGTGTGCGTGCGCACACGTGTGTGTGTGCATGTGTGTGTGTGCGTGTGTGTATGTGTGTGTGTGTGTGTGTGTGTGCGCGAAGCAGGGCATTTAAAGCCCTTCACCACCTAGGCTTGTTTTATTTGTCTTTAGAGTGTCAGTGCCTAGCCTGGTGCATCTCAAATTGTGGTTGTTCAGTTGTGCCCCAGTCTCTGTGACTCCATGTGGGGTTTTCTTGGCAAAGTTCCTGGAGTGGTTTGCTGCCTGCTTCTTCAGCCCATTTTACAGATGGGGAAACTGAGGCAAACTTGTAGTGACTTGCCCAGGGTCACACACAACTAGCGTCTGAGGCCAGATTTGAGCTGGGGTTCTCCTGACTCCAGGTCCAGCGCTTGATCTGCTGTTCCATCTAGCTTCCTGTCTGTCAAACAATAGGCAGCAAATAAATGTTTGTTGATTGTTTGGCATGGGAGGGGGGGAACGGGGCAGGGCGAAGCTTGGATTTACAACATCACAAATTGGAAAGTACCGAAAAAGGCATTAGAGTCTGTGGGTCCAACACTCTCACTTTATAGATGAGGAAACTGAGACCCAGAGAAGCGGCAGAAGTGAGATTTGAATACAGAATCCTCTGACTTCCATCACTCATTCCACTGTATTCCACTGTCCCTCATCAGGTTAGACCTGGGTTCAAATTCTGCCTCGTACACTTAGTGGTCAGCCTCACTTTCTTCATCTGAAAAAGTAGAGACAATTAGAGCTTTCTTATCAAATAAGTCACAGAGCTGTTTACCGTAGGATCATAGCTGGGAAGCTGAAAGGGCCTCAAAGGCCTTCTACTCCAACCCTCTCATTTTAGAGATTGGAAAACTCAGGCTTGCAGAGGGTCAGTTACTGACCCAAGCAAGGTCCCACAGGTACAAAGGGGCAGAGACAGGATTTGAACCCAGATCTTTTGACTATAGAGCTAGGGCTCTTTCTACTGTACCCCAGGAGAGTTTGTATGTAAAGTGAGCTTTCATTATGAATAAGCATCACCCTGGTTTGCCCCAGTCGAAGCAATGCCCTGCCAGCATCTCTCTTGTCTCTGCTGGGCCCCCAGCCTGGACAATAGCCTACCTACCAACTTATTGTTTCTGGAGCCAAGGCTCAGGCTGCTGGGCTGAGTCTGGCTCTTTGGTTTAGACGTCACTGGACTTTCCCATGGGAAAGAAATGTGACCTGTAACTTTGTTCCAACAACTGCACCCTCCCCCACCCCTTTTCCCTCTTCATCCCTGCAGTCATTGGCCAGAAGCAGTCGGAGACCTTGGCTCCGCAGGCCCGAGAGTCAGGGCCTGGCCTTGTTGCTTGGCAGCCCCTGACAGGGCACGCTACGGGCTTCTGGACACCGAGCCCTGGACCTTCTGGAACCTCTTTTTTCATGTTTGTGACCCATGAAGGGCGTAGTGATGGGGATATGATTCCCCAACAGATGGGAAGGTCCCTCAGCATCTAACTCAGATCCTTCCTGCTACCTGTCCACAGTGTGGGTGATGTCTGCACCAATGGTCTATCAAACACAGAAAGGAATACTTTAATTCCTAGAATCATAGACTTGAGAACTAAAAGGGAACATAGAAGTCATCTTAGTCCACGCATCTCATTTTGAGGCATTTAGGTGGCTGAGTAGATGGAAGCCCAGAGTTCAAGGGCCTGGGCAAGTCCCTTAATCTCTCAGACTCAATTTCCTTATCTGTAAAAATTTGGATAGTAATAGCACCTGTCTCCCAGGGCTGTTGTAAAGATTAAAGGAGATAACTTATGGACAGGGCTTTGTGAACCTTGAGCTCTCTGTTATTGTGTCTTAAGTATGAGAACCCCCAGGGAAAGAAATTCTACCAATGTAGGTTGGCACCTGCCCTGTAAACCATGGGCATAGAATGTTTCCGAGGGCCACTGAGAGATCATGCAGCCAGGACAGATCAATCATTTAATCAAGGAACCCTATGATTCAATCTACTCCACTCCAATAAGTATTTATTGAACACCCACTGAATGCTGGAGTTACAAAGACTCCTGTCCTCAAGGTGCTTAGATTCTTTTGGAAGACACAGTACTTGCATAGATGGGCACATGAAGAATACACACACACACAATATATATATATATATATATATATATATATATATAAATTGTTGTTCTTCAGTTGTTTTTCAGTTGTATTTGACTCTTTGTGACCTCATTTGGGGATATCTTGGCAGAGTTACTGGACTGGTTTGCTATTTCCTTCTCAAGCTTGTTTGACAGATGAAGAAACTGAGGCAAATAGGGTGAAGTGACTTGCCCAGGGTCACACAGCTAGTGAGTGATGGAGGCCAGATTTGAACTCAGGTCCTCCTAACACTAGGTTCAGCACTCTACCCACTGAGCCACCTAGTTCTCCCAAAATAAAAATACAAAGGAACTTTGGTGGAGAAGACATCAATAATCTGGGGAGAGGAGACCAGGAAAGACTTCATGTAGAGATGGTACTTGAAGGAGATTTTTAAGAAAATCAGAGATTTTTAAGAGGAAGAAGGAGGACAGAGTGCATGCCAGGCATGAGGGATGGGCAATGCAAAAGCATGTACTTGGGAGATGGAGTGTTGTTCGTGAGGAACAGCAAGGAAGTCAGTGTGCCTGGAAAAGTAATCTATACCCTAGTTGGAGAAGTAGGTAAGTAGGTCAGGGATCAGGGAGAGAAGGCTGGAAATTCCATTCAAAGTATTTTATATTTGATTAAAGGCCAAACAGAGGAATTTATGTGTCAATGGAGAAAGCAATCAATATAAAATCCTAGAGGCAATGGGGAGCAATTGGAGGGTATTGAGGAGGGGGAATAAGATGGAGAAGCCTGTGCTTTAGGAAAATCTCTTGGATTAGAGGGATTTGAGACAAGAAGACCAATTAGGAGGCTATTTTGATAGCTCAGGGCAGAGACAGAACTTGACCCCAAGGCTAGACTTTCAACCACTACTTCCCGTTGCCATGAACCTTCCATACAGTAGGTGCTCCATCCATGCTTATTCAAGTAGATTGGATTGAACTATAGGATCTCAGAGTAGGAGGAGATAAACTAAAGATGATCCAGGCTAACCTATGCCTGAAACAGTAATCCTTTCAACAACATAGCCAACAAGTGGCTATGCAGATTCTGCTTAAATACCTCTAGAAACGGAGAGCTCACTACCTACTAAGGCAGTTAATCTCATTTCTGGGCAGCTCTGATTGTTAGTAATTTCCTATTCATATTGAGCAGAAAGCTGCTTGTGTTGGTCTTTGTTTTACTAAGCAGAACAAACAGAAGCTCATCTCTGTAAACTATTGGTTTCTCAAATTCTCCCCTATGAAAATCAGTCACCCAGATGGAGAGTCTGATCAGAGGGGGGAGGTAGCTGCGGTGAAACAATCTGGGCTATTATAATGAACAATCCTTGGTATCACCAAAGGGCATCATGAGGGTGCCCAGCACTGCAGATGAAATTGGCACCAAGACCAAGTTGATGCCAAGAGGAATGGGGAGGGCACCAAAACCAAACAATGGATTTCACAGTAGAATCAAAGAATCAAAACTTTTTTGTTTTTATTGTTTAATCTTTCTCAGTTGCCTCCAATTCTTCGTGACCCCAATTGGGGTTTTCTTAGCGAAGATACTGAAGTAATTTGCCATTTCCTTCTCCAGCTCATTCGACAGATGAGGAAACCGAGGCAATGTAATGGGAATCTGAAGCTCTTTCCTGCACCTAGCCCCTTTGCTTAAGTGCCTCTGAAAATGTTCACATGGAGCCCGTGGTGAGAAACTTGTTTTTTTGGGAGGAATGGCCACACCTTATTGCTTTGTAATTGGACAGTGGGTCAAGAGGGCTGACTCAGGAGAAGCCTATGTATACGCCCTGATGTGAGGCTTTGCTTTGGGGATCACTTTGATAAGAGTTGTGTGATTTGACCAGATGAGATTCTGGGAAGCCATTGAGCCCCCTGGCTTTGAAAAACCCAGATTTTGGCGCTTCTCTCTCTGGTAACTTGAATAGGTCATGGATGTGATGGTCAGATGGTTGGAAGCCCATCTGCTGATCTGTTTCTTGGTCTGTTTGTAACTTGGGTTTGTATTCTCTGGAGTTCAGGGTGCTGACTTTTTCCCCTGAACCAGGTAAATGATATGCTTGTTTGATTAAAGAAAGATTGTTAACCCATTTTGAGTTGCTTTTCTTTAAAAAAGCAGATCTAAGAACCTGTGCTAGCCGCTGCCCT
>CM053593.1:361937426-361969331 GCA_028646575.1 Pseudocheirus occidentalis
TAGGGAAGGTGGCCTAGCTGTACCAGATTTTAATCTCTATTATAAAGCAGCAGTCCTCAAAACTGCCTGGTACTGGCTAAGGAATAGAGTAGTGGATCAATGGAATAGATTGGGTACAAAAGACCCAGTAGTCAGCGACTATAGTAATATACTGTTTGATAAGCCCAAAGACCCCAGTTTCTGGGTCAAGAATTCACTATTTGACAAAAAATGCTTGGAAAATTGGAATATAGTATGGCAGAAACTGGGCATAGACCATAATCTAACGCCATATACTAAAGTCAAGTCTAAATGAGTGAACGATCTAGGTATAAAGGCTGATACTGTAAATAATCTGGGGAAGCAAGGAATAGTTTGTCAGATTTATGGAGTAGGGAAGACTTTATGACCAAATAAGAGTTGGAGAGCATAATAAAATGCAAAATGGATAATCTTGATTACATTAATTTGCATTGTTAACATTTTCCCATCACTTTCTTAAGTCTAGACAATCAACAAAACCTCTCTCTCCCTTTCTCTTTCTCTCTCTCCTCTCTCTGTCTCTCTGTCTCTCTCTTTGTCTTTCTCTCTCTCTCTCTCTCTCTCTCTCTCTCTCTCTCTCTCTCTCTCTCTCTCTCTCTCTCTCTCTCTCTCTCTCTCTTCCATTTAGGAAAGACTAACAGAAGAAAACTGAACTCTGAGTAGACAAACCAATAAGGCCATATTTCTTCTGTGCAGAGAAGTGCAGGACCCCCAGAGCTAAATGCTGGGCATATTATTACTGTGTCACTTCTTTTTGCTTAACTGTTTCTCTTTGTTACGAGTGAAGCTTTCATCTGTACAAGAGAAGTTAGGGTATTTCAAAAAATGATTGACTACCAAGGGGGTGAGGAATGTCCTGGTTTCTTCTGGCTTTTGTAGATGGTACTGGGAGGCTGGCCCTCTCCGTGCCTGGGTGCGCCATTGACTTCCAGCAGCTAATTCTCCCAGATGGCCCAATGCTTTTCTTGGATCTGCTCTCTTTGGAAAGAAGCATGGCCAGGGTGGGAGCTTGAAGAAAAATGGTCTGCTCTAAAAAGAACATACCAAACCCCTCCTTCCCTCCTCTTCTCCCCCCCACCACCCCAGCACCATTGGATACATCAGTTGCTTATCATAAGCTATTTTAGTAGATAAGGATACATCCAGACCAAAGCTGAGAACGGGTTCTTCAGGTTCCTGGAGGTACCCTGCACCTTGGAAAGGTTTCCTGGAAAGCCTTAGGGTAGGGCGAAAACCCCTGAGAAGGAGGCACCTTCAGGGTGGAGGCACTTCAGATGTAGCCTCCAAACTTTAATCCTTACAGACCACTTAACCACCTACTTTCATGCTTTGGGGGCTCATGGTATTATAGATTTAGAGCTAAGGAGACCCCCTTAAAGACCATCAACCTCAGATACTTTACATACTGTGTAATCATGGGCTTACCCATAGCATGAAGGGGTGAGCTCTGTGATTTCTAAGGGGCTTTCCAGTTAGGAAATGTCTAAGGCAGTATTTGAACCCAGGCTGTCTTTAAATTGAATCATTTTTCAGCGACTGCACTTTTTCCTATAACTCTGTGTCTTCCTGGTTCAGTGACTCGCTGGTGCTGTAGGAGAAAGCACCCAAGGACAGCTTGAAACAATTGAATGTATTTGGCAGGATCCCAGAAGTAGATGATGTTATCCTCAAAATAGTGAGCTGGTGAGTAAACATTTAGGAACCACCTTCTATGTGCCAAGTACTGTGCTAAGTGCTGGATATACAAAGAAAGGCAAAAGACTCCCCATTTCCCCTTACCTCTTACCTCCCCCAGGTCCAGAAATTCTTGAACTTACCAACCTCAGAAAAAGGTCTGGGTCATTGCACAACCCCAGCATCTCAGGGGCGTGGAATCATCAATATGGAGCTGGAATGTTCCTTAGATATCAGCCAGTCTAACCCCCTCATATTACAGATAAGGAGTTAAGATCCTAAGGGGTTATGACTTGCCCAAGGTCACATAGGTATAAGTGTCAGAGCAGGAATTTGAACCCAGATCCTTAGACTCCATATCCATAAGTGTCTTCTTGGCATCAGACTGTACTGGATCTTCAAGAGTGTCTTCCATTTATCACTCCTCCAGATATGGATCAGAGGAGGCCCTACAGAAGTATAGTGGGGTTTTTTAAGTTTTTATTTGTTTAATTTTTAATTTATGGAATAAAACAAGCAATTCTATAACAGTATAATTTTTAAAAAGATGATTGTACATGAAACTGCAAATCTATTAAATACAACTTGATGTTCCTTTTAAAAAATATAATAAAGTTGTCATGTAAATTTCTTTCTTTTTTTTTTTTTGAGGGATAACCATCCCTGCCAACTGGTCCAACAATGCATATCAAAGGCAGGGGATGATTGTCCTGGATGGGACAGTAGCCAGGACCCCATAGTTTTTGCATAGCCTTCTTTTTAATGTATAACTCTAGGACTCTGGAGGGGAAAGTGAAGGACCTAGTAAACCATTCTTCAAGATTAAGTGTTCTGGAGCAGCTAGGTGGTACATTGAATAGAGCACCAGCCCTGGAATTAGGAGGAGCTGAGTTAGTTCAAATCTAACCTCAGACACTTAACACACTTACTAGCTGGGTGACCTTCGGGCAAGTCACTTAACCCCAATTGCCTTACCTTCCCCCCTCCAGGGAAAAAAAAAAGATAGAACATTCTTCACCTGGGGGTGTGAACTACTTTTTAAAACAATTTGATAACTGTATTTTGGTAAAACTGATTTCCTCTGTAATTCATCCCATTTTATTTTATGCATCTGGAAACTTTATTCCGAGAAGGGATCCAGAGGTTTCACCAGGCTGCCAGGGCTTCACAAGACACAAAGTTTAAGAACTCCTTTTCTCAGTCTTTCCCATGTTGTCTTCTAAGGCTAACTTTTCTGGCCTGGCCAACAAGTAGCTATGGTGACCCGGGTCTGGACCAGGGATGGGCAACCTGCAGCCTCACAGCCACATGCAACCCTCTAGGTCTTCAAGCACGGCCCTCTGACCAAATCCAAATGTCACAGAACAAATCCTTTAATGAAGGCCCAGATTCTGGCCATCTGGACGGCTGCCTTGATTAATGCGCCTGGATAATACAAATACCTTCGCATTAAGCATTAGTTGGGTTATAAAGAAGAATTATAACCAATGAAGTGAATGAGAAAGAAGGAACAAAGCTAAACTAAACACAAAAGAGAGAGCGAGTAGTTTGCTTCAGTCTGCATTCAAGCTCCGTACTTGCTTCTCTGGATGTGGATCTCCTTTCCTTCGTGAGTCTTGTGGAGTTGTCTTGTAGCCTTGCCTTGCTGAGACGAGCCTGATGTATCCAAGTTAGTCGTCATAGATACAATGTGTCTATAACTGCTTACAAAGTTCTGGTGGCTATGCTTTCCTCACTCAGCATTAGTTTAAATAAGTCTCTTCAGGTTATTAGGGAGCTGTCTGCTCCTCATTTCTTATAGCCCAGTAGTATTTCATTACATTCATGTACCACAACTTGTTTAGCCATTCACCAATTGATGGGCAGCCCCTTGATTCCCAGTTCTTTGCCACCACAAAAAGAACTTAAGCTATACACTCTTGCTATTTCCAATAGGATGGAAGCTTCTTGAAGGCAGACTTTCATTTTTGTCTTTCTATCTGTAGCTGCATGTTGAAGTACGTGGCACATACTAGGCACTTGAGTAAATGAATCGAAAGGGATTTATTAAGCACCTACTGTTTGCCAAGCACTGTATTAGGCAAATACAAATAAATACAAAGGGTGGACAATCCCTGAATTCAAGAAGCTTATACATTCTAATGGAGATAGAACGTGTACACACACACACACACACACACACATACACACACTGGGTCTAACCCTAATCCTAAATTAATTGAAGCAGATCTGTAGACAGAAAGAGGTCGTGAACCTGGGGATTCTTGCTTGTTGTAGATTGCCCTGGAAGGCCTTCAACCCACCCTTCCTCAAATAACTTCCCACATGCGTTCTACACATGGAGATCTACATGAATGAGACCCAACCAAGAGACCCAGGGATAATAAGGGGAGTCATCGGGTGGCAGCTGACTTTGTATTAGTCTGCTTGCCATCCTCAGGGCAAGAAGTAACAAGTGGAGGGGGTGGGGAGTGGGGGGAGTGGGTTTAGTAAAGACATCAGCATTGTACAAAGGGATGACATATGATCAGTGCTCTTGGGTCCTCTAGCTATCGTGGGCTCAATCCGGGAGTGGGAATTCCAAATCCATCACTGCCTTGCTAAGTGAACCCAGCCCTCCAAAACCTTCATTCCCCTTATGTGAAAGAAAAGGAAAGCCTTTCTCCAAATAGGTAATACAATTTTCCCAGCCAAAACCCCTGTGCTCCGCCAGCCAAAGAGAGCTGACAGTTTTTAAGGAACAGGGAGTGAATTGAGGGACAGAAGGATAAACAAGACCCAATCTGGGAGCACTGTTCCCAACCACCCACCAGCCTCCTGTGTGACTTTGAAACAAATGATTTAACCTCTCTAGATCTCAATTTCTTCCATCTGCAGGAGAGCTAAGTGGAAAACAGAAAAGTCCCATCATAGATCACCCTGCTGACTGGGAGCTGTTGTGAAATGAGAACATTTCCATGACTTATAAGAATAGATGGAGAGAGAAGAAACAGAATCAAGTGAACAATTTATTGTTTCTTAAATTATTTTTTTTAATTATCTAGCTTTTTTTTTCTCCCTCTTCTACTGGGGGGGAAAAAAACCAATCCTAGTAACAAATAAACAGAGTCAGGCAAAATGAAGTCCCACATTGGTCTAGGCCCCACAGGTATGTCTCCTTCTGAACCTGGGTCCAGCCCCTCTCTGGCAGGAGAGGGGTAACAGGCTCCATCACCGGGCCTCTGCCATTCTAGTTGGTCATGGTACAGATCAGAGTTCTTCTGTCTTTTGAAGTTTGTTTTTACAATGTTGATGTCATAGTATAAATTGTTCCAGGAAAACAATTTAGGCAGTAACAAGAACATGGGAAAGACGCACCAGATTGTTTTTTGTTGAATAATAAAAAAAAACAAACCAAGAAATTTCAAAAGAAAGTCTTTAGGTGTAGGCCAATGGGGGAATGGTAGCCAGTCTTTCCAGCCTGGGAAGTGGGAAGAAGGAAGTAACAACAGAGATGCAAAGGTGGGGGGAGCTAGGACCAGGCAAAGGGTATCTGGCAGTAGTGAAAAGAGTGCTGGACTTTTGGACAGGAAAACTTGGGTTTGAATTCTTACTCTGTTATTTGCCTTCTGGGTGGGATCTGAATTTGTCCCTGATCTGGGGTAGAGGCTTCCAGTCAACATACTGTAATTGATTCCAGCATAGTGATGTCATTTTGGTCATCTTCAAGAACCAACAGGCAATCAATGAAGGAGCCTGGACTGGGTGGCCTTACAGTCTCTTCTAGTCTGTCAACAAACAGCTCTAGATTTAAGATACTATGACCATAGGCTATCTGAGCCTCAATTTTCTCCTCCATAAAATGGGCATGATAATATATGTAGAACCTGTCTCACAAGGATGTTATGAAGCTAAAATGAGATAATTCACAGAAAGTGCTTTGGAAACTTTAAAATGTTGCTTTTGTTTTGTTTTGTTTTTTAACCAGACTTGTGATTTCATAGAAGGAAGCTCCCAGGCAGGGAATTAATTCCCTTTACCAATGCAGATGGGAACCAGCTGTACAATTCAGCTGCCTTTGACCCAGAGATGAAGGGGTTTGTGCAGGGTCACACAGCTAACAGGTATTAGAAGTGAGGCTTGACTCTGAGGACAGCTCCCCCCATGATGTCTAAAGCAGTTTAGTATTACTTGAGAGGAGGAGGGGAAGGCAGTAAATTGGATTAAATTAAATTTTAAAAACAAAACAAGTACCTACTATGCACAAGATTGTTCAGCCTAGTAGCGGATAGACCATTCACTGCGGCCAAATATGTCAGAGTACTTGCTTCTTCCACACCTCTGGGCATCACTTGCTGACCCTTCTTTTCTAGAAAATGCGTACCTCAGGATTGCCAGGAATGTGGAATTCCAAGTTTGACACAATGACCAGAACATTTCTGGTGGTCAGTGAAGTTTCAAAATATAGACTGATATTCAGGCCTGGCATCATAATTACAGGACAAGGGCTGGGGGCTGGGCCTGAAATTTCACTGGTGTTGAGAAAATACCCTCCAATAAGGCAGTGCAGCAACCTCTCTAAAACTCACAGCATTTATTTGAGAGTTACCTAGGACAGAAATGTGAAACTCATGGCCAAAAATAAAATAAAATACAGATAATGTTAATTTGTGGTTTTCTAAGTCAACATACAGCCAGGAGGAATCCATTTCTATTTGAATTTGACACCATTAGGCTAGAGCACTTCGGTGGTTAAGTCATTCGCCCCAGGGTCACCTAGCCAGACAAGACGTGGATTGGCTCTTCCTGGCTCTGGGGCCAGCTCTGTCCACTACCTGAGTAGTTGTTAAGTTGTTTCTGTTGTGTCTGACTCTTCTTGACCCGTTCTGTCGGTTTTCTTGGCAACAATATAAGGGTAGTTTGCCCTTTCCTTCTCCAGGTCATTATTCTGATGAGTAAACTTACATAGATTTGAATGACTTGCTCAAGGTCAGTTTGTAAGTGTCTAAGGCTGGATTTGAACTCCTGAAGATGAGTTTTCCTAACTCCTGACCTGGAACTCTATCCATTGTGCCACCTAGCTGTCCACTAATATATATATATGGGCTGCTAGGTGGCGCAGTGAATAGAGCATTGGCCATGAAGTCAGGAAGACCTGAGTTCAAATCCAACCTCAGACACTTAACACAAAAACTATTCGTGTGACCTTGGGCAAGTCACTTAACCCCAATAGCCCTACCTTCCCCCCTCCAAAAAGCTAAAAAAAAGAAAAAAAAGGATATATATATATAATGCATTAAAGTGTACAAAGTTTCGAAGGACTCATGATGAAAAAAGCAGACCACCTCCAGAGAAAGAACTGATAGAATCTGAAAACAGATCAAAGAGTACTATTTTTTACTTTCATTTTTTTCATGTTTTTCTTTTTTTTGGTCTGTTTTCTTTCACAACATGACTAATATGGAAATACGTTTTGCATGACTGCACATGTATAACCTATATAAAATTGCTTGCTATCTCAGGGACAGGGGAGGGGAGACACAAAGGGAGAGAATTTGGAATTTAAAATTTTTTTAAAGGAATGTTAAAAATTGTTTTTCTATCTAACAGAAAAAAATATATATAAAATAAAGTATGCAAAATGTCTCACAGATTAGTTCATCTGATCCTCACAAAATCCTTGGTGAGGTAGCTCCACTTATCCAAATTTGAAAGATTAAGGCACTGAAGTTCAGAGAGGTTAGGCTACTGCCTGGGGTCCTGCAGCTGGTCCAGAGTCTGAAATAGCATTTGAATTTGGTCCTTCCGAATTGACATTGAGCATGCCTCCTGAAAATTTTAGGTCCAGCCTTTCCTCCTCCTGGAAGCCATCTTCAGTCAGTCCAAGGCATTCTCCAATATATAACCTCTGATCAGGAAAATGAATCTAGTCCAGGGATGGGAAACCTGTGATCTCAAGGCCGCAGTCAAAGAATTCAGTCAAAGGGGAACTAGAAGGCCACATGACTCTCCCCACCCCTGGTCTAGTAAGTGCCTGAGGTCAGATTTGAACTTAGGAAGATAAGTCTTCCTGACTTCAGGCTCTATCCACTGAGTGACCCAGCTACCCCAATTCCCTAATACTCCTCTACTCTATTCCAGTCCAAACTGTATTGCTTCACATTCAAACCTCAATACGTTGCTGCATCCCCTGCTTCTGGGGCATTCACACCAACTCACTCTCTCACTTGGGCACTGAAATGATTAGACATGGAAAAGACCATGAAAAATCATCTAATCCAACCGAGATCCAGGGAAGTTAAGAGCCCTGCCCTAGGTCACACAAAATGGTAAGTAGCAGAATTCGTTAAACCTGGTTCTTTTGACTCCAAATCAAGAGTGCCATCCAAATCAGGGCTATCACAGCTGATGCACGGAATTTGAATGCCTTGGGTTCTATAGCTTGAAGACTTTGCCTAGGTACACACACTATCCCAAGCCTACTGGTACCTCTGCTAATCCACTGCATCTCCCAGCAGTGGGACAGTTGGAGGAGAGTTATGTCTTTGTCTCATCCCTCTGGTCAGACTGTACAATCCTGAGGCACAGGCTGTGGAGAACTTGCTCTATATGCTCTTAAACTTATAGACCTAAAGTTGGAAGGAACCTCAGAGGCCATCTGGTTAAAATTTCTTATGTTACAGATGAGTAAACAGAGGCTCAAGGAGGGTTAAATGACTTGCCCAGGGTCATCCAGGTAATATGAGGAGATATTTGAACTTTGGTCTTCTGACCACAAAGCCAGGGCTCTTTCCGCTGTTCTACACTGCCTCCTAAATCTCCTTTGGCTGCTCATTAAAAAGTAGTAACTAATTGGTCTCTTCTACAACAGAACTCAGTTGGGACGAATGACAGAGACATAAAAGTCAGGAAGTTCAAATGACTAGAGCAGGAAATTGAGACAGTTTTGAGTGTAGGTTACTTCAATCTTGTAGCTTGTCAGCTGCATTTCTTGGTGTCACCTACCCCTGATTTCTTTCTTTCTTCCTTCCGGATATACACACTCCTTTTGTTTGAACTCAGAACATCTTACCTGTTACTCTTCAAAATTCAGGGAAATTCACCTGACTCTTGAGGCTACAATATTCTCCTTAGCTGGCTAATATGCATATTCAACTGGCCAGTGTGCATTTTCAGCCATCCAATGTACAACTTCAGCTGGTCAATTTGCATTTTCAATGGGTTAATGTACACCAACAATCAGTAACTGAATCTATGGAGCCTTTCATGTTACAGCCTGGAGGAAGCATACTCTTCTGGGGAAAACACTGGAATCTGGGAAAACCTGAGTTCAATTCCTGTCTTTTATACTTACTGCACAGCCCTGGGTAAGTTTCCTGAGCTTCTATTTCTTCATTTATAGGAAAGATATAATACCTACTGTCCCTGTCTCACAGTATTAGGAGGCTCCAATAAGATAATGTATGTAAATGCATTTTACAGATCCTAAAGGCTAACTTGATGTCAGTTATTATGACTATCTGTTCTCAGCTTATTCCTTCATTGGTTTGTTTGTTTAGCTGTCCCTGTTAGAAATTCTTAGCTAATTAAAAACTGTTCTGAAGAAATACTCAAGTTTATTTAAACATCTCCCAACAAGAGGTAAACACAATGGTGATTTATCAAACTGTCAGATTCAACAAATGAACTTTTGATCAGCTAAAAGTCCCTAATGATCACAGCAGCTTTTGGTGAAATAGACTATCCAGGTGAGACTATGAAGATGCCAGTCCAGGTACCCAGAGTGTATTCATTAAGTAGGGCAGACATTAACTTATCTCAGACAGTGGAGCCCAATGCGGAACACAAGCTTCTGGCACAAAACACAGTCATCTCTCCATGAGCCATCCTGGGGATGGGAGAGGGAGGGACTGTAATGGCACAGCTTATCCAGACAGCAGTTCCATTTGGCTCTGAATTCTATCACATGACTCTGAGGCACCAGATTTACCTTCCTAATTATGTTTGCATCAGGCTAACAGTCCTGTAAAAGTTCTTGCTCCATGAGCAAGCATTAAATTATGGTGGGGGAAGGGAGCCACCCTGAAATTATAATTTGCTGCAAAGAGAGATAATAATCCACATGCCATATGATAAAGAATTATCTGTTTCAAAGTATCTAAAGCAGGAGTTCTTAACCTGGAATCCATGGAGAGATTCTAGGAAGTATATGAACTTGGATGGAGGTGGGCTGGGGGAAAATCACCTTTATTTTCACTAACATTTGGTTTTGGGGCGGCTAGGTGGTGCAGTGAATAGAGCACCGGCCCTGGAGTCAGGAGTACCTGAGTTCAAATCCGGCCTCAGACATTTAATACAAAAACTAGCTGTGTGACCTTGGGCAAGTCACTTAACCCCAACTGCCCTCCAAAAAAAAAAAAGCAAAAAAAAAAACCATTTGGTTTCCTTCATAATGCTATGTATTTTATTTTATGTATTTAAAAACATTCTGAGAATGGGCCCATAGGTTTCGTCAGACAGTGCCAAAGGGGTCCAGAACACAAAAAAAGATTAAGAACCCTTAGACTAGAGGCTTATACAAGTTCGATGATGAGTAGTTGTTCAATCATGTCTTCTGATTTATTCTCCTCTGCAGAAGAAACATTAAGGTAAGGAATTCAGCTGAGTTGGATCTGAATGAGAGTTAGAATCACATGCCTTCAATTTCGCAGTTAGAAAGCCCCTCAGTCTAACCTGTGTCTGAAAAAATAATTTCCTCTACCTCAAACTCCCTCCCTCCTACAACAATCTTTTGGAGAGCTCCAATTGTTAAGAAGGATTTTTCCTGATTTAAAGCCTTAATACGCCTCTTAGCAGATTCCCCTGCTGTTCTCAATTCTAGCCTCTGGGGTTGATCAGACTAAGTGCAACATCCCTTCCCTGAAACATCCTTTCAAATATCTGAGGTCAGTCATCTAAGCCTTTCCCTAAGCAAGAGTTCATGAGTTTCTGAAAACTTTTCCAAGTTCCTTAAAGCATCTGCACTTCAAGTTCATTTAGCACGTTTTTCAATGTTAAGTTGATTCAGGTTTGTGTTGTTATTTTTCTTAATTACAGAGCAGACTGTGTTAGGAAAAGAAAGATTCTGGTTGGTAATTAAGCCTTTGGGGCTTGTCTTTAAGGAGGAAACCACAATGAAAAAAGAAGGGCTCAGGGGCCCCCCATGTTACCAGCTGGGAAAAAAAGAACACAGCGTGCCCAAGCACTAAGGCTTCTTCTAAACTTAGCCACCTTAGGACTTGGGCTGGTTCTAAAGTTGGCCAAGTGGGCCCCCACCACCGTGATAATCTTTCTCTGACTCACCCAGTCAGCTAGCAGCCCACGTCCGGTTCAGGCTGCTGATAAATATCTGGTGGGGGAAAATAGAGGGGTTTTCTCAGCAGCAGAGGAGATTCCGGCTTTCTGTATCAAGTTAGAAGACCAATGTCTTCTTGGAGAAGAGCACCATCCTGGCCTGGGTGGCGAATGATTCTTGGGGGACAATGAAGATGAACTGGATCATAGATTTACAACTGGAAAGTCCAAGGTCATCCACTGCATCCCAGATCATCACCAAGTGTCTTAACTTTTGTCTTGCCACTGACTGGTTGATGGTTCTGGAGGAGAAAATGAAGTTGACACTTTTTGAATCTGTGCCTCACTTAAATCCAATTTATGAGCATGTTGGGACATCACCCTTGTGATCATCAAAAATGCTGACCAACAATAAGTCCACCTCTTTCATCTTATACTCATGGAAAAAGGTCAAATTCTTGTCCAAGGTCACAAAACTAATAAATGGAAAAACTAGAATTGGAAACTAAATTTTCTCACTCCAAATGTTGCACTCTTAAGTACCAGGTTGCTTCCCAGGATTTGGAGTCAGAGGAATTGGTTTCAGACCTTGCCTTTAATACTTACTACCTGTGTGACCTGGAAAAAAAAACCAGTCTCTGGGCCTCAGCTTCCTATTGATGGAATGAAGAGAGTTATTGTAGATGACCTTTGAGATCACTTTTAGTTCTAAATTTGCTCCCATGAACATGTTAGCATGGAAGAGTCCCAGAAGCTATATTTTGATAAGGATATTCCAATATTTTGATAACTATATATATAATATTCATAATGATATTTTACTATTTCAATAATGATATTTAATATTTTGATAACATAAAATATGTTTTTGGATATTTTGATAACTATATATTTTAATATCCACAATGATATTTTACTAATTTAATTATATTTAATATTTTGACAGCATAAAATTTAATATTTGATAGTGGTGTTTTAATAACTATATATTTTAATATTTGATAACTGTGCTTCAAAATAAATTCTTTCCCTTCTATTTTTCCATGTATTTTATTTTAGACTATTAAAAACATTCTTCTGAAAAAAGAGTCCATAGGTTTCACCAGAGTGCCAAAGGGGTCCATGATATAAAACTCCCTGATTCTAGTACCTCATTTTCTAGAAGGGAAAATTGAGACCTAGAGAGAGGAAGTAAACTGGTCAAAGCCATATTATGACTCCCAATCCAATGTTGTCTTTCACTATACCACCACAAGTTATAATCCTACTTTGCCACTAGCCCAATGTGTAACATTGATCAAGCGGCTTCTTTCTAGGTGGCAGGTTTCTCCTCTATATGAATGGGTCCATCTAGATAAACTCTAAAGTACCTTCCTGGTTCTGTATGGCCCTATTCACAAGAGTCCAACCTGGTGGGGAGAGGGCAAGGATTATTATTTCTCTCTGGAAAGAAGGGGAAGAGTTGAAGAGGTGGAGATAAGTTAAACATCTTGCCTAAGGTTACACAGAAAATCAGGTTCCATGTTTTTTCCAGACACAAGGCTTTCACACTCCATTTTCCATTGATGTGGAGAGGGTGATAGGGGAACATGGAAGAGTTCCACCCACCCACTCTGAGATTCAGCGTTTTCCATGATTCTAGGATCTGCTAGAACTGGAGATCATAATCTCAATAAAGTTCTTCTCTGAGTAAGATCTGTTATTATTGCCCAGGAGCTGGGAAGATTAGCAAATTAACCAACTAATTGCTTGTCAAGTATCCAGATCAAGTTAGATAAAATGTATTAGGCAATGAGCCTTAGCACCTAGACCCTATAAGAAAGACAAAGCTCACTTGGCTCTCTCCGTTGGAGTTTCTTAAAGAACCAAAAGCTAAGCCATCAGGATGGTGACCCAGGTGACAAAGTTCAGCTGTGCAGAGGAAGCAAGATGCTAGTCTGTAACTAACAGATTCTTGTCTTCTCTACACTATTACTTCTCCATGCAAACATGAATAATACTCTCAGCACTAGAAGGACTTTCTCACTGCTAACTAGAGAGACCTCAAAATTTTAGATGTTACCCAATGTTGGAATAGGCATCCTCCTCAGTCCTCCTCACCATCATCTAAGCTCACTAATTTTTCTTGCTTGCCTGGGATTCTCTGGCACTGCCTGGAGAGGAATAAAGGTATTATCTGGTACTTTCAGTTCCAGAGGCATGCTTTGGTATCTTTGATTATTGCAATTGGTTAAGGAAGAAATGGAAGAAAGGAAAAGGGAAACTTACAGACTCCACCACAAATTTGTGTTATATAATCTCAAGTAGGCCCTCACTGCAGCAAGGCTGTACCTCCCTAATCCATTCACTATCCCACTCACCACGTAGCTCTTCCAAACATTGTCATCCTTCCTCAAATATTCCATGGACTTCCCCACCTCCAACCCTTATAAAAAAGAATCTCTTATTTACTGAAAAATTTAAGGCTGTTCATTGAGAGCTCTCTTCTCCCTTCTTCCTCCTCATTTCACACTATCCGTTCAGATACCTTCTGCCACTGTCTACTCCTTCACCTCTGTATCACATGAAGGGGCAGCTTTCTCCTTGCTAAGGCAACCCCTTAATAGGCACAAGTAGTACTATTCTATTCTATTTTCTCCAGCAAATTGCCCCCTCAATCATCCATCCCTTGTCATTAATCTTCAATCTCTCCCTGTCTACTGGCTGTTTCTCTCTTGCATTCAAACCTGAGTCTTCCTCCATCCTTAAAAAGGATCCATCTATCGTCACTAGCTATCATCATAGATTTCTCCCTCCTATCTCTTTCCTTCTCATGAAAGCCCTCTTGGATTGATATCTACACTTCCTTTCTTCTCATCTGCTTCTTAACTCTCCACAGTCTAGCTTCTGAAGAGGGACTGAGAAAAGTAGGTGTTTGAGGGACCTGATGAATCCCTTGAGGGTTCTAGTCTGGAAAGAATTCTCTGGACTCAAGCAATCTTGTAAGTCAGGATTGTAAAAATTTATTGTTATGATTTACAGAGGGCAGGAGGCCTTAGGGAACTTACACACTTAGGGGAGTCAGGGGCATAGATTATAAAGCCATAAAATTGTAAATCAGGTATCAATTACGCTAACTAGGTGAGTAAGGGTGGGATTCGGGAGAAGTTAAGGAGTAGTCAATGCTTAAAGGGACATGTACTTTTCATATCTACTGCACGGCGTATTGCCCATAATTCACTGGGAAATGGCCCATGGGGACTGCATGGAGGTGTGTTTTTAGGCCTGAAATGTCACTAGGTCACCTTATGGTCAGAGCTGATTGAAGAGCGTCCAGTGTTACCCATCAATGTCCTGTTTGACAAGATGGATGTTGGGAAGCTAGGCTAATTAGGGATCTAGGATGTGCCTAATTGGAGAGGAGTTAGCTTACTGATAGTGCATTGAAGGATTCACAGGTGCAGCTGGCCACTGGAACAAGGTAGCTACATAATTCTCCAAGCGGGAAGGATTCATAGGTGTAGCTTGTTATTAGACCAAGCAAGGATAAACAGTTCATGAATTGTAGCTAGGCAGAGTGTCGGCCTAGGGAAGAGGCAGAGTTAATACTTTTAGGCTGGGGGAAGTGTGATTTTATAACCTGATTTCATAAGCTGATATTATAAACATAGGTACCCAGACACAAGCGTGATTTTACAAACTGAAGTTACAACTGGATGTTACAAACATAGGCATCCCAACATCCCATCACTTCCATTATCATCCTTTCCACCAAAACTGCTCTCTCCAAAGTTACTAGTTATCTCTTAATTGCCAGATGCAATTACCTTTTTTTAATCCTCTTCTTTCTTGACTTCTCTACAGCTTTTGACCCTTGTCAATCACTCTCTTCTCTGTGTATTTTTTGTAACACACTTCTCTCCTGGTTCTCTTCTTCTGACTTCTCCTCAATCTCCTTTGATGGATCTTTATCCTGGTCACATTTGTTAAATGGAGGTGTCCTCCAAAATTCTGTCCTAGGACTCATTCTTTCTCCTTCTATAGTTTTTTTTTATCACCAAGATGGATTCGGTCATCATCTCTGTACACATGATTCTTAAATTTATACAACCCTACCCTTCAGTCTTGCATCTCCAACAGCCTATTGGCCATTTTGAACTGGATATCCTGTAGCCATTTTAAACTCAACATGTCCAAACCAGAACTCATCTTTTCCCTCAAACCTTCCCCTCTTACTAACTTCCCCTACTGTTCAGGGTATCACCATCCTTCAGCCACCCAGGCTCACAACCTAGGCATCATCTTCTACTCCTCACTCTTATCCCCACACTCTTCTCCCACCCCCATATCCAATCAGTTGCCATGTCCTATTGATTCTATCATTGAAATTTCTTTCATATAGACCCCTTCTCTCCTGACACTGCTACTGCACAGTGGTATGCAACAGCATTCTGGTTGGTCTCCCTAGGGCAGCTAGGTGTTGAAGTGGAAAGAATGTTACCTGGTGGCCCAGATTCAGAAAGATGAGTCTTCCTGAGGTCAAATCTGGTCCCAGACACTTACTAGCTGTGTAACCCCAAGCAAGTCACTTAACCCTGTTGGCTTCAATTTCCTCATCTGTCAAATGAGTTGAAGAAGGAAACGGCAATCCACTCTAGTATCTTTGCCAAGAAAATTGTAAATGGGGTCAGAGGAAAGTCAGACAAGACTGAAATAATTGCACAACAAAATGGTCTCCCTGCACTTGACTGTCTTCCACTCATCTGTGAAAGTGACCTTCCTTAAGTAAAGAGATCTTCCTAAAGTACCAGTCTAACCACATCAACCTCCTAAACCAGCGGTTCTCAACCTGTGGGTTGTGACCCCTTTGGGGGTCAAACGACCCTTTCACAGGGGTCACAGGGGTCACCTAAGACCATTGGAAAACATTTCTGATGGTCTTAGGAACCAAGGCACCGCTCCTCTATCCGTCTCCAGGCCAGTCAGCCCCCATGCAGATACACCCACATATGAGTATTAAAGGGTTGCAGCATAGGAAAGTTGACCTAGGCAGGCTAGTCAGTCTGTTTCAATTTCCTCATCTTTAAAATGGGAATAATAATAACACCTGCTCCCCAAGTGTGAAGATCAAATGAGATCATACAAAGTGCTTTGCAAACTTTAAGCATTATGTAAATGCTAGTTACATTATTAATAATTAAATATCATTATAATAAATAAATATTAACATTAATGTTTTAATTAATTTAATTAATAATGTATAAATATTAATAATGCTTATTAAGTAGCTAGCTATTGCTAGCATTTCCTTCCATTGGGGATTTAAAAACCCACAAACCCTGCTTCAGAGAAGGTAGTCTATAGGTTTCACCTGCATGTACAAGGCTAAGAACCCCTGCTCCAAAGTATGCCGTCTATACAGTGGAGCTGCAGCAAATAAGGGAATATTCACTCACTCAGGACCCCTGTTTCCAGTCTTGTTAATTCTACCTCCTCCAACATCTCTCAGGTCTGTCTCCTTTTTTATACATGCGGCTGTCATCTTGGTCCCTTTTCTCATTACCTCTTGTCTGGACTATTACAAAAGCTTCCAAACTGGCCTCCATGCTTCTTCTCTCTGGAACCAATACATCTGACACACAAGTGCTAAAGTGATCCTTCTAAAGCACAGATCCCTTCCCTCCTTTTCTCCCAACCAGCCCCTTCAGCCCTCTGATCCTCCACCAATGATCTCCACTGGCTTCCTGTTATCACTAGAAACAAAAACTTTGGAATTTAGCTGACTACTTCTGGATGCTGCTGTCTCTGCTTTACAGATGAGGAAACTGAGGCTAAGAGAATGACTGGCATAGTAAAAGTCAAAGGGAGGATTGGGATCTGGGGCTCATCCAACTCCAAGCCCAGGAATCTTTCCTTTAGACCCCAACTCCCCTTCCATCCTTATTGCTCATGATCCCTTTCAACAAATCTGCAATTCAACCAAACTTAGCTTCATTGGTCTTTCTTCATACGCAATATTCCATCTCCTATCTCTATGCCTTTTCTCAAGCTGTGCCCACCTCGTAGAAGGCTCTCCCTCCATCCCTCCAATTCTTAAAAGCCCTAATTTTTCTCAAACTCAGTCCAAGTGCCTCCTACACGAGGCTGTTCCTCCAGTCAGCTAGTCAGTCAGGGACTACTATGCTAGGTGCTAAGTAGGTGCTAGGGGTACAAAGGAAAGCAAAAAATGGTCCTTGTCCTCAGGGAGCTCCCAGTCTGATGGGGGAAGACGGCAGGCAAACAACTCAGCAAAAACAAAACACAGACCAGGTAAATAATTGGGGGAAATCAGCAAGGAAGACAGTAGCTGTCCGAAGTGCTGCCCCCATAATTGTATTGATTTTGTATATGAGTGTGTGTATGTATGTGTTATTGTAATAGACCAGATTTTCATGGGTTCCCTGGTCCCACTAAGGAAATATTCCCTTATTCTATGAGGTCACTAGGCAGATATGCAAGAGGAGTATAATCTTGCTGGGTGGATGCTTTCATTGGTTCTGTGAATATCTAAAGAAAGTACAGGGTAGTTAATTTGCAAGTCTTGTTTGTGACTCCCTGTCTGTTTGTGCCTCTAGACATGGTCCTTGGATGAAGTCTTAATGAATAATTAGCCTTGGGCTGGGGTAAGGAGGGTCCTTGCTTTCTGGTTACATAAGAATTTCTGCTAAGGGAATATAAACCTTGTAAATTCCTTGTATCTTTGTCTCTGTATGAAATGGTTCTGTAATAAACAGACTATTGAATACATCCTCGTCTCTCTCTTATTCAGCTGGTAGCTAGGCCATACAACTGTGCTGGACACAGTATGTTATCTCTGCTTATAGAATGTAAGCTCCATGAAGGCAGAAACTACTTCATTTCTGTCTTGGTACCCCGGTGTCTAGCATTGTACCTGGTATGGAGGAGGTTTGTAAGAAGTTCTAGCTAATTGGTTGATTTTGTTCAGTACTTCACATACTAGATGACTTATTTTAAAAATTTTTTTAATTTTAAATTAAATAATTAAATTATTATAAAGTATCTAATTATTGTAAATAATTAAAGTATATATTATAATAAAAAATTGAATTATTATAAATTAAATAATTTATTTTGTTTTAAATTACTATAATTCAACTTAATTTTTTATTAAAATGTTAACCCTGTTTTACCTTTAAAGCCCTCCACTATCTGATTCCTTCTTAACTCTCTCCTCTCATGCTTTATTCCCAGCATTGATGGCTGTTCATTGAAAACCACACTCTCTGATTTCACTGGCTGCCAGTTCCCCATGCCCAGATTGCTCTCCCTCATCACTGGTGCCTTCCAGTTTCTTCCAAGACTCACTACGAATTCTAACACTTCACTTTCTTCAGGAGGCTTTCTCTGATCCTGCAACATACTCCTTCCCTAGTCCCTATCCCCATCCCTCTACCAAGAGGCCTTCCCCCTGAGGTTGCCTCTAATTTACTCTATACACATCTTCTTTGTGCATAATTGTCTGTATGATGTCTCCACAGTTAGATTGTAAACTCCTTGAAAGCAGGGACAGTGTTTTTGGCTTGTTTTGTGTCTCTAGATTTTAGCACGATGTCTGTCAACAGTAGGTAATTAATAAATGTTTGTTAATGATGGTGATATGCTGTTATTTCTAAAAGTAGATTGATTGGGGGCTGGAATAGGTCTCCAGACATAAGAATGGGCTGCAAAAATACGAGACCAGGGATCAGTGGTTCTCAACATGTGGGTCGCAACCCATTTGGGGGTCAAACGACCCTTTCACAGGGATCGCCTAAGACCACTGGAAAACACATATTTCTGATGGTCTTAGGAACCAAGACACTGCTCCTCTGTCTGTCACCAGGTGGGTCTGCCCACATATGGTATTAAAGGGTTGAGGCATTAGGAAGGTTGAGAACCACTGCCAGGAATGAAATGCCCAGTTCTGGGAACAGCTAGGGGGTAGTTTGGCTAGAATGATTTAGCATGAAAGCAGTCTGGGAAGATAAGGGTGCTTGCTGTCTCATGTTCACCCTCCTCCCCCACAGTGGGAAGCAGACTGCAATGCCAGGCAGAAGAGCCTGTCTTTGAGAATAAAGGCAATAGTAAGTCCCTGAAAATGTCTGAGGAGCAGAGTGATATGTTGGGGCCTGTGCCTTAGCAAGATTATTTTGGCAGCCCCAAGGAGGATGGAGAAGAAAGAGTTGGGAAGCTGGGAAGCCAACTGAGGCTATTCCGACCAAGCAGGTGAGACATGAGGAGGGAGGGCCTGAACTGAGGCAATGGCTGTGTGGGTGGAGGAGAGGGGATGGGTGCCAGAGAGGTGGAGATGAGATCGGAAAGCGTTGGCAACCAGTCAGACATGGGAGTGTAGAGGACAGACATGTTAAAGCTAGGCAACTGGAAACATGGCAGCCCCCTTGAAAAGGCATAGGGAGATGTGGAAAAAGGATAGGTTTAGGTGGCTTAATTTTGAGATGCAATCAATCAAACAGCATTGACGAAGCTCCTACTATGAATCAAGTGCTGTGCAAAGGGCTGGGGGCAGATGGAATGTCCAAGTGAAGTGGGGAACAGGTGGTTAAACTGGTATATCTTTAGGTTATCTGCATTGAGAGAGGATATTTGAATCCACTGAAGCTGATGCGATCACCAAGACTAGACATATTATCTAGTTGTAGAATCATAGAAGGTTAGAGCTAGAAGGAGGTCATCGAACTCAATCCTCTTAAATGTTAGAGGAGAAAACAGGTCCAGGGAAGGATGGTGACTTGTCCAGGGTCGCACGATTTGAGCACTGGAAGGGACAGTAGAAATCCAGCCCAACAGCTTCCTTTTACAGAAGAGGAAACTTGTGGCTTGCTTGTATCTGTTGATTTAGGCATGTCTCCCCCGTTAGAATGTAAGCTCCCTGAGGGCAGGTGCTGTTTTTTGCCTCTTTTTATATCCCTGGCACTTAGGCCTGTTCCTGGCATGTACTAGGTGCTTAATAAATGTTGATTGAGACCCAGAGACATGAGATGACTTGTCCAAAGTCACATAGGTAGTAACTAGCAACATTTGGACTTGTTGCCAGGTCCTCTGACTCACACCTAGTGCTACAGGTGTGGACCATCTCCAGTCATCCTGATCTGTATGTGACCACTGGACCCAGATGGCTCCAGAGGAGATAGTGAGGCTGGTGACCTTGTGCAGCCCTGCCTCACTTAAATCCAATTCATTTGCATGTCATGGTATCATCTTCCTGATGTCATGGTCCTCTTTGAGAATGAAAGACAAACAAGTGCCGTGGGCTGTGTCCAGGTCTTCTTGGTCCTCAATTCAAATCCCAACTCAAGATGCTTAATACTTGTAATGCTGTCCATCTCCCTGATCCATAATCTCTTCTTCTATAAAATGAAAGGAGTGACTGGGGTGTCCTCCTAGGTCCCTTATAAGACCCTCTAGACCTTGGGTCTAGGATAGATGCACATTTCATTACTCTGCCAGTTAATAGCTGTTTTATGGGGGTGGGGGTGGTTTTGATGAGGTGATATCAGGCCAGTGACTTACTGGTTACAGCTACTCTACCCTTCCCCTCACCATCCACCCCTCACCACAAAGTGCAGACTCTGTAATCTCATTATCCACTTGTCCTTCCCTCTTGGCTATATGCCCAGCTGAGTAGTGGGAGAACTCCTACTCCAAACCTTTCCCCCTCCCCCAGACATGTCCTTGGTTCATAGGTTCCATTACTGGGTCAGAGCATGCTGCTGGGGGAAAGAAATGCAGAACTCTCCAGGGTAGGGGCCTTCCCAGCTCAACCAATATGCAAATGATAGAACTGAGAGAAGAACTCCCAAAGTAATCGCATTGCCCCAAGTCAGGGTGTCCCCTGGGGGTGGGTGTAAACTCTAATGCTCACCCTAGAACTGAAAGGGGAGGGAAATCACATTTACTCTCTCCTCTTTGCTGACCCCACGTACCCCCACACCCCAAGCTGGGACCATCACACTGATTCCATGAACTCTAGACACTGGTATCTTTGGCTCCTAGTCATGGCCAAGGTTTCCTCTTGGGGGTCAGCAGACAGTTCACAGGAATGAACTTTCCTCCTGTTGAACCAAAATGACAGTGAGTGAGACCTTTCAGTGTTTAAAGTGGCGTTTAATAAGCCGGGGGCTGCAAGGGGTGAACAAAACCCAAATCAAGCAGCCAGGAGGAGTATGTGTTGGGGGTTTATAAAGACAAAAACCACAAATTAAAGGTTAGATATTAGGCAAGCAGGAAAATACAGAAGCCAAAGAGATCCATTTGTTGCCCCACTGGAAAGTCTATTCTGAGAATTAAACAAAAAGGGAGGGGGGGGGGCGATGGGTTCCAGGTGGTGGGTTTGGGCAGGTCTTGGTGGGCTTTGTTGGCAGGTTTGGGCAAGTCTCCTAGGCAAACTTACCCAAGACAGGAGCAATGGGAGAAGTTCACAAAGTGGAAGTTATAACCATCCCCACTTCTTTTTGTCTAGAGTCAAACCCTTGATTCACAATTGGTGCCTGGTAGCAGGGTGATGGAGACATAGTCACAGTGGGCAGAAAGCGAATCTTGCAGGGGCTGATACCTAGGTTCCCTTACAAGAAGCTTGACTGAATTAATATGGGATTGAATGAGTTTTAAGAGGTGGGAAAATAAACAAGGGCCTATAGTAAGGGCCAGGCCAATAATGGTCCAATAATGGTCCAGCTAAAGTGGAGATCAACATGGTCAAGCATGAGAATGTCTGAAACGGAATCTAGTACCAATTTTCAGCATTTTTCCCTCTCCCATCATCTGGTCTCCAAGTTCTTGCTAACCAGTGAGAGACTTTCCTGGACTATGCCAGAATTGTTGGCATAAAAACAGCAGGCCTCCTTGTTTTAGAAAGAGGAGATCCAAGCTTCTGTGGTTCTAGAGGACCATCTCCACCAGCAAGTTAACCTGTCCATGACGCAAGTCTGGGTCCACCTGTGCACTCAGCTCATGGTAAGTTGCCTCACTGCCGATTAAAGCGGTGGTGCCAAGAGTGGCAGAGCCCAGTAGGCTCAACACCACCAAGATGGGGATAAGGAGAGAGGCAGCTCACTTCTCTAGGCGCCTGGCCACTGGTCCCTTGTGAGAGAAAAATTCCCATCTCTCTATTCCCAGGAGTAGGGATACTCTTGGGAGAACAGAGACCAAGATATATGAGGGATTCAAATGAATAAGGAAGATCTTAGCTGAGACACATTTTGTGAGACCATCAAGGCATGCTAGCCACGTTTCTTCTGGAGCCAGGAAATAGCTGGAGCCCAAAAATGGAGCAGAGACAGTAATTGTGGTGTTACAGACTGGAGAGTATGGGGAATTGCTGACTTTAAAAGAAGGCGAGACCAGACAAGTACCAGAGCCTTGGATATCCCCTAGAGTTAAGCTTGGCTGATCCTAGTCACACACCTCAGAACTGGATGCTTGGGAGACTTCCTCGGGGAGGGCTAGACCAACATAACAGGGGAGCTGGGCATCCATGCAAAGCCAACAGTCAGGGCCAAGGTCCAGTGGGCAAGTGTTTACTACTCAGTGGATGGCTGTGAGTAAGCTAATAATGAACAGGCCCAGGGGAGGGGTGTAGGACGAGGACGAGAACTCTTACTGAGGTCTTACCGGGGCTGGGATTGCCAAACTGGACAGGGACCTATAGGGAGATAGGTGGGGACATTTTTAGTGACAGTGAGGATGACACCGGGGTGACTTCTTACACTTTGCCTGCTTTCTATCCTGAGTCCCCAGATATGTGAGGTTTGCCAAAAGGGAGGGCAGGGGTTTTACAGATTGCAAGTGCCAATAGTACACCCAGACACTGGAGTCCACTTCTCAACCCAAAGATATTGATCTGAGGTTGATTTGGGGTGACTTCCCACCCAGAATCCTCAAGCTTGATTTATGGAAAGGCACTTAGTCTATGAGGCAGTAGTAGTGGTGGGGATCAAGGCAAGTGGCATCTCCAGTAAAGAATCCAGGGCATAGGTAATATCACCCCTTGCGCTGTAATTCTTGAGCCTCACTAGGGGTGTCACAGCCCACGGCCCATCAGAGAAATGAACATCAGCTAAAAGGGAACGTAAGTCTGGACAGAAGAATCGGCCGTCCTCTAGGCCCTCCTTCTGAGCCCACAAACCCTCGTCAGCCCAGAACTTCCGAAGTACTTGGTCTCCTTTCCTAATAGTCCAGGTGTTTTTACTTTTAGGAGCATGGGAGTTTGACATGGAGAAAGGGCACAATAACACTATGAGGAAACATGGGGAAAGTCTTAGCTTAAGAGAATCCAGTCCTGGGTCCACCTTCCATTGGTCAGGGGCAGCTAGTTTCACACAAGAGTGGTGGAGCCAGGTAGGGATGGAGTCCACTTTGACTGTGGTAAGAATGATGGCATGGGGTCCCTTCCAGGTGGGTTCGAGCCCAGATGCTGTGAATTTCTTGACAAGGACAGAGTCCTGGGGATCTAATGTAGGTTTAGGCAGGGCATCTCAAACCATTTTCAGGACTTTCTCTTGGGTCCTCTGTAGTCCCGGTAAGAACTTAATTAAGGAAGAATCAGCAGCCTCTGCTCACAACTCTTCTCTGATTACTGGGAGCATGGGTGGAGGCCACCCGTATATAATTTCAAAGGGAGACAGCCCAATTGGTTGGGGGTGCACCTTAGTCTGAGCAATGATAGGGGGAACAGTGTGACCCAACTTCCTTTGGTTTTTAGGACCAATTTGGTAAGGAGCTCCTTCAGGGTCCAGTTGGTCCATTTCACTTGGCCTGGGCTCTGTGGTTGGTAAGCACAGTGCAGTTTCCATTCAATCCCAATGGCTTTAGCCAGTCCTTAAGATACCTTAGCAGTAAAAGCTGGCCCATTTTCAGAGCCCAACCCAATTGGAAGGCCAAACCAGGGAAGGAGTTTGTTCAAAATTTTCTTAACTACCATTAGAGAGGTTTCATGTTTTGTAGGAAAGGCTTCCACCCATCCAGAAAAGTTATCTACAAAACCCAGAAGATACCGATAACCTGCTGTGGGGGATTTCACTTCTGTGAAGTCCACTCCTCACCTTTCCCCTGGTTGTTGCCCCCTGAGTCTGATTCTGAAGGGGGCTGCCTTTCCTTGTTTGGCATTTACTTGTTCATAGGTGGCACACCTTGTGACAGTACTTAACAGAATATTATCTAGTTGGGAAATGAAGTACCTGTCTCTTAGGAGTAAGGTCATTTTTCTGGCTCCCAAATGAGTGATTTGATGGAAATGCTTGACCTGCTCCCTCCGCACTGCTCTTAGAACAAAAATTCTTCCATTTAGAAAGGTCTACCAGCCTGACTGGTTCTTACTCCCCCCTTTTTGTTTAGAGAAGGAACCATCCAAGGGGGAATAAGTGGGAATGGGCTGGGTGGGAGAAGGTGCAGGGACTGGGAACAAAGGGGCCAGGTAGGGGAGGGAGGCTGCTTGGTTGCAAACAGCCTCAGGGCAATGAATGATGGTCAGGTGAGAAGGGAGCCAAATGGAATCTAAGAGGACAAGAATGTCCTCCTTGGTTATGATGTCCTTCCTAGAGGAAGTGAGGAGACCTTGCTCTTGATAGAGAACAGCATGAACGTGAGCAGTGGCAAAAGCATAATGACAGTCAGTGAAAATGTTAACAGCCCATCCTTTGGAGAGGTGGAGGGCCTGAGTAAGGGCAACAAGTTCAGCTTTTTAAGCCAAGGAAGGTAGGGGTGGAGCGGATGACCAGAGGACAGAGAGGGAGGGGTACTTGACAACCGTGGCCCCTGAAGGGTGGTGAAGACCAGCATCAATGAAACAGCTGCCGTCGGTGAAGAGGGTCCAGTCTGGGTTGGGAAGAGGGGAGTCAAAGAGATCAGGGTACACAGCCTGGACCTCATCCAGAAGCTGCAAACAATCATGGAGGGACTTATTACCAGGGGCAGGGGCAGGCAGCAGGGTGGCAGGATTCAAGGTTGTAGTTTTTGAGCAAGTGAGACAGGATTGGTCCAGAAGGAGAACCTGGTAGTGAGTGAGTCGGGAGTCAGACAACCAGCGATCGTGAGTGCTTCTGAGGAGGACCTTGACCGAGTGAGAGGCAGTGATGGAGAGGGGTCAGCCCAAAGAAAGCTTGTCTGCCCCATGGACCAAGGTCGCTGTTGCAGCAACTGCTCAGAGTCATGGGGGCCAACTGGCCGCAACAGGGTTGAGGCATTTACCTGTGAGAGGTAAGCCACAGCATGTCACCAGGGGCCTAAAAATTGAGTAAGGACCCCTTTAGCAATACCCTGAGACTCTGCAATGAAAAGGTGAAAGGGTTTGGTGACATCTGGGAGAGCTAGAGTGGGGGCAGAAACCAGGGAAAGCTTTAAAGTTTCAAAAGCTTTTTGCTCTACCAGAGTCCAGACAAGGGGTCCAGAGCCAGTGGTGGCAGAGTACAGGGGCTTGGCAATCTCCATGAATCCCAGGATGCATAACCTGCAATACCTGACATTCCCTAAAAACTCACAAACTTACTTCTTTGAGGTGGGAACAGGGAGGTCTAGAATAGCCTGGATTCTAGCTGGGGAGAGTGACCTTTTGCCTTGGTTAAGGAGGTATCCAAGATAAGTGACACAGGTCTGGCAAAGCTGAGCCTTTTTACCAGAGACCCAATATCCTAGAGACTGGAGCAAGGAAAGCAGAGATCAGGTGACTTGGAGGCAGAGGGATTCAGAGGGGGCAGCTAAGAGGAGGACATCAACATACTGAACAAGGGAACAGGATTAGGAGGATTAGAAACCTGGAATGGCTCAAGATCTTTGTACAGGGTCTCATCAAAGAGACTAGGGGAATTTTTGAAACCTTGTGTCAGGTGGGTCCAAGTTAGCTGCCCAGAGAACCCACCATAGGGATCAACCCATTCAAAGGCAAACAGGGTTTGACTGACAGGGCCCAGGGGGATGGAGAGGAAAGCATCCTTGAGGTCCAGGACAGTGTATACAGTATGATTGGCAGGAAGGAGACTAAGCAGGGTATAGGGGTTGGGGACAGTGGGGTAGACAGTCTCAATGCGGTTATTGACCTCATGGAGATCCTGGACTAGACTATAGTTGGAAGTGCCTGGTTTGTGGACAGGGAGGATGGGGGTGTTCCAAGGGGATTGGCAGAGAACAAGGATCCCAGCTTCCCTCAGTCTTTGGATGTGAACAAGGATGCTACAGTGAGCCTCTTTAGTCATGGGGTACTGACGGTTCTACTTTGGTGAGGCAGTAGCTAGAAGCTGAATTATTATAGGAGGGTGGTGTGCAGCTAAACCAGGGGGATTCAATTTAGCCCACACAGAGGGAAAAGCTGCAAGGAGATCAGGGTAGTAAGGGGAGTTTCCAGGTGTAGGGGTTTCATGGAGTAGGTACTTGGAGGCAAGAGGGAGAGTGACAAGGACCTTAGATGGTTCAGAAGCGGGAAGTGTCTGGAAGATCCAGGGATACTGAATTCCCCTTAAAAGATATGGTAGCCTGCATTTTTTGTAACAAGTCCCTGCCCAAAAGGGGGTAGGGGCAATCAGGAATGACAAGAAAGGAGTGGGGGTGAACGTGTACTGCCCCAGATCCACACAGCTTTCTGAAGTCCACCAGCAAGAAGGTATTTGTCCTGTGGCCCCTTGGACATGGGGAAAGGAAGCCTAGAGGTTTAGTGAGAATAGAATGGGCAGTGCCAGTGTCCACAAGGAAGTTTACAGCATGACCCCCAATCTTTGCCTTTACCCTTGGTTCCTGGCGGTCAAGAAAGAAGTCTCGTAGTGCTAAGACTTTAGATGAGCCCCTATTCTGACTCCTCTTGTTTGGACATTCATTTTTCCAGTGTCCAGTTTCCGTTCAGTAAGCACACTGGTCCTTTCCCAGAGGGGGTCTGGACTGTCTCAACTTCTGGGTAGGGTCTGGGGACTCCTGGAGGGCTTCCACTAGAACCTTAGCCAATCTTTTGTCAGACTTTTTGCTAGAATTGTCCTGAGTGTTAAAACCCTTCTGGGCAATTTCAATCAACTGGGACATGTTCATGCCCTGAAACCCATCCTGTTTTTGAAGCTTTTTCTGAATACCCAGTGCCAACTGGGCAACAAAAGCCACATTCAAAGCCCTGGTATTTTCAGGGGCTTCAGGGTCTATTGGGGTGTATGTGTGGTAAGTCTCATATAGGTGTTCAAGGAATTCCCTTGATGATGCTTGGGGGCCCTGAAGGACCTTGGATACCTTGGAGAGGATAGTTGGTTTACAGGCTGTCACCTTGAGACCCAAAAGAAGATATTGGTAGTAGGTATCGAGGGACCTCTGGCCCCCAGCTGTGTTGAGGTCCCACTGGAGCCAGGTACAGGGAAAAGCATCTTCCACTTCATCCCTGTGGTTCTCCACCGAGCCTCCCCCAGGGCCTCCTTTACAGGCCTCTTGGTGGATACAGTCTCTCTCTTCAGTAGTGAAAAGGGTAATGAGAAGTTGAAGACAGTCATCCCAGGTGGGTCTATGGGTATGGAAGACAGATATGTTACCCCAGCCCTAGTATGTGAGGGGGACAGGGGAAGGTTAGAGGAGTCCAGGGACCAAGGGAGTGAGGGTAGAGGTGGGACAGATCAAGGTGGCCCTGGATTATAGGGTGGGGAAGGTCCTCTTCAGATGACTATAGGACAGGGAGTATTCTGGGGCAGGGTAGCCTTCTGGGTTTTGGCTGGGCAGCAAGTACCCAGATACCCCTTTCTAGTGAGCAGGCTTTTAGCCAGGGGGATAGATGCATGCCTAAGTCAAGCCAGACATCAATATAGGGGAATTGGTTGGGATTCCCAGGATTTCCTGTAACTATTCCCCAAACAGCATCCCTTTGTCAAAGGTCCCCTCCATCGACCACCCTAACCAAAAGGTGGGCCAGTCATTTAACAGAATAAAACCAATTTATATTTGGTCAGTTTCACCCCATCATCAGCTTCCTGATAAACTTCCTTAAAATGGTTAATAACTCGTCTTAAAGGGATTTTTGATGAATTGGCAGATCCCCCCATGGCTAGTATCAATACAGAAGAAAAACACATAGAAAAATAAGAACTTTGAAAACAAAGACTTCTCTCCACAAGAAGTTGGGAAAACTCCCCTGGAGGAATTCCTCCAAAACGCAATCAAGAACTTGATCTGAAACTTGAAAAACAGGCAGTCACAGACAAACAAGAACTGGACAGAAATCACTAAACAGACACTTTGTGCACATGACAATCAAACCAGACCGTGTGTGATTCCCCAACGTCTCAGGGATGCCCAAGGGCCAGGCCCCTACTGCCGCATTTGACAGCCTCCCCTCTCCAGAAACTGAAAACTACTTACCTCCGGAGGTCAGAACAGGTCTCCACTATAGCCAAATGCATGGACGAGTCAGAGTTGAGGAGGGATTAGACCAACTCCGCCTGAGTCCTGGGGCCTGGAAGGTCTCAGGACCAGCTCCTCTCAGAGTCAGGGCAAGGCTAGTCTTTCCCTTTCCCTGAGGCCAAGGCCCCGAGGTCTCAGTGGTGACACTGACTGCCTCTTGCTGGGGCCTCCAAAATGTTGAATCAAAAGTGACAGCAAGTGAGACCTTTCAGAGTTTTAAGTGGTGTTTAATAGGTCAGCGGCTGCAAGGGGTGAACAAAACCCAAATCAAGCAGCCCCAAGAAGTAGGTGCTCAGGGTTTATAAAGGCAAAAACCACAACTTAACGGTTAGGTTACACAAACAGGGAAGTGCAGAAGCCAAAGACAGCTATCAGTTCATTGACCAGCAATCAGTTTGTAGCCCCACTAGAAGGTCTTCAAGTCTATTAGGAGAATTAAACAAAAAAGGGAGAGGAGGGGCTATGGGTTCTAGGAGGAGGGTTTGGGCAGGTCTCCTAGGCAGGGTGTTTGACTTTGTGGGCTCTGTTGGCGGGTTTGGGCAAGTGTCCTAGGCGAACTGAGGGGGAAGTTCACAAAATGGTGGTTATAACACTCTTAGATGAGGGGAATTCATGGTACTAAGATCTTCCAGCAACTTCCTGTCTGAGCTGCTCTAAAAATTGACAGGAGATTCAGCCCAGGTCTATAAAAGCAAAAGTCAATGCCTTGAGATCCTTCTTGGCATTTATAAGCAAGTAAAGAAAGTCCTGAAGGAAAGGATTGGGGAGGGGGGCAGGCAATGGGAACACCCTCTGGTAGCCTGTGGAGGAAGCTGGCTTCCTGTACTTCTCCAATCAGCCAGCCAGGCCTTCATCTCTCCCTCCAGTCAGCCTTACTGAGCACCCCCACTGCATTGTGACCATAGGCAGAAATCAATCAATCAGCAATCTCTTATAGGGGTGTTTTGTAAGAACCCCCCAACTATGCACTCATCTCCATACTAGGCACTGGGGGTACAAGGATCCGTGCTCACTAGGTGTGTGGCTTTGAACACGTAGTTAAACATCTCTGAGGCCCGGAAGGTAATGCTAGTTTCCTACGGTTATAAATTATAAAAATGAAACTACCTCACAGAGCTGGCTTTTACTTTCCTGCCATTTGCCATGCCCTGTGCTATGTTCAGGGGTGAATGGAGGTGGAGGTAGGGGCTGGAGGTGGGTGGGAAGAGGGTACAGAGACAAGAAACGAAGTCACCCCTGCCCTCAAGAAGCTTAGTAGAGGAGAAAATCCACATGGGGGTTTTGAAAGAAAGAGGAATGACAGCATTTTAACAGCACCTTGGCATTTGCAGAGAACTATATGTGATGTTGTGTGAGCCTTCAGCATCCCTGTGGGGTGAATGCTTCTGGATGCAGTCATCTCTACTTTACAGATGAGACTAAGAGAATGACTCACCCAAGGTCATGTAGTAAAAGTCAGAGAGAGGACTGGGACCTGGGGCTCATCCAACTCCAAGTCTAGTGATCTTTCCCTTGGTCCCCATCAGGGCATCTGGTCCCCATATGCCACTATCAGGCTATGTGACCTTAGGTAAATCATTGGTCTTCCACTGTTTTTTAGTCATGCCTAACTCTGGCTTTCTTGGCAAAGATACTGGAGTGTTTTGCCATTTCCTTCTGCAGCTCATTTGACAGATGAAGAAAATGAGGCAAATAGGGTGAAGTGACTTGCCCAGGGTCACGCAGTAGTAAGTGTCCGAGGCCAGGCTTTAACTCAGGAAGATGAGTCCTCCTGACTGCTGGCCCAGGGCTCTATTCACAGGGCCTCCTTAAGCTAAATTATGTCTCCTCTAGAAGACTCATTGTCCAACTCTGTCAAATGTGGACATTGGTCAGATGAGCTCAAAACGAGCCCTATTTCTTCCAGCTCTGACTTTATATGATTCTAAATAAAACAGGAAATTTTTTAAAAAGGAGAAAAATCAACCCCAATGCTATTATCTTTTTATTTTGTGAAATGTTAAGACACTCATCCTGGAATAACAGTAAACAATACAATTATGAGTTTTGGCAAAATGCAAAACAAGAAATTTATACTTTGACTTTCCTAAATAATTAATACCAGGCAATAGGAAGTGCTCAGTAAATTTTGATTTGACTCAAAAAAGAAAAGAAACAGAATGTAGTCTAGTGTGAACTCTAGTCTCAAGTATAGAAGGTTTACAACTTGCTGAAGCTGAGCAGGGTTGGGGATGGGCTAGTTAATCAAAGAAGGCATCAGGCAGGAGGCAATGGGGTCAAGTGTCAGGCAGACCTGAATTCAAGTCCTTCCTTTGATCACCATTTTTGTGATCTCATGCAAGATCTTTATCCTCGTTGGGCCTCAGTTTCTTTATATGAAATAAAGAAAGAATTGGGCTTAGACGACCCCTGAGGCGCCTTCTGGGTTGAAATCCACAAGCCTGTGGTCTGAGGCTAGCCGCAGAATCTTGCCTCCCCCAATATGGGGCTTACGGTGTGGCAGTCTAAGAATCTGCCCACTTTGCAGAGGGAATAACCCTGTCTGCAAGAGAAGTTTGTCATAGCAGCTAAGTCTGGAATCATAAGACGAGGGTAGTCAATTGATGTCTATGAGTCTTGGTTTCCTCATCTGTAAAATGAATATAGTAGGTTGCCTTTCCTTGTGATGCTATGATCTCAGCCCCACTCTCTAGGGGGCTGTGGGTAGTTTAGTCTAAGAATGAATGAAGTTCCTGCTTACAAAAAGCAAGTTGTGGTTTTAGAGAAAATGCAATAACTTTGCTCCTCATTGGTCCCTATCTAGGAGGAAATGGTAGGCGCTTTCTGCAGATCTGGGGGACCTGGAGGAAGGGAATTTCCAAACCCCCTCGGCATTGCTTTCTAAGTATTCCTAGCTGCAAAAATAGGTCAGTGGTTATTTCCATGAGGTCCTGGAAGAACTGTATAGTAAAGATAAGCTAAAAGGTCAGGAAATGTCAGGGAAGGAGTGGACAGGAAGAAGAGCTGGCCCAGGATTTGCCTATCAGGCCTCCTGGGGTGTGTGGATTCATGGACCCTGAGAATGCCAGAGCCGGAAGAGACCCCAAGGACCATCCAGTCACAGAAAGACAGCAGGAAGGGTTCACTTCTCTAATTTCATTGAGCAGGAAAACAAGGGTGCCCCAAAAGAATTCAAGAGCACACAGCTCAGAAGGGGCAAGCCTCAGGACTGGGACCCAGACTTCTTGGCCTCTCACCCACAGACAGGCTACAAAGGACAGGTAGGTCAAGTGATCTCATGGTCAGGCTCGCCTCCAAATGTCAATGATCTCCAGGCAAAAATTCTCTGATTGCCAAGACAGAGTCTCTCCACTAGTCAATCACCTTCAGTGACTTCCTGTGGTCTCCAGGACCAAATCCTCTCTGCTTGGCTTGGATGAAAGAGGCTTCCCCTTGCAGCTCATTCTCTGGGCTGACTCACATTAACAGGTTGAGTCCCTAGAGGGATCTGGTCTCTTCTCCCTTCAG
>CM053593.1:361969831-362007380 GCA_028646575.1 Pseudocheirus occidentalis
TGGAGATGAATGAGGCGAAGGTGAAGGAGACCATGAAGCATTGTGGGGCCAGCGCCGATGAGGTCAGCCGGGTACATTATGCCCTCTCCTGCCTACGGAAAGTGACCGGCTTAGGTAGGGCTTCCTTTGCCTTTCCAAGGTGGGCCTATAACTCAAGCTCTCCCCAGCCACTTACCCCACCTCTTCTGCAATTCAGGGCTCCTGGAGGAGAATGGACCCGGGATGGGCAAGCTTGGGGGCTTTTTAAAAGGGTCAGACCCTGCTCTCTGCTGCCCAGCAACAAGGGTGAGGGTGGCACAGACAGTGAGATCTGACTCAGCATCTCATTTGTCTTTGGATTGGAAACCACCAGGGACTTTTTCCTGGGGCAGTGGTGTAGGAACGGGGTAGGGTGGGAGGAGGGGGCAAATGGACAAAGTTACAGTTCAGGGAGCATTTTATATGGGGAGTTTGGGGTTGGTTCTGTTGTCTTTGAAATCTTGAGCTTATGATTTATCACAGGAGTGTAACCGCATATCTGGAAGGGACCTCAGAGGCCATCTGGTCCTACTCCTCCATTTTACAGATGAGAGTACTGAGGCCAGGGAGGGGGAGTGACTTGCCCAGCTTCACAGCAGGTAGTAAGTGGCAGAACCAGGATTTAAACCCAGGTCCTCTGACTCCAAGTCATGTCTGTCTGTCTTCCTGTCTGTCTATCTGTTTACTTACTTAACCTGAACTAATCTTTTGTAGACTCTGTGAATGATTTTTTTTCACCTCTGGAGATCATCTGTGATGACCTTTAATACCTAGACCAAGGAACTTGCCCCCTGGTCCAGCGGCTGTGTTCTCAGGGAACTCATGACCCCGTTTTACGGATTAGGAGGCCAAGGCTCAACAAAGTGAATTAGCTTACCCTGGGGTCAACATGGGGAGACAGTGTGCTACAGTGGAAGGAGGTCTGGATTTAGAGTCACAGGGCCTGAGTTCGAATCCTGACTTTGTCACATAGAACTTGGGTGATCCTGGGCAAGACACTTCCCTCTCTCTGGGTTTCCTCCTCTATAAAATGAGGGGGTTGGGTGAAATAATCTCCAAAGCCCCTTCCAGCTCCACATTTATGATGTGTTCAGCCAGAACTAGAACCCAGACCTCCTCCTCCTGGTTAAGTGCCTTTTAGACCCTCATCTTGCCTGAATTCTACCTGGTTGAGGACAAGAGTGATCCTCTACCTGTAGGCTGGAGGTGACCCCACTTGGAACTGAAGCGTATCAAAGAACCCTGGTCTTTCCAGCTTAGGATTCCATCCCTGACCAAGGATGTATCATGAGAGAGATTGCGGCCAGCTCTCACTCATCCTGACCTGAGATACTATGTAGGGTTGGGTTGGCATGCCTGGTGTTTTCTGATACTTGCCTATTCATAGAATAGGATAGAAATAGGGGTTTTTTAGACCTGGCAAGGACCTTGGAGGTCATTTGGTCTAACTCTCTCATTTTACAGAAAATGAGACTGAGTCCCAGACTGTGGAAGTGACTCGTCTAAGGTCATGGTGGTAGGGCTAGAGTTCAAAGCCAGGTTTTCTGCCTGCAAATCCAGGGAGCTTTCTCCTGAGCTGTGCTGTTCCCCCAACCCTAGAGAAGTGTGTGTATATTTTATCTATTAAAATATACCATGCAGGGTTGTTGTGGATAGGACACTGCCAGGCTCTGTGTAGCCAAGAGAAGCCTGCCTTTCGAGATTTGAGTCTCTTAAATGGTATATTTTATCAGCTTAGGTTTTCTCAAGGCAAAGGGTCCCCCATTTCCCCAAACACCCCCAGATTCCCTTTACTAACTAACCTCTTACAGATCTGTCTGGGGGATTTGCTTCCCCCCCCTCCCCTCCATCCCCTCCCAAACTCTACTCCATGATTTGCTTGGAGAAATGTAGTGGGGAGAGGCCTGGTTTCTAGTCCTGGTTCCAGTTTGCCTTGGACTTCCTGTGTGAGCCTGGGTGGGCTCCTACCCTTCCCTGGGTTCAGCCTCTTCCTCAGTCAGATGAGCAGGTTGGAGTAGATGGTAGCTGAGATGCCTTCCGACTCTGACATTCTATGGGTCTATGATCTGACCCCATGGGCCAACAGGTGGGGAGCCAAAGGATGACCCAGCGTGGAGCCCGCTGGATGCCCAACGCGAGAGTGGCTCTGGACCTCCCACGGACACGCTTTCCCCATCTGGCTTGACTTGGACTCCTGGGCCCTCCCAGCTCAGTACAGGCAGCAGCAGCCAGCAGGCCCGCTCCGTCTCGGTGTCTGCCCTGCCCACGTCGGATGCTCTGTCCCAGGGCCAGGGCCTCTCCGCCTATGGTGAGGGCCTCGCGGACAGTTATCTCTCCCTACATCACAGTGGGAGGCTCACCCCTCGGACCCCACACAGCTTCATCACCCCCCCAACCACACCTCAGCTACGACGACAGAACAAGCTCAAGCCCCCCCGGACACCACCCCCGCCCAGCCGCAAAGTTTTCCAGTTACTTCCCAACTTCCCAACTCTTACCAGGAGCAAATCCCACGAGTCCCAGCTTGGAAACAGAATCGATGAGGTGCCCTCCATCAAGTAAGTGTCTTGGGGGGATGGAGGGGAACTTATTGGAGGGCTTGGAGTCTGCAGGTGGGGTCTTGAGGGCTAGCTCTGGACCAGACTAGCTGTGTGACCCTGGGCAAATGACTTAACCTCTCTGAGCTCAGTTCTCTTATAAAAAATGGGAATAATGAATGATACATGCATTATCCATGCTGCAGGGAGGTGAGAATGAAGTAGTGTGAAGCTCATAAAGTGCCTTGTGAGCACATCTTGTAGCCTGTTTGTTATTAGCACTGGTATACTGTATTTGCCCCTTTCTTCTTGAGACTCTCAGGAGTTTAGTTAAGAGAATTGAAGGGTATTGGCTTAGATCAGAGATCAAGTTTGGAGTCGGTCAAAAGGTGATTCTTGAGGACCTAGAGGGCCACATGTGGCCTCGAGGGCCTGGCTTAGATGTTGCTCCTAAATCAGAGCCCAAGGCCTTTCTGTACCTCAATTTCCCAATCTGTAGAATGGGGTTGTTTCCTAGGTCACTAAGTAGATAGAAATTCTTGGTTTGTGGTTTTGGGTTCTTTATTGGCAGAAATATGGATAATAGTTCTTCAACTAATAAAAAACTTACAGGTATATAGCAGAGTGCCTTACAGACTTCTCGTATGAGTCTCACAACCCCGGGAGACAGGGATTGTTATTATTACCTTTTCATAAAGGAGGAGATAGAGGCAGGCAGAGAATAAGTGACTTGCCCAGGGTCATACAGCTAGTAAGTGTTTGAGGCTGGATTCGAACCCGGGTCTTTTTGAGTCCCAGTTTAATGCTCTGTGCACTGCGCCGCTGAGCTGCCTTATTAGGATGTCAAAGCCGGATCATTTTTGAACATCGGAGTTCTTATCCAGTCAACAAATACTGCCTTTTCTCCTCCTCCTCCCTGGTGGATGAGAGTTGCTTCTAGGTCTCCCTAATCTCTGGCCAGAAAGCAGATACATCAGAGCCTGTTAGCCCACCCCTCCTCCCCTAGGGTCTCCCAGATGCATCAAGGCTAGCCTCTCACATGAGGACTCCAGTAGGCCACCCTGAGGATCCCCAATCCTGGGGAGGGTGCTTTCCTGCTGCGACTTGATTTGAGGTAGAGGAGTAGACTTCCACAGTAGGGCCATTGCTTTCTGACTTTCTCTCTGCTCCTCTCCCTCAATTCAATATAAAATATAGCAGACATTTGTTAAATACATATTGTGTGCAAAGCACTCTGCTGGAAGCCGGAGGAGATCCGAAGTGAGATTAGTGGTCTCCTGACCTCTTGCAGCTGATCCCGTCTAGGGGTGGGCCACGGTGGTAGATGATGGTTACCGGATCTGTGTTTTCACCAGCGTGAGGTTCTCCCAATGTGAGATCTCCCTCCCCTAATGCAAGTCACCACCTTTCTTTCACCGCATAGATAAGTCCTGGGAAATACCCTGATGGATATAGAGACTTGGGACATTTATTGACATATACAGGACTACAGAATGTTATGTAAATACCTGAATCAGTTTGCTCCAGTTTTTCTTCCTCTCTCCTCTAGAGAAGGGTCAGCTTTGCTGCTGTGGGAACAGGGAGACATGTTGATTTCCCTGTCCTTTCATATTTGACACCAGAGGCCGGTGGGGGTCTGGGACTCAAATGTTAAAACCTATTTTGTACGGTGAGTTAGAATGAGATACAGAAAAGAACCATAACCAAGGGCCAGGAGAAGCAATGGTTCAAGGTGTTGGTAGCTGTGACCACCAGGAGCTTCAAATACCGTAAAGAGAAATGAATTTTGGAGCTGGAAGAAATCTCAGATCATTTAGCAATATCCTATCATTCTGCAGATGGGGAAGCTGAGGTCTCTTGAAGGGACAGTGCCCTGCTCAATATGAGAACAACACTAACTCCAGGTGTTAGCTTTTGGCCCTTCAACCTGCTTCTTCTGATCCTTGGTTATGGTTCTCTTCAGTACCTCAGTCTACCCCACTGTAGAAAATGGACTTTAACATTTGAGTCCCAAACTCCTGCTGACTTGAATGTCAAATAAGAAAGACTTTACAGCTTACTGAACACTTTCTGTTAAAAAGAAAAAGAATTGTTTTTCATTCTGCTTTTAACAAACACCAAACAGAATGAATGTTTTTATATTTGTGTTTCACATCCAACTCTTTGTGACCACAGCACACTGATATTGTTCATAGGGCTTTTCATGGCAAAGATCCTGGAGTTGTTTGCTATTTCCTTCTCTGACTCATTTTACAGATGAGGAAACTGAGGTTTAAGGTTAAGGGTTAAGTGACTTGCCAGGATCACCCACCTAATGAATGTTGAACTCTGATTTTCCAAACTCCAGGCCCAGCTCTCTATATAATGAGCCACCCAGCTGCCTATATTTTTGCATACAATGGGGGAACAGAAGGGAAAGATAGTTCATAAAACTGACTCTCCATTACATAGGTAGAGCTTGCTTTACACAGCTCTATTGACATAACTTTGTGTGAATTGATAATGAAAATATTAATAATTTTCACTAGACTCAGAGGCAATGAGCTTCCCACAGTCAAGTCATGAGTATTTAAGGGATCCAGAGAGTGTGAAGGCAGCTCCTGCCCTCAAGAAACTTAACATTCTAATGGGGGAGACAAATATATATATATAAAGAGAGAGAGTGAGTGGTGTGTGTGTAGATAGATAAATAGAAAAAAGATAAATAGATGAATTGATAGAAATATAGGTAGAAAGATATGTAGATAAAATGAAAGATAGAAAGACTGATAGAAAGATAGGTAGAGAACTAGAATGAAAGTTAGAGATATAGAAAAAGATAGAAATATAGATAAAAAACAATGATAGATGGACAGATGGATGGAAGGGGGAGCCAGAGGAGGAAGGAAGGCAGGCAGCAAGGCGGGGCAGTGACCTCTGAGAGGAGAAGGTGTTCACCACTGGTAGTCTGGGAAACGCCTGGTGGGATTGGAGCTGAATCTTGAAGGAAGGCAGGAGGCACTGGTGAGGAGAGAGGGTCTTCCAGGTGTGGAGCACCCCCTCCCCCAGGTGTTGGGGTTCTAATTCCACTCACCCAGGCCCTCTCTGATGGTGTTGCAATTTCCAAAGGGGCCTGTGTTATCTTACACTGAGCAGGGGGATTTCTACCCTGGAGTACAGGATCTCCTCAGCATTTTGGGGGGAGGAAGAACCAGCCTAAAGCTAGGAAGGGAACCCCAACTTACCCTTAATGCTTGTTACTAACGGTTGCTTGGTAGGTTAGAAAGTTAAGTAAACACAGTAAATGGAGAAATGACTCAGTAGTCATGTTCCTTATTAAAGGTGTGGCTAAGTTGAGGGTAGGGGCTCTTACTATGGGGATATGGACATATTCCAGTTCTGTGATGGCCCCAGTTGGCATGATCTTGTTGTGCCCTTTGTCCTAGAGGCAGAGACCAAGCTGTATCAGGAAAGGAAGGGTGGGGCAGAGTTGCATACCACCCACTGAAGTGGGGCTTGGGAGAGACCAGGAAGGATCATTAGAGAATTCTCATCAGTTCATTTGTCCTTCTGCCATCCCTGCACCCAGGAAGGGGTGGCAATGATTCTCCCTGTTTTAAAGTCACAGAGAATAATAAAAACCTTAGATTAGCGTATGACAAGAGACAGAGAGAGATGGCTGGCCTCAGAATCCAGAAGTCCTAGGTTTAAGAACTCCATCTGCCCTGTACTATCTGTGTGACCTTGGACAAATAATGTAACTTGTGAGGCCCCAGAGCGAACTCTTGAGATATGAGTTCAAATCAGGCCTCAGATACTTACTGACTGTGTGATCCTGGTCAAGTCACTTAACCCTATTTGCCTCAGTTTCCTCTTCTGTAAAATGAGCTGGGTAAGGAAATGGCACATCAGGTTGTCTGCCAAGAAAACCCCAAATGGGGTCATGAAGAGTCAGATAGGACTGAAACAACAGCAGAAGGCATCCTGAGAATCAGAACCTGAGACTCCTGCAAAGTATAGGACTAATAGGGTACCTGGAGTCAGAGACCCTGAGAGACCCTTTCCTGCCCCATGACTATGGACAAAGTCCCTCCTGCTCCCTGGAGCCCATATTCCTCTTCTTTAAAATGAACGGGCTGAACAAAAATATCCTGGTAGGGAGGGTCTCAGGCTAGGCATCTGTGACCCCATGATTTGGACACTGCTTAACCCTCTATTTCCTCATCTTTAAAATGGGGATAGTGCTTGTTGTACCCACCTCATCAAGCTGTTGTGAAAATCCCAAGAGGCAGACAATGGCTTTAGCACAGTTTGTGAACTTTAAAGCCTTTAGAAATGTCAGTTATTCTTGGTATAAAGCCAACTCAATGGGATATCCCAACAATCTTAGTGCTGCTTCAAGGAAGCCTTTGGAGCAGTATGAGTACTTTTAAAAATACTTTTCTCTTTTGTCAATCAACAGATATATTTTGAATGCCTGTTGAATACAAGCTGCTATGGGGGTGGTACAAAGAAGTTAGAGCCTTGATCCCTGTTATCAGTGATCTTGGGGAATCCAAGGCAAGTCTGTGTGCATCAGTCAATCAATCAGTCAATCAACAAGTCCTGTTAAGTATCTTTTGGATGCCAGGCGCTGTCCTAGGTGCTGATGATTTAAATTAACCAAGAAAGGAGCACACATTTATTGTTAGTACCTGCTGTTTGCCAGGGCCTGGGGATACAAATCGATCAACAAATACTTATTAAGTGCTCATGGTATTCTGGGATCATGTTAGGCACTGGTAGAGTGTATACTGTACTGAGGGAGACCACATGTGCCTAGAAATGTGTATATAGAATAAAGATGGACAAATACATCAATAAATAGCTGTCATGTTTAAGTGTGATATAAGGGGTACAATGATTGAGATGTTTAGGAGAGGAAGAAAATCTTCTGGGCTGGTATAGGCCCAAAGGGCTTCTTAGAGGAGGTGACATTTAATTAAGCTGGACCTTGAAAGAAGAACAGAGATTATAAGGGGTTGACAATGGATGACCTTCCAGGACCTTCCCATTCAAGCCTGTCATTGCTGGCAGATCTTGCCCAAAGCAACGTGGCCAGGCTGGGTTCCAGCTCTAGCCTAGAACTGAGATCACCGTCATCCCCTCCTCTCCAAAGGTAGAACTTTCTAGAAAGCAACTGTCTTAATTCTTCAGCTTACCTTGCCTTGTAACCTTGAGCCAAAGTGCTGATGCATTCTCTCTTTCTTTTTTCTCCTCTAGGTTCGGTAAGAGAGTTCACTTTACCCATGATGAGTGCATATGTTTCCTCAGGGGCAGGACAGCATCGTCCTCTCCCACACTGGGGCTGCTTTGCTGGGTTCCTCCTTCCTTCATCTTTCTTTGGAGCCTGGAAACAATGATGTGGCCAGATGTGTTTTGAAATAGCTGGGGGCTCTGAAACCAGTGGAATTCAGCTACAGCGACATCTCGGAGAGGGCTCATGGGCCCCAGGGAGCCCACAGCCGGTGTGACATGTGCTCCGTGTTCACTGTGGTCCCTCGAATACCCATATGTGTCTTCTCTGAAATTGGATTCTTTCTGTATTTTCTGTGAAGCAGCTGGGTTTGGGAGGAGGGAAGGGGCCAGCTGGAAGCTTGCAGAGCTGTTGGGTACATCCGGGCTGCTACTGATTATGTTTAGGTAGATGAGGCCATCTTGCTGGGGAGACCAGCCTCAGTCTGGTAGCACTCTCAACTGCCCTGCCCCCGCTCGCCAGGTTATTTTTGCATTTATCCCGGAGCTGGTTTCTTGGACCTCCTTCCTTTTCCTGAAAGGGAAGCTTCTCACAGGCACAAAACCATGCTTTACTCAATCATCCTAGAGCCAGTTCAATCAGGAGGCACTGACCAAGCATGTACCAGGTGCTTAGCCTAGTTCTCTCTGTTATTATTCAGAAACAGACCAGCTTCTTCAAGCGGGGTGTGATAAAAAGAGTTCTGGACCCAGAGTCAGGAAAGACCGAGCTTTGAAAGTGAATACTACTAGCCCAGACCCCTTTCCTAGACGTGTTACCTTGGGCAAGTCACTTGGCCCCTCTTGACATCTGTGGAATGGAGGTAATACTGAGGCACTTCCTTCCCAGGGTTTTGGGGAGGCTGGCAGGATATTTTTAAGATTTGAAAAAGCCAAAGGTAGATCATGGGATCCCAGTTCTGGAGCTGGCAGGGACCTCAGAGGTCTGTCAGTTTCAACCCCCTCATTTTGCAGAGGAAGAGACTGGGGCATAAGGAAGTGACTTTCCCAAGGTCACACAGAAAGTAAGCATCAGGTGGGATCTGAAACATGCCCTCTGAACTACTCTGAAAATGTTAAAAGCAGCTATAGAAATGGCATAATTACTGTTATCATTAATGTAGTCTAACCATCCTAATTTGCCTTAATAACCTTGATAATAATAGCACTTTATTGATAATCTATGGGTCTTTAAAACAAAAACACGAGCATCTACAGTCTTCCTTTTAGGAAGTCTGTGCAGAAGCAATCAGCTGCCATGGCCTTTTCTTGGCCAACCTAAGGTTTATGGGTTTTATCAGTTGAGAGGGAGACAGAAAGATTTGGGAGCATGTATGTATCTTGATAGCCATTGCGGTCTATGCCCAGGAAACAGACATGGGTGGCTTGACGATTGACCTTGAAATTGCAGAGGGAGGATTGCCCTCTAGGGATGTGCAGCTGGACCTTTCCAAGCCATCCCTCATTTAGAGGCAGTTGTGGGTTCAAGACATGGTGATGATGATGATGATGGTGATGGTGGTGGTGATGGTGGTGGTGGTGGTGATGGTGGTGGTGATGGCACCTGTGATCTCACTGGTTCAGGAACTCCCAGAGAAGGGATTACCTCTACTAGGACAGCTTAGTGCCTGCTTTGAAATGTAGAGTCTCCAAGCAGGGGTTCTTAGATTTCTGTCACACATCCCTACTGGTGAAGCCTATGACCCCTCAAAATAATGCTTTTAAATGTAGAAAATACAATACCTAGGATAACAAAGGAAACCAATTCTATCGGCATATGGTTATCAAAATGTTTTAAAAACAAGTTTATGGAGTCCAGGTTAGGAATCCTTATCTTCCTCAGTTGTCCAGGATCTTGCCCAGGAGCACATGGTCAGCGTTTGCTAGAGATAGAACTAGAATCAGTCTCACTGACTGTCTCTCGCAAGAACATTACTATCCCTGCTATAATTATCATTCTTGGCCATGTGACCTTTCTCCAGGGAATGAGCCAAGGAGCAGGAGTCTGTTGGGAAAGAGTACCCAGGCTTGGCTTCACACCTACCCCCACATGCATGTACACCCTCACAGTCTCTTTCCCAAGTGTTCTTCAAAAGAAACATGGAGAAGAGTTAGATCTTTGCTTCCTTTTACAGCCCTTACAGACATGGGGCAAGGAGCATGGTGTGTTGGGGAGGAGCCCTAGTTTAGGAATCTGAAGACCTGGGCTCAACTGCTAGCCCTCCTTTTTAGTAATGGTGTGGCCTCTGGGTAAGCCACTGTCCTCTCTGGGCCTCAGCTTCCTGCCTTGGGATATGAGAGGCTCTCTTAACAGCTCTTTTCCAACTCTAGCTCTTGTGGTTTGCCTTTAAGTATATCTAAGAGTGCTTTAAGCTAGCCTTGCAGGGATTGGAAATCTCTCTCCCCCAGCCCATCCTATTGCCTCCATTGCCACAGTGCCCATAGGCTCAGGAAGCCAAGAAAAGGGCTTCAGCCTTGTGGTCCACATAGAAATAGTCTGGGGTCCTTACTTGCTGAAAGCCTGTTTTCCTTGTCTCATGCCAGCACCCCCATTTCTTTTAGACCCTGGGGCCCAGAAGACTGTGTTTTCAGTGGTTTCACCTGAGGCCGTTCAGCTTTGATTTCCTACTGTTTGGGGAACTGAAGGGTGGGGAATGCTTTGTAATTCTATCAGGGCTTGGCAGCCTGTTATAGGCCATGTGATTGGCAGAAAATCTGATTGTGCCCGCCCAGATGTACGTGTGTGTGTGTGTGTGTGTGTGTGTGTGTGTGTGTGTGTGAGTATATGTGTGTGAGTATGTGTGAGTATATGTGTGTGTGAGTGTGTATGTATGTGTATGAGTGTGTGTGTGTGAGAGAGAGAGAGAGACAGAGAGAGAGAGAACAGGGGGCAAGAGAATGAGGAAATGAAAACGTGTGTGTTAAGCACTTACTGCACATTAGGCATAATCCTAAGGCTGACTAGAGATAGAGATCCAGAAATGCCATAGTCTCTGATGTCCAGAAGCTTACCTTCCAATGAGGGAAGGGGTGGGGGAGAAAGAGAATGGACGACTTGAATGAATTAGTGAATGAATGAATGAATGAAAAAGCAATTATTGAGTGCTAACTGTGTATGTTCCAGGCCTAGTGCTGAGGCTGGCTAGGGATACAGACAGCAAAGGAAACATCATCTTTCCTGTCAAGGAGATGAGTGTCTGATTGTGCTGGATTAGGGTGGGAGACGTGAGTGAATGAATGAAGAAGCATTCCCTGAGGGCCTGCCAGGTACCAGACACAGCGCTCAGGCTGGCTGGCCACTGCAGTCTGGCCTTGAGGAGCTTGCCCACTAATTGGGGACATGCAGTAGGAAATGGAGACAGGAGGGAGCTGACTCACACTTTGGGTCCTGTTGGTCCTTGCTTCAGGTTACCAGGTGGGTGGCTCCCCTCTGTGTCCCTGCCTCCTCCACATTTCTATCATCAATGGGGAGGAGGCTGTCAGTCAGTGCCTCTGGGGGGACTAAGAATCGGCGCCATGTACTGAGAGGGTCTTGGCCTGCAATTGGGAAGCTTTAACTTCTAGCCTCGGCTCTTACCGTGTGTGGCCTTGGAAAGCGTTGATAGGTTTATAGGACTCGGTGCTGGGGAAGACCATAGGGTTCATCTGTTCTAACCCTCTTGTTGTAGAGAGTCCTAAGAACCTCCATCTAGACCTCAGAGGTCTTCTAGGCCAACCCTACCTTTTACTGATGAGGAAGCAGATGGGGGTGGGGTGGGTGGTGACTTGCTGTGGGTGGGTTTTGCCGATGTCCTATGCACAGTTTAGACTAACTCATACATTAAAGGTAGGAGGGACCTCAGAGGCCCTTTGGTCCACACCCTTCATTGTCCTGATGAGGCAAACAGAAAGGAGTGACTTGCCCAAGGTTTATCCAGGTAGAAGGGGACGGAGCCCAGATTCAAACTCAGGTCTTCTGACTCCAAATCTAGCCCAGTTCCTGCTGTGGTTGCTTCTCTCTTCTCCATTTCTAGAATAATCAGGTTTTAAAGTTTGGGGTATGGGAGATGGGGTGGGGAAGGAAAAGCATGAACAGAGTTCTTCCGTCTGCTAGGGAGGACTCAGAGATGCTGCTTGGTTTGGATGAGTTCCTGGAATTTAAGCAGTTAGGGAGGGGCAGCATTATGGCAAAGTCTGGAGTCAGAAAAACCTGGGTTCGAGTCCTACCACTGAAGCACATCCTAGCTATGTGGCCCTGGGCAAGTCTAGTGAACTGTCGGTGTCCCCAAGCACTGAGGCCAAGTGCTAGCTGCTATAAGCTGGTGCTGATTCCTTAATTTAGAAGTCTTCATACCCATGTAATCACAGATCTGCACCTGTCCCTCCTCACCCTCCACCCCAAAAAAGGGCCGATGGTACAGCTTCCACTCTGTACTTCTTTCTCCCCAGTAAAGGAGATGAGAGGGTATCAGGGAATTTTTGTAGTGACACTTTTGAGCTAAGTGCTATGAAACAGAAAGTCAGTAAACATTTATTAGGCCCCTACTGTATACTAAGAACTGTGCTAAGACCTAGGTGGGATGAATAAATCCTAGATGATTCTTTCACCATCTTACCATGAATGGCATCTCTGAGCTTTGAGGAACTATCCCTTTCTAGGTGCCCCTTCCTCCCCATAGGCCTTGGGGTTCATGCCTGAATGAGCCGAGGGCAAGATTTCATCTTGCAGAGCTGATACGCCACAAGGAGTGGCATTAGCTGGTTTGTGGGGCTCGATGAGAGACCTCCCCTTCTCAGAGCTGATCAAGCTCAAATTCCCTTCTACGCTGGGTTAAGAATAAGTGGCCATTTCCCACCAGGGCTTGTTCCCTAGGAAGCGTCCTCAGGAAGGAACCATGTGAGGAGGCATCTTGAGATGGAGGAAGGGGCCTCAGATTCAGAGTTAGAGATGGCTGGGTAGCACTGGGCTGGCCTTGGAGTAAGAAAGACCTGAGTTTGAATACTTCCAAGATCTGTGTCATCTTGGGCAAGCCCCACTTAGCCTCTGAGTCTCGATTTCCCCATCTGTGAAATGCATAGGTTGGATTCTGGCTGCTAAGGACCCATACATACTGCTCTAACCGTGTGATGGTGGGATCTCATCACCGTGACTGAATGAAAATCATTAAGGGCTTCTCATATAAACCAGGCACTCTGATAAACACAGAAGATAAAAATCAAAAGCAAGATATTCCCTGATCTCAGGGAGTTAACATTTTAATAGGAGACAGTACATATAAGATTGATTTGATGACAATATCTAAGCAGAGCAGAGGTTCAGGGGGTGATAGGGTATATACATGCAGGTGGTGGGGGTAGATGGCAAGAAGACAGCCAGTGGAGAAGGCTGGAACATGATCTGGAGCCAGCTAGTTACAGTGACATGCTCTGTCCCACCTAAGGTAGAAGGACTATTGGATTCGAACTCAGAACACCTAAGTTCATCTCGTACCTTTGTCATGTACTACCTGTTTGACCTTGGGCATCTCACTTACCCTCTGGGCCTCAGTTTTCTCATCTGTAAAATGAGGGACCTGGCTTATATGGTCTCTATGGTCCCTCCCAGCTCCAAATCTGTCTTTCTTTGAAGCTTTAATGTGGGATTCAGGTTCCAGCTCTGCCATTTATTGCCTATGTGAGGTTGGTCTCTTTGCCTCTCTGGGTCTCAGTGCCCTCATCTGTAAAATGGAAGAGTTGTCTTCTGAGATCTCTTCTAGGCCTAAATCTATGTTTGTAAATATGTGGATGTGTCATATTTACAACCCTAACTTGAAATCTGTGACTCCTATTGGTTTTGAGTCTTTCCATTGTTAAGATTTATGGAATTTCACTGATGGTTGAGATTCACAGTATGTCATGGCAGCTCCAATAAAGGAGAAAAAGGTAGGAGAGGGGGAGTTGGAGGCAGCTTAGAACCGATTTCACCCAGAAAAAGAAATCTGGAAGCTTAGCTGGAGACCCAGCTAGAAAGAAGAGTGGCCGCTTGGTTTTCTTCTTCCTCCCCACTCCCTTCCCAGTCTTAGGCTGGTTTCTGTCTGTGATGCACCCAGAGAGAGAAGGGCACCCCTCACCTTGCCCAAACCCCATTCTCTGCCATCAGATCTCCCCCACGGATCCCCACAGACGGTACGAAGAGACATCGGCCTCTCGGTGACCCACAGGTAAGCCCAGCTACAGGGGAAGATGTTCTGAGAAAAGCCACCCAAGCTTTCTCCTTCCCGAGGGTGTTGGACACATGGAGGGGAGAGGGGGCAGTTCCATGTGGGATCTCGAAGTGCTTTAGTGACTCTCCCTATGAGGAAAATCCTGTTACCTCAGTCTCTCTCTGTCCAGCTTCTAGGCTGCTGAATCTTTGTTTAGGTTCCACCAGACAAGATGCCCAGAGGGGAACTTTGTTTGTTTACTAGTCTGAGTCCCAGGTAGGAAAAACAGAAAGATAGAGAACAACAGAGAGGACACTGGATGGAAAGTCAGGAAACCTTTCTCTGTTGAGCAAGCTGTGTCTCCTCTCTGACCCTCAGTCTCCTCCTCAGTGTAAGGAGAGAATTGGATTCTCTGGTCCCTAAGGCCTTCCTTAGCTCTGATGCCTCTGGGATTCTAGGACTCTAACTCCTGCTCTTGAATCTTTGGGCCAGATAATTAACCAGGAATTGAGGCCCCACCGAAGCTTCACCCTTATTTGCCTTTCCTCTGTGGAAACAGCCAGGGAACTTCCTTTCCTCAAGTTATCATTCATTGGCTTTTTCCACCGTCTACCCACTCCTCAGACCTCCCTTCATTTCCCTTCCTGGGGTTTGGCTTGGTTTCCTAGAGCCAGGGAGGGAGGGGGCTCCCCAGCTTGGCTCTCATCAAATGTAGAAGGCTATGTGTTATTTCATTTTGTTCAGGTTCTCAACAAAATCTTGGCTGTCCCAAATTTGTCACGTGTGCCAGAAAAGCATGATGTTTGGAGTGAAGTGTAAACACTGCAGGTGAGGCCGGGCTGGGGCTGGGGTCAGACTTGACCCCCAGGGTGTGTGTGCATGTGTGTGTGTGTGTGTGTGTGTGTGAGAGAGAGAGAGAGAGAGAGAGAAAGAGAGAGAGAGAGAGAGAGAGAGAGAGAGAGAAAGAGAGAGAGAGATGTGGGCTGGTGATCCGCTGGCGGGTGGGTAGGGTCCAGTCACTCCAAGGTCCCCTGGTTCAAGGGGAAGACTTCATGTTGTTCATCATTCCCCTCTCCTTCCTCTTCCTCTTCTCTCTTAATAAGAAAAGCTATTTTATTTATTATATTATATTGTACTATGTTATTATATTTATTTTAGATTTATATTATAAATGGTCATAATGAGAGGCGGTGTGGCTTAGCAGATTTGTCATTGTCCGTTTGTTTCAGTCTTGTCTGACTCCTCCTGATCCTATTTGCCATTTTCTTGGCAGGACTTTCTTGGAGTGATTTGCCATGTCCTTCTCCAGCTCATTTTACAGATGAGGAAACTGAGGCAAACAGGGCGAGGTGACTTGCCCAGGGTCACACAGCTAGTAAGTGTCTAAGGCCGGATTTGAACTCAGGAAGATGAATCTTCCCGACCCCAGGCCCATCACTCTGTGCACTATGGAGCCCCCTAGCTGCCCCACATAGCAGCTAGAGTTGGCCTAAAAGCCAGAAAGGCTGGGGTCAAGCTCCATTGTTGATACGGCTGTATGACCCTGGGCATGTCATTTACCTTTTTAGATCTCCAGGCTACCCTAAGACTTATCATTTGCAGAGAAGACACTGACCTGCATTGGTAGAAGGAATTTCCTTACTCAGGGTGTTCCCTAAATTAGTAGCCCCATCCCTAATAACAATAAGTGTTACAGAAAAGTTATTATTATTAGAACTATTATTATTAATAGCTATAATTAATAACTAATATTAATGATGATTATTATTAAGAACAAGATGTGTCCCTGGAAAATTGTCTGTTAATAGAATTGGAATAAAAAGACCTGGTTTAGAATCCTTCCTCTGCTATTTATTCCCTGTGTGGCTGTGGGAAAAATCATTGAACCTCCCTGGGCCTCAGTTCCTCTCTCTGCAGAATGAAGGGTTTGGACCAGTCGGCCTCGAAGGTCTGCTTTACCTCTGTCTGCCGATGATCCATCCTTCCTTTTTTCTTTCTGATTTCCTTTATACTTTCAGAGATTCTTTGTGCTCTCTGAATTTATCCTTAACTAGTTACTAGCTGTTTTAATTTTTCCATCATCTTTTCCTCCTCAGCGCACCTAGGCTCCCTTTCAAATATTTCATAAGTTCTTGGGTACCCTCCAGGCCCATTTACCTCCTGAGTCCTATTATAGTACAGCTAGTCTCTGATTTATCCTACTGGTGCCCCCTTCTGCCCCAGTTTAAAGGAACTCTTCAGATCCCTTTGCAATACACTCATTCTCTGATTTGGCTGTTTTCTTCATTCTAATTTAGTTCTAAAAGTGGGGGTTGCCCGTGCTCAGAGAGTGGGGCAGGGAAGGAAGGGAAGAAAAAGGACAGGTAGCCTCTAAGGGAAGCATGGGAAGGGAAAACAGAAAGCTCACTGTTTGGGAACATTGAAACTTGGGGTCCATGTATGGGGGAGAAAAACCTAAGAAAATGGTTTCCAGTCCTAGATGAATCATTGGCAGTGCTGCTGTAGCCCTTCTAAGTATTTCAGACATCTCCTTGTGACCCTCAGGAGAGTCTCATGAAGACTGTTGATTTGAAAGAGTCTTTAGAATTTTTTTCTTCTTTGTATTTTCAATTTGAAAGGGAGAAAGAGGGAGGAAGAAAGGAAGAAGGGAGGGAGAGAAAGAAAAAGAAAAGAGGAAGAAAAAAGAAAAAAGGAGGAAGGAGAGAAAGAAGGAACAAAGAAGGAAGAGAGGAAGAAAGAAAAGGGAGGAATGGAATGAGGGAGGGAGGGAAGAAGAAAAAGAAATCATTGAAGTATTTTTTTAAATGCACCAGTTAAAACAGAAGGAAGGCCAGAAAGAATCACAGATAATTGGGACAGCTTTGAAAGTTAAATATTGAAATGAACTTATATTAAAAAAGAAAAAAGAAGCTGTGCATAATGGAGATTTGCAGTTTCATGTGCAATCTTGGTTTTTTCTGTTCTCCTACATATATGGAAATACTTGTGTTATTTGCTGTTTACATTCAGAACAACAAAAAAAATCCAGATGAGTCCCTTGACCCATTCTTGGTTCTCTTTCCTCTGCAGGTTAAAGTGCCACAATAAATGCACGAAAGAAGTCCCCGTTTGTAGAATATCATTCCTACCATGTGAGTCTCTTGGTTTTTGTCTCATTCACTTTTCCAGACTAGGTTAAGACTTTACTGAGACTACGGCACATTCTGATTTTTCTTCCCAGTATCTAAATTACGGAGGACAGAATCTGTGCCTTCAGACATCAACAACCCGGTGGACAGATCGACAGAGCCCCATTTTGGAACCCTCCCAAAAGCACTGACAAAGAAGGTAAATCACAGAGTGGTCCAATTACATGGAACGTGAAAAAGGTCCAGGCAGGGTGACATCTTATAGCCCAGATACCATGTATGGACATATGCCCCTCCTCACAACCCCCTTCCAAACCATAATTCTGGGTCCCAGTGGGAGTGGTCCAGAGCAGCTTAGGTTTGGTGGGCAGGCCATTTTTTTGGGGGGGGGTCTTTTTGGAGGTAGGAAGGCAGGGCAATTGGGGTTAAGTGACTTGCCCAAGGTCTCACAGCTAGTAAGATTTGAACTGAGACTGGATTTGAACTCTGGTCATCCTGATTCCAGAGCCAGTGCTCTATCCACTGTGCCACCTAGCTACTCCTGGTCAGGCCATTTTGAGATGATTTTATGAAAATACATTTACATAAAATGCCCAGGTTACAAATGATTCTTACTTGGGCATTAAAGCAGGTCTAATAAAACCTTCGTGAACAAAGCCTTATTTGCCTTTGCTGTATACACTTAGACTTAAGGATGCCAAGGATTTGTAATTTTGTGGTTTGGATGCACTTTGCACCAGCACAGATCATAACTCCTTCATGCCTTAATAACTGTACCTTGAGAAGTATTGTGGCCAAAAAAATCTACTACCTGGCAGACGGTCCATGGAAGGATAAGTGTCTTAGTACCTAATCAGGATAGTTTCAGATAATGGCCCCTAATAGGCAGCTAGGAAGCAGCAGGTGGATAGGTAGTACAGTGCTGGGTCTGGAGTCATGAAGACTCATCTTCCTGAGTTCAAACCCAGCCTCAGACACTTACTGTGTGACCTTGGGCAAATCACTTAACCTTGTTTGCCTCAGTTTCCTCATCTGTAAAAATGATCTGGAGAAGGAAATGGCAAACCACCTCAGTGACTTTGCCAAGAAAACCCCGGATGAGGTCATGAGGAGTCAGACGTGACTGGAAACAGCTGAACGGCAGTGGTCCAGACTTAATGGCTTGGTGGGACATTGCAGAGCTCACTCTTCATGGGCACAACCTTGGAGAAGCCTCAGCTGCTTCCGGGGCTCAGTGAGGACTTGGGGTTGATTTTAGCAGACTATCTGGATATGATAAAAGGGCATTTGAGTCTTTCAAGCATTTTGAAACCCTAAAAGCGATAAATACACATGAGCAATTATTATTTAAAGGATCTCTAGATCACAAAGCCTCAGAAATAAAAGGGACCCTGAAGGCCATCAATTCAGCCTGTCTCCATCCAGCCACATCCTCCCGTCTTGTCCTCGACAAAATGGAACAAATGATTAAAAAAGCATTTATTAAGATCTTGCCATGGGCCAAGAATTGTGCTGCTAAGTGTTGTGGGTAAAAAGAGAATTTCTGGATTGGTCCCTGCTGTAAAGGTGCTCTCCAATTCTAGTAGGGGGAGACAACCTCCAAGGGAAGATTTAGTAGAAAGGTAGAAAAGAGCCTTAGACTTGGAGTTGGTGGGGCCTGAGTTAAAATCCTGCCTTGGATGCTATTGTGTGACCCTGGACAAGTCCCTTTACCGCCTCAGTTTCCTCATCTGTAAAATGAAACTGATAATGGCACCTACTTTAAAGAGACAATATAATAATGATAATAATAATAGTTGTGAAGATATATAATAAAAATAATTATAAAAACAACACAAATAATTAGCATTTGTATAAAACTTTAACATTTGCACAGAGCTTTACCAATATTTGCTCATTTTATCCTCACAACAACCCTGGGAGGTAGATGCTATTATTATCTTCCTTTTATGGAAAAGGAAACTGAGGTAAACAGAAGGTGAGTGACTTGCCCAAGGTCACACAGCCAGGATGAGCCTGAGGTGGGATTTGAACCCGGGTCTTCCTGACTCCAGAGCCAGTGCTCTATCTACCCCATCAGCCAGCAGCCTGGAAGTATCAGTGAAATGCTTTGCAAATCTTAATGTGGTGAGCGTTGTGTAAAATGTAAAAATCTTAGCTCATGGGCTGTACAGAAAACAGACAGTGGTCCAGAGTTGGCCTTTCGGCCGTGATTTTTCAACTCCTATAATGTGCATCATGAATTTATAATTCTGCTCATTTCTCTGCTGATTGAAGCTTGTCTCCTTTGCAGATGGCCCAGATTGATAAAGTTCTTCAGTCAGACAGAGTCGCGCATCACTGTTTTTAGCCAGCTGGCTAGCAGGGAGAATGTCCTTCAAATAGATTTGATTCTGGCACAGTTGGAGAAATGGTCCTTGTGCTATGGGCCAGAGGGCATGCTGTGACCTCCCTTCCCTGGGGGCTGGCCTCTGGCTAGGTGTTCCTCCCTGCACCTCCAATGTGGGCATCATGTGTGTCTTTTTTAATGTCCTGTGATGCCATCCCAGCCCACTCTCTTTGTGTGCCCTTGGCTCCCTCTGCTAGTTAAGCCTGGTGGGTCTCCTCATTGCCCCTCAGGGGCGCTTGTGTGTCAGTGTGTACAAGTAGAGGAGGAAAGGCCAGTGACCACATGCGGTGCCTGCCCCTGGCCCAGCACGCTGAGGCCCAGTTAGCTGAGCAAGGCCAAAGGCAGCAGATTGAAAATGGCAGGTATGCCCGAGATGTCAGAACTTGGCAGCTTCCTGTCTCCACTTTCTTCCTCCATCCTGTAGATGGGCATTTTTTCATCCATCACTGCCCTACTCGAAGAATGGGAACAAAGGGGTGACTAGGTGGCACAGTGAATAGAGCACCAGCCCTGGAGTCAGGAGGACCTCAGTTCAAATCTGGCCTCAGACACTTAACACAAAAATAGCCTTGTGACCTTGGGCAAGTCACTTAATCTCGATTGCCCTACCTTCCCCCCTCTAAACAGAAAAAACCAAAAAAGAATGGGAACAAAGAACCCAGCCACGGTCATTTCTGTGGCTTCCTGCAGACCGTCCACTCCCCTTTGCCTGTCACTCAGGGCTTGCCACAATCTGATGCTCCTGGTATTGGTCAAATGAAATCACATCTGTAAAGGGCTTTGCAACCTTAAAGTGCTACCCAAATTCTAGCTATTATTAACACTCCTACTCCTTCTGTTTTTCGTAGGAAGGCAATTAGGGTTAAGTGACTTGCCCAGGGTCACACAGCTGTTAAGTGTCTGAAGCTGGATTTGAACTCAGGTCTTCTTGACTCCATGCCTGGTACTCTATTGCATTACCCAGCTACCCCTACTATGATTCATACTGTTAACTGGGGTGAAAGAATTCTTACACACACACACACACACACACACACACACACACACACCACACTTTTTCCTTGTTTATCCAAACCCCATTTGTCTTCAGAGATTTAGCATAATTCTACCTCTTTATTTGGACTCCCAGAAAATATCCCAGTGGACACTTCAGTTGCTCATAGGTTTTAGAAGCAGAGAGAGGGTAGAGATCTAGGTAGCTTTGTGGCACTGTGGACAGGAGAGCCTCTTCCAGATCAGCGGATCTGCTGGGTCGCCAAGCAGGCCACGGCTGGATCTCACATCATTGAGGGTGACGGCATCTAATTCCTCATGTCTTGCAGGAACACCCTCCAGCTGTGAACCACCTCGACTCCAGCAGTAACCCATCTTCCACCACCTCCTCCACACCATCCTCCCCAGCGCCCTTCCAGTCTTCCAACCCTCCCAGTGCGACAACACCCCCGAACCCCTCCCCGATGGCTCAGCGGGACAGCAGGTTTAATTTCCCAGGTGACTGCTCTGGGTGTGATGCTAGGGGAGCTCTGTGGGTCCTTGGCAGATTCTGTCTGGGTGGAGGCATTTGGATTTCTTGTGTCTCCAGTGAGCTTTCTCTGTTCATTCTTCTTGGATCTTCAGGGTAACTGCCCCTGTCCGGCCTTGGTCTGTCTTTAAGATTTCATTCTTTAACAAGTAGGATGTGCAGTATTGGATTTTCAGGTCTATTCCTAGCACTGTCTAGAGCTTAATTCTATCCATATTTCTTCAGCTAGGCAGACCTCCTTCTCCATGCATGGGAGGTGGATTCAGCTGAGGGATGGTCTTCTAAGCACTACTCCTGGACTCCCAGAATAAGTAGTCAAGGACAGGCACAGATCACTTGGAGAATGAATGGAGGGCAGGGTAGGCATTTCCTCTTGAGAAGTCACAGTTCTCAGGTTCATGCAAAGAGGGTGACTCTGCCCCATTAGCATTTAATTGTGTCTCCCATAATACTGAGAGTGAGGTTTCCCTGAATTCCCCAAATTCTTCCACCCAGCTCTTCCCACCTATGAGTGACCTGCATTGGCCAGTTGGCCAACTGGGCTTAGGAATGGAGCAGAGTTGGTAGTGATGGAGCAGAAGGAGGCCAGTGGAGGCTTGGAGGGTGACCGACTCCAGCCTCATTTATGCCTAGGGAGAGCAGTGTGGCATGTGGTATTGAGAACAGATTTCAGAGTCAGGAAATCTTGGTGCAGGTCCAGCCTCTGACCCCTCTCAGGGCCCTGGGCAACTCAAGACTAGAAATGGCAGTGATTGTTGATCACATCAGTAGAGAAGGTTTGTCCCCTGGACCTTTGTTTTCATTACTAATGAAATCCAGTCCCATATATGTATATAGTGGAAGAGGAATTCCCAGCCCTGAATTTCTCTTCTATTTACCATGAGGAGCATTGCAAAATCCTCAAAAATCCTTAACATATATTTTGTTGTGATTCATTTTAATTTTAAGATTATACCTTTATAGTAAAATAGGGCACTGGGCCTGGAGTCAGGAGGGCTTGAGTTTAAATCCAGCCTCAAACACTTACTAGCTGTGTGACCCTGGGCAAGTCACTTTACCCTGTTTGCCTCAGTTTCCTCTTCTAGAAAATGAGCAGGAGAAGGAAGTGGCAAACCACTCCAGTATCTTTGCCAAGAAAACCCTGAAAGGGGTCAAGAAGAGTCAGATGTGACTGAAAAGAGTGAAAGAACAGCAACTTTTATAATAGAAAAGAGTGTGGTATTATAGGCAGCACATGGAACTTGGGGACAAGAGAGACCTGCCTCTGGCACTTACTGTGGGGTAATGGAGAAGCCATTTAACCTCTCCAACCCTCAGTTTCCTCATCTGTAAAATGGGGACAATACCACCCACAGCACCCATTCCACTGGGTTATTGTGATACTCCAGTGAGGTCATGCCAGCCGAGTACTCTGTCAGTCTGAAAATACTTTGTGAACGTCAGGTACTCCTTAGAGCCACATTCTGAGAAAGGGGTAGGGTGATGAGATGGGGCAGGCATCTGTTTAGAATGAGTCACCCAGGAGAGTCAGAACTCCTCAGCCTTTGTTCATGGCCTGTTCTAGCCTCTCTCTTACATTTATTTGATGGCTGAGGGGCAGTAAAAGGGAGCGTGAGGCAGGAGAGTGATCCGACGCACAGATCCAGCATACAGACCTCGTGTGCTTTCCCCTAAACGAATCTGACCCCAGGCATGGTCCAAACTGCCCTGGCCGTGGTGTCAATAAGGCCCCGGCCCATCTTCAAGGGCGATGTGTCTGCTGCTTTCTCTGGAGCACAAAGGACACCAGCCTCAGCCTCTCTGGCTGAGTTTTGGGGGCTGGAGTGGGGTTGGAAATCTGAGGATTGGGTGGGAAGGGAAGGAGGAGGATGGCGCAGGGAGAAGGCTAGAAATAGCTGAGGGCTGCGTCCCTCTGAGCTCATTTCTCAATGCTATGTGCATGCTGCATGAAATCTATGTGCCTTAAATTGGTAGCAAACGTAAATCTCCGTGAGCTGATGTCAGATTGGATGATCTCAGCATGAACGGATGCCTGCTTTTCTCTTCTGTGGCTTCAAATGCATTTCTGGGCAGCTGCAGCCTCTTTCTAATGACCCATTCACTCCCTCATTGAGGATGATGGTAGATTAAATCTCAGGGATGATTTGGTAGGTTGGGGCTATTGTGGACTAGAGTCAATCCAGAGGGCCTGGGTTGTGTGACCCTCACATTCCCTCACTCCTCTCCTGTGGTTCCAACACTGCCTCTTCCTCCTCTCCTAGGAACCCAGTGCTATCTCTCCATCCCCTCCTGGGGTCCCAACACTGTATCTCCAACCCTTCTGGGCCCCCTGACACTGCCTCTCCATCCTTCCCCCACCCCCAACCCTGCTCCCTCCACCTTTCTGATCTCCCAGGCTACCATTAGTGGCTCCCAGGGTGGGAATCAGGATGGGGTGAATGGAGGCACAGGTTTTCCCAGTCCCAAGTCTGTTCTTACCTCTGATTCCTTTCTCTAACGTGAAATCAGCTCCCTAGATCCCTCTCCCTTAACGTCTGCTGTACCCCCTTTGTACAGACCCAATATAAAGAATTTGCTCTGATCCATAAGTAAGCCTTAATCATTCACCATCCTCACTGAAGTGTGAATGAATGAATAAATAGCCTGGCTCAGGAGATGTCTTCAGTACTCTCAGTGAGGGGAGATCTAAGCCAAAATCCTGAGTGAAGGCTCACCTACTATACGCCCCCCAAGTTGACTAGACCTTAGCACCAGTTTATTATACAAATCAGCAAGTTGAAGGCTTGATTCTTTGGTTAAGGGTAGCATTGATGCTAAAGATCGTACCTTAACTTTCCAGGTAGTTTTTACTTTCCCAAGGTGCTTTTTTCATGCACAGCCTCTGTTTACACTCACCTATAATTTGGGGGAGGAAGGGTGATTAGCCCCTCTTTCAGACATGAAGAAATGGAGGCCCAGAAAGCCATACTTTGAGAAAGGGATTATGGGGCGTGATGTGAGACCCAATGAGGAGTGAGGACATGGGCAGGGCCCCAGACCCTGTTTCCAGTGAGTCACCCGCGAGATGCAGAGCTTTTGGGGGCAGGCCTTTACAAGTGGCCTATTCCAGCATCTCTCCTACATTTATTTGGGTGAGTTGGGGAGGGGGCAGATGGCCTAAGATCACCGTTTAAGACCCATGTCTCCTATCTCTAAACCCTCTGCTAGTCTCACACGGGCAATAATGTAGGACCCTTTGGCGCTGTCCCCATTTCCACACAGCTCCTTCTCCCCCTTCCTTGGCCAGTTCTCGTTTAACCCTTCTCTCTCAGCCTGCTTCTCCGAGAGGCCTGTAGGGAGCGGGCAGAGGATAAGAAGCCAGGGAACCAGCGGACCCGAGCCACCGAGGCTTGGTCATTTAATGCATGCTCCTGCCACTGCCCGTCTCTCTTGACGTTTTCCCTTGGCTGTGTTAGCTGTTTGTCTGTGTGATCTGCTCTCCTCTTTTATTTCAAGCTGCCCACTACATCCATCATAGACCGAAGTTTATCTTCCCAGGTGAGTCACGGGGATGGAATCTACTAACTGCTCCTCACTCCATTTACTTCTGCCTTTCCTGTCTTGGGTAAGCCTCTCTCTGGGGGGCTCCCAGTGCACCAGGGGGGATTGTGAGGGCTATATCTGAGCTCAGTCGGCCCAGTATGGGCGTAAAGGAGGAGGGCTAAGAGGGGCAGTGAGGCCTCCCCTCTCAGCAGGGTGTGGTCAGCCCAGGCCTGGCCTGAGACTCAGGTGACCCAGGGACTAGACTTAGTTCACTTCTGAGTAAGTCCATAAAACCCAGGAGATTAGACCAACTGGTTTCTAATGGTTCTTCTTTTCTCTTCTTGATAATACAACATTTTGTGTGTGTATGTGTTTTCACTGGTCCTGTAATTTCATTGGTATGAGGAATCCCTTTAGCCATGCAGATCAACATCTACTTCTCAAATTATAGTTTTAAAGAATTGTCTGGGACACTTAAAATTCAAATGACTTGCCCAGGGTCACATAGCCAGTATATGCAGGGGCTGGATTTGAATCTGGGTCTTCCTCAGTCTTCACTTTGACACATTGCTTCTCACAATAAAATGGAACTCATAATGCATTGTCCTTGAACTGATGCCATGACAGGACATGCTGGTTGCCTTCCTCGATCATTTAAATGTAACATGTCCAAAACAGAACTCGTCTTTCCCTCTGATCTCACCTGCCCTTCTCCCGATTCCTCTCTTTTCTGTTGGTGGCACCACACCCTTCAAGACCTCCAGGTTGGCAACCTTGAAATCATCCCCAGCCCTCCCTCTGCCTCCTACAGGCAGAACTTCCCAGCTGGAAGGAAGTTGGTCACTTAGTCCAGCTTGTCCCTGGACACAACTCTCTTCTGCCGTATCCCCAACAGGCTTGTGTTTGATGACCTCAGCAGAGGCAGGAATCCCTCTCTAGCAGAGTCCAATCTAAGAAGCATTTATTAAGTACCTACTTTATGTACGGCATGGAAAGACAGATAGCTTGATCTCCCAGGTTACCATTAGTGGCTCCCAGGGTGGGAATTGGGATGGGGTGAATAGAGGCACAGGTTTTCCCAGTCCCAAGTCTGTTCTAAATAATTCTAAATGATCAAGATAAAAAGATAAAATTCTAAATTCTAAATGATCAAGATAAAAAGAAAAGGACCCCTGCCCGTATTTCTATAGGAGAACAGGGGATATCATAGGTGAACTGGTCAATTTTCGTGATTGATTAAGGACTTATGACTGATGCCGGATGCAAAGGGTAGGCTGCCACTGACATCACTGGAGTCAGGAAAAGCTGAGTTCAAATCCAACCTCAGACACTTCCTCATTGTGTAACCCTGGGCAAGTCACTTCATGTCTGTCCTCACCTGTGAAATGAAGACAGTAACAACACTTATCTCTCAGGGTTGTGTAAATCACTTGGGCCAGTGACTGGCACGTAGTAGGTGCTGTATAGATGCCAGCTGTTATTGTTATTCTAAGTAGAAAGTAACTTACAAAGGAAAAGTTTTTTTGTTTTGGGTTTTTGTTTTTTGTTTTGCTTTTTGGAGGGGGGAGAGCAGGGCAATTGAGGGTAAGTGACTTGCCCAAGTCATACAGCTAGCAAGTGTTCAGTGTCTGAGGCTAGATTTGAACTGAGGTGCTCTTGAACCCAGGGATGGTGCTCTATTCACTGTGCCACCTAGCTGCCCTAGGAAGAGCTTTTTATCAGCTGGGGGAATGGAGAGGGAGAGAGAAAGGAGCATGTGAACTTGAAGCTATGGGAGCCAATGATGCTTCTGGAGCAGGGCAGTGATGTACTCAGACTCTTGCCTGAGGAAGATTCTTTTGATAGCTGTATAGACAATGGATCTATTGTGATGGGACCAAATTCTGTCTAAGGATGAGGGTAGGTAGGGGCTGTATTTGTAGGTACTGGGGAAGAAGCCAAGATTATGGAAAAGGAAACTCTGCCCCAGGGAGTTGAAGTGACTTTTAGGAGGACAGGATCATATCTTCCCCAATACCCACATTCACAGGGCATAGTGGGTCTCCGCTTACAAGGTAGGCAGTGCCCCTCTTTTCTTACCCCCTCTGCACTGATGGTTTTCTGATCCTCTTTTTCACTCATCTTCCTTACTTGTAGTTGCAAGGCAGATGCTACCCCACTTTACAGGTGAGGAAACTGAGTCCCTATATCTCACCCTAATCCACACCACTCAGTCCTTTTAGACCATTGACCTGCCTAGACTTGCTGCACAGCACCACCTATTGGCCACTTTAAGGAATATCTCCAGATCACAAAAAGGGTTTCAGAACAATTGTATGAGCAGGACCAAGTCAGTTAGGCTAAGCAGTTTTTGATTATAGGATCAAAGCTTTAGAACTGGAAGGAACCTCACAAAGAATCTAATCAAGCCCCCACCCCTTCCTGTTACAGAGGAGGAAACTGAGTCGCAGAGAAGTTAAGAACTTGGTTGCTCAGGAAGTAAGTAGCAGAGCTGACATTTGAACTCAAAATTTATGACTCCCAAGTTTGATACTTTCCCCACTATACCACGTTAACTGATTGGATTTAGATTCCGTATCCACTGTGGAATGTAACGGGGAAATTCTTGCCATTTAATCTGTGATGCATCATCCTACAGCATTCAGGGAAAAGAACTTTAAACAGGAAATTCTTAGACTGCCTGACACTGGGTGGTGCTAAGGAGCAGTGTGTCTACAGACTTGGCTCTTTCAGCCCCTGCTGGTATCAAGTGAAAATGTTACAGGCTCCTAGATCTCAGCATGGCAAAGCAGAGAGGGGCTTTGAGATTATTCCCAATAATCAATCCAGATTTTAGGAAGGAGTGTGGTAAGCTGGAGAGCCTCTGATGGAGGGCAATCAGTGTGACAAAGGGCCTTAGATTAATGGCGTAGGAGGGTTGTCTGAAGGAGCTGGGGTTGTTTAGCATGGAGAAGAGACAACTAGGGGTGGGGAGGAATAAGCAACTGAAAAACCATCCTATGGAAGAAGAATTTGGCTTGTTATTCTTTTTCCCAGAGGGCAGAACAAAGAGCAATGGGTGAAAGTTGCAACAGTGCAATTGACATGATACAGCATAGTTGACATGGGTCAGTACAATTGATAAAATACAGTACAGTCAATATGGTATAGTACATTTAACATGGCACAATACAGTTGACATAGTACAGTGAAACTGGCATGGCACAATGCAGTTGTCATAGTACGGTGCAGTTGACATGATACGATGCAATTGACGTGGGGTCAGTGCAGTTGACATGGGGGTCAATGCAATTAACAAGGGTCAGTGTAAATAAACTAGGGATCTAAGAACCTGGGTTCAAATCCCAGCTCTGCCCATTATTACCTGTATGACCATGAGCAATTCTTCTCTCTGATCTTCAGTTTCTTCATCTATAGAAGGAGGGAATTGGATTAGATGATTCCAGCTCTAGCTCTATAATCCTAGGAAGAAACTTTCTAACAATCAGAGCTACCTAGGAGTGGGCTGGGCTGTCTGGGAAGGGAGTTTAGTTGGAAACATCCTCATTGGCTATTTCTGTCCAAACGCTGTCTGTTTGGTCTGTAGAGAGAGACAAGGTTTGACTGGATGACCTTTGAGATCTATTCCAGCTCTGAAACTGTGACTGTTAGTAGACCAGATAAGGCTCAGTTTCAGTTTCAGGCCAAGTTCTCTCAGACTTGGAGATTCATTAGTCACTCTGAGTTGTCTCCATCTTCCTTTTTTTAGTGAAGAAACCTGGTCTAGCTGGTAGTACTGCCTTCCTCTCCTTCCCTATTTACAGAGGAGGATACATTCAGGTAAACAGCTAGCACAGAGCACTAGATTTGGAAGCAGAGGACCTGGGTTCTGCCTTGTGACCTTAGGAAAATCACTTTTCCTCTCTGAGACTCAGTTCCTCATCTTTAAAGTGGGAAGTTGAACTGGACATCGATGGTCCCTTCCAGCTCTTTATCTCTGATCCTATGTAGCCCAGCAAGGCAGCCAGTTAGTAACAGAGCTAAGAAGAAAATTCAGATTTCTTGGTTCTTATATAGTATTCTGTCTATATTGGATGCTTCTCTGTACCTTAAAGACTTTATATATGTGTATATATTCTAAGTTCAAGTTGTTTGTCATGTGTCCTTTAGAATCACTGTAACATGATAACAGTTGAATATTCATTTTTTAAACATGAATTGAATAAATCTGAAATTATTTCTGCATTATAGTTCACAAAAATTTACCTAAATTCTGCTGTTGAATTGGGTAAAAGCATCCTGGATTAGAAATGTGTCTTCTTTTTTTATTCTTTAAAGATGTCCATCTATCCCAGGCTGGAAATACCTACACTGCTCGTAGGCCCAACCCTACTACTTGTTGATTTGTCCTGTTTCTAACCTTTAAAATGGACTGGTTTGCCCCTCATTAGGCAACTGAGTGGTCCCCCACTCCTAAGGGCTAACCATATTGGTGATGCCTTAGAGCAGAAACACAATCAGCATAGCCCAATATAGCTCAGCTCCTGATCTCAATCAACTTCAGCCTCTGATAGTTGATATTAGAGGGATTACAAGGTGTACCATCATGCACCATCATGCCCAATAGTAGTGTGACTTCTTAAATCCTATTGAGTGAGGAGAAAAGAGGCAAAGATTCTGTCCTGAGCCAAAGAATAACATGACAAGCTCTCTACATAAAGAAAATGTATCTTGAAGAAATGTGAAGGGTAGACTGGAGTGAAGGAAGAGTAGAGGCTGGAAAATTTGTTGGGCTGTTATGACAGCAGTCTTGGTGGGTGGGAACGAGATTCAGTGTCAGAGTGATAGCCATAGGGTTGAGTCCTAGCACAAGGCCAGCTAGTCCAACCCTTTCCTTTTATGGATGAGCAAGCTGAGACCCAAGGACATTAAGCAGCCTGCCCAGGGTTACACAGCTGGTATGCGTCAGAAGAAGGACTCAAACCTAGGTATTCCTGGCTTCAAGGCCTGCCTCAGTCCACTACCTCTTAGCCTGGTGCATGGTGATTAATAAATGTTTGTTGATTGGTCAGTTAACTCCAAAAATGCACTTTTATTGAAGTGGAATGTATGGGGGACTTGAAAATAAGTCTATGAAATCTTTGGGTTTAGGAGAAAGAAACCAATTTACTTAAGAAATAATTTTCAAACAAACATCCCCTTTCACCCCCATCCCCACTGCCCCACTCTATTCCTTTGACCTCCAGTGAATGGGAAACATGGCTCATTTTTCTAAGTGTTATGTCTTTGTTTTGTCTAGACATTTCCACCCCACCCCAAGCGCCCCAAGTCCCTGATGCAGCTGAAGAGACGCGGTAAGCATCTACCTCATATTCCTCCTTCCACTTGACAAGGAATTTCTTAATCTCCATCTGGTTTTCTTTCTCCTCTCCTTTTTCCAAGTTAATAAAAAAATAAACCCCAAATTTCTTCAAAGTAGCTTGTTTGTGGGTTAAACCTTCCTATTCCTACCTGGATATTTGTAGAGTTGGTACCAGCAGACTGAAGTCAAGCTCGTCACTGTGGACATTTGAACAAGTCACTCCTTTTGGTGGCCAAAGATGTTTGGGGAGCAGTACTGGTGTTTGTATCTCTTTGTGACTTTGTGGTATGTGACACGTGGTCTGGGAGAGAGAAAATGAAAGATCAGAGCTAGTAAGGACCTTACCAAGCTAAGCCAACTACCTCCTCGTATTTTTTTTTTTTTTGCTGTTCAATTAATAAACATTTATATTCTCTCCCACCCTACACACAGTTTAACAGAAAGGAAAAAAACCCCAACTTTTGGAACAAATATCCATAGTCAAAACAAAGCATTCTCTATCTTGAGTCCATCAGCCTCTCTCTCTGGAGGTGGAATGGTATTCTTCATCATTGAATCTGGAATCATAAGTGGTCATTGCATTAATCAGAGTTCTTAAATCTTTTCAAGTTGGTTGCTTTTGCAGCATTGTTGCTATTATAGAAATTGTTCTCCATATCAACTCCCTCCTTTTAAGGAAGAAGAAATAAGCCCATGTTGGGGAAGTGACTTTCCCAAGGTCACACATAAAATTAGTAGTGGCAGAGCTGAGGCTGAAACTCTGGTCTCCTCATGCTAATCCTGTGGGGTTTTTTTTTTAACCCCCTAAGTACTTCAGAATGGGCCTGAATACCACCACATCTTTCAGAAATGCACTGGGAAGAATAGAAACGTTTAGTAACTTGACGATAGACAGTTATCTGACATTAGGAATCATGGTTTTGGCTTGGGGGGAGCCAGGCAGAGATCTATAAATGCAAAGTTGTGCCTACTGTTTACCTTTCCATCCTCTTGAAAGCCAGAATGGTCTACTTTTAACTCTTTGATAAATCCTTCTCTCTGTAGGGTCAATGACCAACCAAAAGCCAACATGGCAGAGGACCACGAAACAGAGGTGAGCTTGGAGATGGCACAGCAGGGCTCCTTAGGTCAATCACTCCCCTCCTCCACCCCATGCATGCCTTAATGTCACTATCAGAGTAATGGGTGTAATACTGCCCCTTTGGGAAAGTTGAGAAACGGAGCTGTACTTAGAACTCAAGCAAAGGCAGCTTCATTGATTACAATTCTGTGTTACGGAAGCTTCCAGGCTAATGTCCACAGGAGGGGAGAACAATTAGAAAATTCATGAATTTTGCTTCCCTTTACATGTTTATGTAAATGATGGGTAATGTTTATGAAGCGCCTTAAAGTCTACAAAGTGTTTTTACAAATGTTACCTCAGTTGATCTTCATAACAACCCTGAGAGGCATTTTTTAGATGAGGAAGGGGTAAAGTGATTTGCCCAAAGACCCCTAGCTAATAGATGTCTGAGGCAGGATTAGAACTCAGGCCATCTTGCATCTAAGTCCAGTGAGCCCTTTGTTTCTCCACCTGGCCTCTTCCTTAAGAGTAATTTGAAACCGGAGTTCTCTGCATTAGTACCTAGGTGGTGCAATGGATAGAGTGCCAGGCGCGGAGTCAGGAAGACCTGAGTTCGAATGTGGCCTCAGACACATAATAGCTATGTGACCCTGGGCAAGTCACTTAACCTCTTCATCTGTAAAACAGATAATAACAGCCCCTACTTCATAGAGCTGTTGTGAGGTTCAAATGAGATTGTAATTGTAAAGCATTTAGCCCAGTGCCCAGCACACAGTAGGTGCTATATAAATGTTAGCTGTCATCATCATCAATCATCATCATTCTATGGCCTGGCTTCTGAGTATAAGGTATAGCTTGTGAAAGGGAGAGAGACTTTGATTTACCAATGGCCTAACGGGCAGAAACAGTTTGATAATAAAAATATTAATAAATAAAGATGAATTAAAAATAAGTAAATAAAAAACCCTGGATTGATCGTTCTTCCTCTTTGCCATGGCCAATAGCAAAACTGTGTGTAATTCTCTGGAAATGCTCATGAGTCGCCCACAGATCATGAGACGTAGAACGTTGGGGCCGACCCAGCTGAGGCTCAAATTGGGGATGGGACTTACGCAAGGTCCCTCCGAGGTTGAGCCTGGATTTCTATCACGTCCTGGTCCAGCAGCTCCCTCCCTGGACCCCACGGCCTCTCGTCCGGCTCATAGGTTTTGTTTTTTGCTTTCTCCGCCTAGGTGGAAGAGCAGGAGGCGAGTAAGTCGGAGCTGGAAGATGAAGAAGATGAGCTGGATGACCTCCCCAACTCGCGGAAGCCGTGGAAAGGGATGATCTCTCGGAAAGCCAGCAAGACCAGCGTCTACCTGCAGGAATGGGACGTTCCCTTCGAGCAGGTGGAGCTGGGGGAGCCCATCGGGCAGGGGCGGTGGGGGAAAGTCTACCGGGGCCGATGGCATGGGGAGGTGGCCATCCGCCTCCTGGAGATCGACGGCAACAACCAGGACCACCTCAAGCTGTTCAAGAAGGAGGTGATGAATTACAGGCAGACGCGGCACGAGAACGTTGTGCTCTTCATGGGGGCTTGTATGAATCCCCCCCACCTCGCCATCATCACGAGGTAGGCAGAAGCCCTGGGACCCTGGGCTCGCTTTCTTTTTAAAAATTAATTTTATGAATATCGTGTTTCTTTATCACCTTCATATTCCAATACATTCTTCTAGCCCTTCTCATCTGGAGAGTTATCTCTTATTAACAAAGGATTTTTCTTTTTTTTTTTCTTTTTTTTTTTTTTTGGAGGGCAGTTGGGGTTAAGTGACTTGCCCAAGGTCACACGGCTAGTTTTTTTGTGTTAAGTGTCTGAGGCCGGATTTGAACTCAGGTACTCCTGACTCCAGGGCTGGTGCTCTATTCACTGCGCCACCTAGCCGCCCCACAAAGGATTTTTCTTAAAAGAAAAGAAGAAACAGTTTAACACAATTAACCAATATGTCAGCCAACTCCAATAGCGTATGCTGTGTTCCACACCCATTGTCCCCCACCTTTGTAATTATGGGAAGAAAATACATTCTCCTATTTCTTCTTTGGCCTTAGGTGTCTTCTCAATATCACAGTGTCTCCGTTTTGACATTGTAAGTCTTGGAAGCAGCTGGTGGCATGGTAGATAGAACACTCACTGGGCAAGGAGTCAGGAAGACCTGAGTTCACATCTTACCTCACTTACTAACTGTGTGACCCTGGATAAGTCACTTAACGTCTGCCTGCCTCAATTTCCTCCACTGCAAACTGGAAATAATAGCACCCATCTCCCAGGGTTACTGAGAGGATAATAGAGATAATATTCAGAAAAAGCCCTTAGCACAATGGTAGGCATTTAATAAATGCATATTCCTTTCCCCTCCTTATATAGCAAGATTCCCCAGAAAATTTTTTAAAACAGGATTTTTCTGAATGGTGTTTTTTGGTTTTTTAAAAATTTCTTCCAGAGCGGCTAGATGGCACAGTGAATAGAGCACTAGCCCTGGAGTCAGAAGGACCTGAATTCAAATCCAGCCTCAGACCCTGAACACTTACTAGCCGTGTGATCTTGGGCAAGTCATTTAACCCCAACTGCCCTGCCCTCCCCCCTCAAAAAAAAACAAAACAAAACCAAAGCAGAACTTCTTCCTAGAGGCGGAGGTCTCTCTAAAAGTCTTCCTTGTCTTACAAATTTCCCTGATTGGCATTAGCCTTGGCCCTCAGGCCTCAGAAAGCTTCATATGAACTTATTATAATTCTTATTAAAGCATATTAAAGCCTTAATAAGAACTTATAAGCTCTGGCAAACTTATAGAATATTGTGTGTTATGTCTATACTGTTGTCTCATCCCTTTCCTAGGCTGACCCTCTATGAGGGCTAGTTTTAAAACCTTGTTTCTAAACCAGCAACTAGTCCAGAGATCTACATACAGTAGCAGTTTAATAAATGTGTTTTATTTTATTGTATCATATTACAAAAAAAAACCCTGAAATTACTGCACCGATATCTTTGAAATTCAAAACTCTTCTGCCCAGTTGATGGGTCTTTTTTAAAAATGTAAGCTTTTTTATTTAGAAGCTTATTTTTAAAAATAAAAGTTTATCACCCATATCCATAGTCTTCCCTTAGTGAAGGTGAAGCCTTGGGTTTTTTTAGGCTATTCCGGTGAAGTATAACGTTTTCCCATGTTGGAAAGGCTTCAAGCCTGTCTGTTGGCCAAAGACCAGCAGAGAGACTTGTTCTCAACAGGTTGGCCAAAGAGGGATGAATTTTTTGGCAATGCTTAGAGACTATCCACGTCTTAGACAAGGTTGTTACCTGTGGGCGTGGAGAGAATGAGGTCACAGATCAACCAAGCAACAAGCATTTCTTAAGCACTTGCTGTTTGCCAGGCACACTTCTGGAAGCTAGGGGAACACACACAAAAAAGAAACTGTCCCTGACTTCAGGAGGCTTACATTGGCCTTGGGTGGGCGCATGGGGAGCAACATGCAGACAATTAGATCTATCCAGAAGAGACAGAAAGGAAAAAGAAGGTAACTGGAGGAGGCGGGCACTGGTCGTGGAAGAACCAGGAAAGGCTTCATAATAACAACATTAACAGCTAACTCATATAGCATTTAAAGGTTTCAGCTTTACTACAGCCCTGTAAAGCAGGTGCTATTAAATACCCCCATTATACAGATGGGGAAACTGAGGGTGAGAACGTGAGTTATCTAATGTCATATAGCCAATAAGTGTCTGAGGCGAGATTTGAACTTGGGTCTTCCTGAGTCCAGAGGAAACCGAGGCAAACAGGGCTGAGTCAAAGTTGCACAGCTAGGAATTATGTGAGGCTACATTTGAATGCGGTCCCCCTGATTTCTGCACTATGGCGCCACCTAGTGGCCATTGAGGAATACTCACTTTTTTTTTTTAAAATTTACAGAAAACTTTGTTTCCTTAAAGATAAGGAAGAGTGGATAGTTATCAGAGACCCCAGAACAGGGGAGGGGAACCTGCGGCCTCGAGGCCACATGTGGCCCTCTAGGCCCTCAAGTGCAGTCTTTTGACTGAATCCAGACTTTTACAGAACAAATCCCCTAGAATCAGGAAGACCTGAGTTCAAACTTTCTGACTTTAAACCCTCAGAAACTATTTGTGTGACCCTTGGCAAGACACTTAACCTCTGTCAGTCTCAGTTTCCTCATCTGTAAAATGGGGATAATAATAACTCTGGCTTCATAGGCTTTGCAAACCTTAAGGCACTGCCTACATAGGAGCTGTTATCATAGGACCACAGGATTCTGTCTAGAGTTGGAGGAGACCTCAAGGGCCAATGAACTCATTTTACAGATGACAAAACTGAGGCCTGAGGACATCACGTTCCCCGCCTCAGGTCACCCTGGTACTAAGCATCAGAGCTGAAATTTTAGCTTTTAATTTTCACAATCTTCCCACTGTCCCTCATTTATTCTTCCTTTTACAGATGAGGAAACTCAGAGTCACAGGGAGGCTGGGGTACTTGTCTAAGGTGGTACGACTAGTAAGTGGGGAGGGATCAAATGGGATTTGAACCCAAGCCTTGTTGCACCAGAACCAGTTCTCTTTGCACCAGACTGCTCTGCCCAACACCCCAGAAGATGATGGAGCTGGAAGAGACCCGAGAATCCCTCTGGGCCAGCCCTCTCATTGTACAGAGGAGGACGGCTGCTCATGGGGTCTTCCCCTCTCTCTCTCCCATCTCCCCTTCTCCTGCAGTTTCTGTAAAGGGCGGACACTTCACTCCTTCGTGAGGGATCCCAAGACGAGCCTGGACATCAACAAAACCAGGCAGATTGCTCAGGAGATCATCAAGGTGAGCAGATGGAATATGGCTTGTCCAGCTCTTGACTTCCCTCCATAGCAGTGGTGTGAAATAGATTGTAAGCTCCTTGAGGGCAGGCAGGGACCCTTTGTTTCTTTTTTGTCTTTGTAGCTACAGCGCCAGCATGTAACCCATGGACTGAAATGGACGACTTTCTAGCCATGTGTCTTTCAGCAATTCTCTTAAGCCTCTCTGCCCATGATCTATAAAAATAATGGTGTTTTTTTGTTTTTTTTAAAAAAAAGATGGTGTTGAATAAAATCGGGAGGGAGTTCTTTTCATTGTTTGTGACCTGGACCGTGTTGGTGACACCTACGGACCCCTTCTCAGAACAGTGAATAAAATAAAAATATATAGAAGGGGGAAGAGAAGAGAACAAAAGTTTATTAAGAAGCAAGCACTGTGCTAAATACTTTACAAATATGATCTCATTAAATACTCCCATCAACCTTGGGAGGTGGGTGTTCTTATCATTCCCATTTTACTGTTGAGAAAACTGAGGCAAACAGAGGTTAAGTGCCTTGCCCAGGATCACCTAGCTCTAGGAAATGCCTGAAGCTGGATTTGAACTCAGCCAAGCAAAACCAATGCATTAGAAATATAGTTATAAAAATATTGACAGAGCTAGCTCGCTCGCATTTGGCTGCGTTTCCTCGCGCTCACCTTGCGCTCGAGACTCGGCCGGACCGTGCAAAGATGCAGCTGAAGCCGATGGAGATTAACCCCGAGATGCTGAACAAAGTGCTGACCCGCCTCGGTGTCGGGGGTAACTGGAAATTTGTGGACGTGCTGGGGCTGGAGGAGGATTCTTTGAACTCTGTGCCATCCCCAGCCTGTGCGCTGCTTCTGCTGTTTCCCCTCACTGCCCAGCATGAGAACTTCAGGAAAAAACAGATTGAAGAACTGAAGGGACAAGAAGTTAGTCCTAAGGTGTACTTCATGAAGCAGACTGTAGGCAACTCCTGTGGCACCATTGGCCTCATACACGCAGTTGCTAACAATCAAGACAAACTGAACTTTGATGATGGGTCAGTTCTGAAACAGTTTATTTCTGAAACAGCAAAGCTGTCTCCTGAAGACAGAGCAAAGTGCTTTGAAAAGAATGAGGCAATTCAGGCAGCCCATGATGCTGTTGCCCAGGAAGGCCAATGTCGGGTAGATGATGAGGTGAACTTCCATTTCATTCTTTTCAACAATGTGGATGGCCATCTTTATGAACTTGATGGATGAATGCCATTTCCTATCAACCATGGGTCCACTTCAGATGACTCGGTACTGAAGGGGGCTGCTGAGATCTGTAGACAGTTCACAGAACGTGAGGAAGGAGAAGTTCGTTTCTCTGCCGTGGCCCTCTGCAAGGCTGCCTAATGTCCTCACAGGAAGGATTTAATTCATTTCTTTCCTCAGCTTTAAAGCACATGCCTAACAGTGCAGTCAAAGATGCTTCAATACTTATGGCACAGCTATTGTATCTTTTTGGTTCTGCAGAATTGCTCCTGCCCCAGCCATACCCAAGTAATGTCAGAGCTTAACTTTAAGTTTTTGAGCAAAGTTTGATAGAAACTCAAGACAAAGCATATGTCTGAGGGAATTTCCCCTCCCCACCCCCTTACCTGGGCTCAATATTGTGATGTCTTGTGCCCTGAGGAATATCTAATGCTTTCTCTAGTTAGTTTAACTTGTGCCTGTACCTTAAGCCCCTGATTGTGGTTTACTTGTACCCAATAGAAAAGAATAAAAATTTTCTGCTGATTAAAAA